>VYXD01013453.1:543555-575534 GCA_013397195.1 Hylia prasina | reverse complement strand
CCCTTCAGCCACAACTCCAGGGTTCCTGATCCATCCCTTCAGCCACAACTCCAGGGTTCCTGATCCATCCCTTCCCTCTGTCCCCGTCTGGGCCGAGCCGCCCCACAGCGCCCCCTGCAGCCGCGGGGGGATCATCGCGCCTGCCCTGCCCGCCGGGAGCCACCAGCGCCCCTGCTGGCTGTGCCCGGAACTGCAGCAAAGGGGAAAGCGCCGCTCAGGGAAGCTGTTCCCGGGTTCCTGGTTCTGTTTATTGTTAATGCTGGAGTTGTTGTTTTGTTTGCCTTCTTATACATAATAATAAATAACTGTTATTTCTATCCCCATATCTTTGCCTGAGAGCTCCTTAATCTCAAAATTACAATAATTCAGAGGGAGGGGAGTTACATTCTCCATTCCAGGGGAGGCTCCTGCCTTCCCTAGCAGACACCTGCCTTTCAAACTAAGACAGATGCCAAGAACCTACACAGATGCATGATAAGAGGAGGGCCTTTTGCTTGCCCCTCTCTATATTTAGCAGCATTCCCAGGCAGTGTTTCTAAAATTAACAGCTGCAGTAATGTGATTCATATCCCCATCACTGCCAGCAGTGGATAAGAAGAGTGTAAATGACATGCAGGAGAAAATTCTGAGCAGTATAGCCCAAATCAGGACTGTAATGGTGTAGTCTCTGGTGCTTGTATTGACATCCATGCCAGGCTTTCAGGGAGAAGCAGTTACCATTCTCAGAATCTGTTTTCTCTCACAGCAGTAGGTGGGAACGTCCCAAGCTGCAAGAGAAAAGGCTTGAGATTGTTTTCAAACTGTATTTTTGGGCAAGTCTGGAGCAATTAATAATGACAAAAGATGTGCACAAATTGTTTTAGCAAGGACTGCTGCTTGGGCTGTTAGTGCTGTCACTAGAGCAGGGCCTCTGCTACCTAAGAAGGGTCTCTATCTGTAGTAAATCAACAGCAGACAGGCAAAGCATCTGTATCAGCTGTGGGAACCCATTCCTGACATGGAAAGAACAAATGTTGTGGTGGATGTCATAGACTGCCCTGAACCAGTCTGGAAAGAGGCATTACTGTGGAATCAGTCCAAGAGCTGGAGCTGTTATGGTAAATACCATAAACATCTAAATCTTTTAGGAGGTTCAGTCTGCATATCTGAGTCATTATGGGATATTAACTAAAATGCTCATTTGAAAAATTACCCTGTGAGCCACTACAATGTAGCAGAGGAGCTGTTTTGCTCAGATAAATACTAATTGAAAACTGAGGCAGAAACCTGCAGCCATATCTGCCTGTGTTGTGATCTTGTCAAATCTCATCACCTAATTACTAACAGGCCTTGCAGGGCCATGGAAGAGAACTGCAGGAGAGGCAGAGCCTGAGAAAATAGTATTTATTATTCTGAGGGAAAGCTCTACTTTCAAAGTTGGTGCTGAATGAGTCCCTTAACAAAATTAAAAGGACCTGTGCTTCTTACATTGCTTAAAAAGAAAGTTAAGTGCTGATATTCTTAATTACTGTTCCCCTAAAGATTCTTGGGCCATGATGGGGTATTTATTCTGTTTGTCCTGGTCAAATTAATATTTGACAATTTTTTTTTCAGCCCTCTGAAACATCCCTCCTTCATCTCATCAGTACAACAACTCCAAAGCAAAACTGGGCTGTTCTCTTCATGATTCCACACAGATTCCCCTGTGCTTTCAAATAGCTGTTCCACAGCCAGGGGGTGATGGTTATTGCTATGCATATTGGCAAAGCACACTTGGACCCTTTGGGCTGAGAGAACATATGTTTACCATAAGAAATTATGTCACTGTTATCATCTCCCATTGTGACAAGTTGTTAAAGACTAGAAATGAGGGCAGTAATGCCATTAGATAGAGGAAGGAGATCTTGAAGATGTGTAAAACTCTAACGTGCTGCAGACTAACTTTCCAGCTGAATTGCTCTTTGGCACTTGGTTTTGGTGACCAGTATAAGTTCATATTCATCCACTGTTGCAATGGCCACAGGCAGTACAGAGACAGAAGGAAATCCTCTCTGTGCACTTTATGAACATCTTGGAAAAGCTTCAAACCAAGAAAAATATCCACAAAATGCTGCACAGAAAAGTGTAACTCCAATGGGTGGCAGCAGAGCCTGGCAACATTTACATTTTTCTAGCATTTTGATAAAACTTAGGCAATAGAGAAGTCATAAGAAGACAATGGCCTCCATTTCCTTTAACACGTGAAGAATATGAGACTGATGAAAACAGAGCCAAGTTTTTAATGTGAGGGGCTGAAATACAGCAACCCAGTAATCTGCACACTCCCCCTCTCACAATAGCATTTACAATCTATGCATAGTTTCCTTCATGATATTTCTTCTATTCAGATAATTTTCATTATCTTCACAGAAATACCACATCTTTCCTTTAGGGATTTTACTAATTTCCACCCACCCTCTCCAGCTCCACACTGGATAGTGTCAGAGAAGGCCCCAGCAGGACTAGAACAATGAAAGGGTTAACAACTCCTTCCCAGTGTTGGGGATAAGGGACATAATTTTAAAATCAAAGAGAAATATAGTTATAAAGCAATTTTATTCTCTATTAACCCAATCAATGGAAGGTTTCCATAAGCCATTACCAGGGATTTCAGATGCAGAAATGTCGCGAGGGGTTAAATAAAGATGTTTCTTTGTTCATTAGTACTGACAGCTCAGGGAAAGAGAAGGAAGGAGGGAAGAAGAGGGAGAGATAGAGGAAAAGGAAATACAGGTTTGGGATATGAGGAGAGAAGAAATTACCTATCACCATATAAATTGTATAAAATTCCTGTGTAGCTATTACAGGATACACTAAGGCAGTGTATTAAGTCATGCATTAGGGACAGGAAATTAAGTGGGCCAATATTCCAGGCCTCATCCTGCTCAATGGTGAGCCTGGAGGTGACCTTGGAATATCAAATCCGGATTTACATGGTGTGAATAATGGTGATGAAGGGATAACTATGCCCGTGCTTGTGACCCACAAAACAGTTGAGCCTCCAGCAAACATCAGTCCACACAGCAGTGATCAGTACTGAATCTTCTCTTTCCTGCTGGAAAACCTCTAGGGGAGAGGCAGAGCTGGTGCAGGATAACCAACTCTCCCAGGGACTCTTGACAGCCTTTCTCACTACCATATGTAGGCCTAAACAATATTATCTAGCAATTTTCAAGTCTTAAGCTTCACACACAATGGCAGCAGCAGTCAACAAAAAATAACTCATTTATAAAAGGAAGTCCAATTGCATCATCCATCTTCAGTAAAAATTCAATATTTCCTAGTACAAGTTGTTTTGATTTAATGAATGGGGGAATCATCCTTTTCCTACTTCCTAGCATGCTTACATCTTCAAATGTAATCATTGGAAAGCAGACAGAGAAACGTTAACAGAAATGCTGGGAACTGCTGCTAACATACCCTTCTTCCTGGAGAAGGAAGGAAATGTGAGCAACCCCCTGTTCTTCCACAAGGTGTGGGGTCCTCTACTTGCAATCTGCACCTGGCTTTCAGCTCTAAACTGGAAATTTAGATCATATTTCTGTTTATCACAAAGGGGAGACTCAGCAGAATTTCCATTGTGGAAAAGGCTAGAGGTGTGTAGGTTGGCAGAGGAGCTGGGAGGAAGCATGGAGTGCTGCTGGTGGTGAGTAAGTTATGGCCAGCTCTTGGAGACACCTCTCATTTCTCATATTCCAGAGTTTTTGATGAAACTGGTGTAGCTCTGCCTAAGGAGATAAGACCTCTCCTTGGTCATCTGAGTGTGTTTAATTTTTCTAGAAATCTCCATTTTCCCTCCTGAATTCTTTAATTTCATACTAATGCAGTGTCCCTGTGCTGTTTACTAACCACATACAGGCAGTTATTCCCTCTGCTTGCTCAGGACATTAATGGAATGCCTGCCCACCCATGCAGCCAAACACAAAGGGGGCTGCTAATGGCATCTTTCTTTTGAAGTGAAATCCCAAAGCTTTCATTTGGTTCATGTTCCTTCCTGATAAAACTCTCCTGTCTCTGTCTCAATATGGGGCACTGTTATCTAGTCTCACTTGGGGGTGACAGGAGCTCTGAGGTTGGTCTGGGGAGTGCTCTACCTTCTGTCTGGTGAGGAGGAAAAGCCAGCAACCGCAGCTGAACCAGATGTCTCAGAGGGGGCATATGACCACCATTATTCTTGAGGCAATAAGGAATGTGCATAATAGATCAGAAAAAGAGGGAAACCACCAACTTACACATGTAGGGAATGATTTGAATATCCTAGGATGATCCTGCAAGATAAATTTGCAGGACAGGGATCCACAGGCAAATTCTGGGCATTGCAGTGCAGCTTTGGGACACGGCAGCACTATAGTAAATACAAAACTACTGTGTTCATTGGTGAGACAATGTGTTTTTACTGATAGATAGTGTACTCTAGGAGAGAGGCACAACTCAGAGAATCATATCCATCCATTTTCACCTCAGATCCTTAGGTAGTCAGTTCTGCAAATATAAGGCATTTATGTTTCTTGGTATTGCGTCTAAGTCTGTAACACTCTTGTTAAAACATACAGAAAAGCAGCTACTCTGTGCCACTGTGGCAACCTGCTACAGAGGACATGCACATTGGGCTGTCTCTGGGCTGGAGAACTTCATTTTGTACTTCTTGTTTCTTTCTGTAAAGATTGTGAAATTGTTCTGGCTTTTCTCTAGCGAGTGTAGAAACAGAAGAATGACATCCAGGCACATATTTGGGACCCACTTTTTTGTAAGACAGGGCTTTGCAACACAAAATATTGTTTGGTAGCATGTCCCCTTGGGAATCCTCTGGAAGAGAAGCAAACATGGGGAACAAACTCCTGCTGGTTTCATTTTCTTGGTACTCTACTACAGTGTCATTTGACTTCACAGTTTAATCCAAATAGACAGCAATCTTTAAGGGATTCTAATCCATTTTAATAAGAACTTGAAAATCCACACTGGGAAAACTTCAGTTTTCCATCATAAACACAAACTATGTCATTGCTAGATGAACCATGAAAAGTCCATTCTGGGAATAAGATGAATATTTCAGGAATATTGGAGGTCTTTTCCAACCTTACCAATTCTACGATCCAAAACATGCTTAATTGCCACTGAGAAGTTATGTCTCCTTTTAAGAAGTCTTGATCTTAAAAATTATTAATATAATGCAAATATTTATGTAGTTGCTAGAGCTTATAAACAGGTTTTATCAGCCCTACTCCCTGTCCTTTCCATTCCAAAGATGCCCATGCTGTCCTGTAAGGAACTGAGAATTGGTGTGGGCATCCTGGCCTGATCCTGTGAACTTCAGGGGTTCACAGAAGCCTGTAGCCATTTCCATCTTCTCACAGAGGCACTGCCTCTGCACCTCAGAAAGCTTCCTTGAACACAGGGGATATGAGCTCTAATGGGATGGGAATTGGTTCTCCTTTCCCACCACCCTACCGTGGTTTCATTCTTCCCCTGCTGAGGCATGTTTCCATTGAGTTCACTGATTCAGCAAGATCGAGCCCTTGGTCTTAAATAACTAAAGACTGCAAACTGAATATTGTAGCCATGGCAACAGCCAGCTCAACTTTAAACCCTCTGATATATAAAAAGGCAATTTTCTTTATTTTTTCTCACTGCATTTTTATATTTCCAGAACTTACAATGGTAATAATGGCCTCAGGCCCTAACCTCCACCAGCCAGCCATTAACTTCATGGAAATGCTTTCTCCATCAGCTGCTATTGTCGACAGCCAGCACCATTCCACAGAAACCATAGGGTCTCACCATGCTAACACGACTAGACGTCTCAGCTGTGCCACAGCCCTTTGCAATCCTGCTGCAGACTTATTTCCTGATCATGACAAGTGAACCAGTATTCCATTTAGAGAGGCTGCAGGACTCTGTGGTGCTCCTAACTTCCTCTTGGAAAATGGGGAACAAAACGTCTCTCATCAGACTGATTGCCATTGTGTCCTGCACACATAAGCTCATGGGTAGATGCAGGTCTCTGCCCTGCCCCTCTGCCTTCCAGGCTCATCCATCTTTCTCTGAGTGATGCAGGAATACTTTCATGTCTCAGTTTTATTTGGTGTCCTGTTTGTGCCTCAGAAGCTTTGTCAATGCCATTGTGAAACCACTGGAAATAGTGGGAATTGTTCCTTGCTAACACTGCTAAAGCACAGACAGCAAAGGGCCTTTTTGCATTTTAGGATTTTTTTTACTCTTTCTCAAATTCTTTCTGGAAACTTTCCTTCAAGACCTATGGCTGGATTAACACAAATTAACTATTTAGCATGTGTAAGACACTCCTTGCCTATTCATAACAGGAACAGAAGACCTCAATCCTGTGTGTAATTTTGTCCTTGATTTTGTATGTGGCCAGTGGTTTAATTTTTGTGCCTCAGTTTCTCCTGCTGTTAAAAAGGAAAATGATGCACTTCTGTCTCTTCTAATGGTAATGAAATTAATTTCCCTGTAATGCTTGTATAGTATGTAGAGATGGCAGGGTGAATGGCAATGGTAGCAGCTATTATTATATATCACTTCCAGCAGATAGCAATTTCTACAATAGGTTAAATTCTGGCTCAAAAAGTACTTGACTGTGTCTCTTTAAGGTCACAAGCTATTATGAGTTGAAGACTAAAATGCTTTGTATATGATGATGAATAAATGAATTGAGTATCTCTGCCCAGCAATGTGGGATATGGAAACGATGCTGAATATCTTCAGCCTGTACTATCAACAATCCATCAGCTTTCCCCTTGCTCATCTCTCAGCTGTCTCAATATGAAACCTACTTTCCCCTGAGATTTCAAACGACTGGGGCTAAACAGCAAAAAAACATTCAGTGACTAAATTTGCCAGAGAAGGTCTCAGTCACGAATGACTAAAAACAAAATTATAGAGCAATCTCAGCTGACTGAGAGCAGAATGAAATGTGATTCATTTTCATCCACCCGGCAGGGACTGCAGGGAAAAAAAGACTGGACTAACCCTTTTTCTGCTAGCAATGCCCATGCTCCCTGGGCACAGGTAGTTTGCATTCCTTAAATATTAGGTCTTTTGCTTGTTTTGTAGGGGAACTCATAGTTTTTATTACTCAGGTGGACCAGACCAGTGGGAGGACTGTTCTAAAAAGATTAGTGCACTGTACTTTGAAATCTTACACAGTTTATAGGAACATAACCATAGATCCCAGTGCCCTCTACCAAGCAAGACATGACTGCCTGCCCAAAAAAACCCCTTGTATGCTGAAGATGAAAGACAAAATCTGGACAATGACACGTGGTGGTGGGATAAAACATTTGTTATCAAGGTATCAAAGGTGTCAGCACTGCATCACTGCAGGAGACAAGGAATTGTAAGGTGGGGAACAGAGGTGGATAATGACATGGCTCTCTGAATGCCTACAGGAGGGATTCCTCACACACAAAGAGCAGCAGAGGAGAAGACATGGAGATGGTAGCCTGGAAGTTTGGCTACAAGATGATGGAGCCTTGTTTCATGGGAATACAGGTAGATGCTTTGGGCAGGAGCTATTGCTGCAGGCTTTCTCATCCAGTCTCCATTCATAAGCTTGGGGATCACCACTGGACTGAGCTGGAGGCCTCAGAAAGGAAATAGTGCTGAGTCACCTGTGCTGTGCTGCACCCTGGGGTGAAACCCCAGGAAATTTCTGACCCTTATTGGAAGGGGGCAGGTGAGACTACTGGCATTGAACTCCTCCCATGACAAGCACCAGCAACTGAAGGCTGTGTTAAGGCTGGTCATATGCACCATGTTTTCTGGCTGATCACCTGCTCAAATAAATAAATTAAAAGCATGTCTGCTGTCCCTAGCCCAGAAAAACTGTTTAAAGAAAGACATCAAAGTAAGAAAAATTGCATTTTTGTCAGTCAACATCACGGATGATCTTTTCTTCAGCATTTTCTTCACACTTTTCCTAAAAAGGGAGTGGATAAAGTAACAAGTCAAGCAAAGGTTCTGAAAGGTCATATAGTGATATCTCTGGCAACAGAAGGAAAGGGCCTGTCCATAAGTCAGCCTCTCTGAGGAAGCATTGTTTGTGAGGTCAGAGACTGACCTAAGATATGACAATTTGAGCAAGGGTTGCTCCTTTGGTGTCTGATACCCTCCACATCAGCACTGCACTGAAAATCTCTGTATAACACTGCAGCAGAGTCATCATACAGCAAGTCAAGCTAAGGGATGATGAATGTGATACTCAGAGCGAAGTGGTAGCACAGGTGAAGTGCTGGAGCAGGAGCAATTTACTCAGAGCTGAACAAATGCTGGATACGAGGCAGCCTTTCCCTGCATTCTTTTGAGAACACTAGATAGAAAACTCCCTTAGCAACTACCAGATTAAATCAAGAGGACAAGCCATGGGCTGTTAACAAAGCAGGAACTTTGTAATTCAACAGCTTGTAGATGGTACAGGAATGGTCCAAGACAGGCTTGGCTGATGCCAAATGATTTCTGCTTTATGCACACTGTGGTACAACTTACATACTTGATTTGGTTTCCTTCCATAATGGAAAAAATTCTCATGAACCTTAAAAACATGTTTTAAAATCATCCAGCTTTACAGCTTATTCAATAAATTTCTAATTGGTCAGTTTAGTCATATGACTGTTCTTTTCAAACAACATCAGCAAAACCCTCAAGTTGAGTGAGCAACAGGGGAGAGAAAAAGATGAAAATACCGAAATTGTAGGTGTTTGGGTTTGCTGAGGTGTTACAGAGAAAAAGCTCTGTTAATAGGGCAAGGTTAGGGTCTGCCTGGGCCAAACACAGCATCTCAGCAGGACTATGACTCTCAGTGGAATTACCTTTGTTGCACTGCTTCCCCTCTGTAAAACTGGCTTACACAGAACTGGCTCAAGTTGTGTGACTGGCATGGTGGAGCTGCACGAAGAAGTATCCAAAGGTTCCCACACTGCATTTCCAGCTTGAAATTTGTTCTCTCACCTCTCTTTTAAGCCAGCTTCACGTGTTGATTAGATCAAATAAAAAGATTTGCTTTCTTTAATGGTTAGCAAACCACCAACATGCCTGTAACTAAATAATAGTAATTAGCCAAATCCTTACATGGATAAAATACCTCCTGAACAGCACAATGGTCATCTTGTTCCCTGATATATGCAAATAAATCCATTATCTTCAATGGAACAGCACTTGTATGATGGAGGGAGAAAAAGAAATTTGGCCTAACAAGACTCTTTCAAGAGAAGTGACTGAGTAAAAGGTCTGAGTTTTGCTGATTACCAGTTATTTTAGGAACCATATGCACAGACGCTTTCTGACTCATGTTGCTGTCAATGAAGGGCAGCTGTGCAACAGCAGATTTGAGCCCATGAGTTTGGGTCTGACTGATTCACAGCATGATCTTCTTCAAACCACTTCTCTCTGGGGTCAGGATCCTGTGTGAAATAGGGTTGGTAGTACTGCCCCTCGTTATCCAGTACTTACAGATCCCTGGAAAAGATTGCAATGCTAGTGCAAAAACAGGAGTCCAAACTGCCTGGCTGCCCTCAGAGAGTCTGAAGGGGCAGGATAAGGCAGGCTGCACTGGGCTGGACTTGGAGGTGGAAGGTCCAACATGGTCTCCTTTATGTAGTAAGAGACACAGTGATAAAAGATGATGAACAAAAGCTTCCCAATGTTTGGCTTCAAATGGGAAGGTATTTGCAAAGCATAGATAGCATTTGCTTTGGTTCTAATTTGCTTTGCTTTCTTAAAGCCAAAGAATGCAATTAGGATTTCATGCAGATGAAGTCCCACCATGTTTCTTAAAATGAAATCTATTTCCTTCACCTGGAACCACATGCCACAACCGGTTCACTGCATGAAGAGAAGTTGTAATAGAAATTTTTATCAAAATAATACCCAGAATCACAATCAGCATCAGTTCCCCTCGCTAATCTTACTGGATGGATACACACTGAGTAGAATTACTTGTCTGAGAACTTGTCATCCAGAGAAAAAGGAAACAATCAGAGAAGTGCTGTGACGTAGGGCAACACAACATGCCACCAGCAGGCAGGGGGAGGGACTAAAGTATCCCAAGTCCTCACTAAGTCCTAATTTCTGCCTTCACAGAACAAATATATTGCTATTTTTCCTGTCAGACAGTAAGTTTGCCCAAAACAGTATTTTAACATAAGATTTGAGAATAAAGGTGTTCATAAGACTGCACTGAATTTGCTGAGCAGTATTTGCAGGAAATCAGGGGAGAATTTTCAAAATGTCAAAACAGTTCATTTTTGTACAAAATGTTTCCTTATTGCTCAAAATATCCTTTGCTAAAAAAATTGATTTGAAGTAAAGACCAGAAAAATAACAATGCAGGAGAAATGGACAAATAAGTTGAGAACTAAAAGAAAATATTGTTTGGCTCCCACAAATACAGAATTTCAAATTTAATGTTTTTTGGTTAAGCCACACAATCTATAAATGCATCATCTTCCCAACCCTGCACCTGACATTCTAAGCCACCTGCCCTCCATTGGAGAGATGGTGTTGTCAGCTCCACATCATTACATACCCTGTAACTCCAGGGACAAATCTGTGGTTGGAATATTCTGCATGGGAGTTCTTGTGAGCACAGTTCTGCCTCCTGTGCTGTAAGGAATGAATATTTTCCAATATTAATTAAATAATTATTTTTCACCTGGAACTCACCTATTGAATAAACACATGGGAAGATGGAAGGCAGCTCCTTCTGATGTCCAAGAACATTTGTGGAGCCAGGTAAACGTTTCTCGTGTAATTCCTCCTGCTTTCTTATTGGCTGTGTCAAACTTGGTGATAACTGACACCAAAACCACACTTGTGCTGAAAAGTCACTTGCAAAATGGTATGGAAACTTGCAATCCAAATGCAAAAAAATTAATCAGAGACGTAAAAGACATGATCTTTGTATTCAGTCTGCAGTTCCAGAAGATCCCAGTCTCTAAGTTACCACACAGGACAGCAGAGTGCAAGTGAGAGTAAAGGCATGCAGTTCCCCTTGGAGGAACAGGTTTTGCTCCTGTGACTGAGGATAAGACACATAGGTAAGGGAAATTTTCAGGACAAGCTGCAATACCTTCTTTGTGCTTTTTCCAAATTCAAGGCAAACTGGTTTTGTGCAAAGCACAGCTTTATGCCCTGGTTAGAAGTAAACCAGGTAAAGATGTGAGTGTGTGGTCTGCAGACAGCCATTGCACAAGTTCTAAATATGAATTTGGGCAGCTGCCCTACTTTGAACTGGCACCCAAGCAAGCTCACCTATGTTTGCATATGCTGCAATTGCACCTGACAATCATGTTGCAGACACGGCTCCAAGTGGCACCTTGGTGGCACCACTTGTGCAGACACTCCTGCCACTCTGCATTGCTCCCATGCCTCTGTCTCCAACACAGCCATGTCTGGTGGTCATTGCACCTGGCATCCAAGCTGTCCTGTGCTTCCTGAGCCACAGCTCCCCACAGCTTGGCCAGGAGGCTCTGTCCCATCGGGGTTTGGAAGGGACTGATCACACACAGACTCAGAGTAGGGAAAACCCACAGCATTTGGGGGGTAGTGGGGCCGTGCCCATGCTGTGTGTGCAGTTCCACAAGGGATGTTGCCAAGTGATGACCTGGCAATGAGGAGAGAACTTGGGCATTACTGGTGACAGGCTTGCTGGTCTGCACTGCACAACCTCCTCTCATCCCACATTGCACAGAAATATGTATTTAATTTAGAGTCATATGCTATGCACAGCTCTCCTGAGAGATGGGCTGGAGCTCTCACAGAGCCACCAGGCATTTAAGGAGCAAAGGGCCTCCGAAGAAGGATAGGGCTTGTTTGTTTTTCCTTGTTACCTGGAGCATTTCCATCTCAGACTGCCTAATTTAAAGTGCTTCCAAGCCTGTGTTCTCTGAAGGCCTGGCCCCATTCAGCTCACGGAGATGGAAAACAATTTAGGTCTCACAGCTACAGCAGGGTGATGCAGCTGATAAGGGAACTTCAAGGTTAAACAAACTGCTCTGTGAGCAGGGGATTGGGGAAGGATCTCCACAGAGCCAAGGAGCAAGGTGGTGAAGCACAGGCAGTGCAAAATGGGCAGCATGGAAACATTTCCCTGAACCCAGAGAGGCTTGTCTGAGGAAACAGCAAACAGAAGTCTTGGAGACATGACCCACAAATAACCCACTATTTTTTGTCATTGCTGTTAGGCCTTGTATAAGGGAAAGCAGGATACAATTTTTGGCTGGGCAGTACTGTAATTAGTGAAAGGTAATTTTTTTAAATATATATATCCTTTCATAGCATCTTCCAGCCAAACACTTGCTGTGCTTTAGTCCTATCACCTTAGTGATGCCAAAAAGAGAATCAGGGAGATTCCTGCATGAGGGGATGTCTTCTCTGTAATACAGTTGTACAAGCTTTGTCACACAAAATGACATTCACCCTGAAGGGAGGCAAACCTTTTCAATCAAACAGCCCAAATGCAATGGCATTACACATCTCACCTATTTGCATGGCACATCTATTAGAACTGTATCACCCAGTACTCTGTCATCACACTGATGTCCAGAGGAAGAGAGCTTATCATCCTCACATCACACGTGAGGAAATTCTGGAGGGAATAAGCACATTGCCCATGGTGTGCTACAAAAAGTCTTGGAATGGACCTTAGGGGTTGCTGCCCAATTCTCCCCTCTAGGTGTCAGACATTGTTCCATGGTAAACAGTGCACTTATCTTGGTTTACCAGGCCCAGATCCTAGAGGAAGGCAAATCCCAGTTTTAACTGTGTTATCAGTCATGTACCTTCAGCTGGAGAGCAAAGAGGAAAGGGACACCCTGTAGCTGTGGCTTTGACACTGCTGTTTTAAGCCATCAGTAGGGATTGGGCTGTATTTTCATATAGCTGTAATCATGCCACTGCTATTTCACATTCAGTAATTGCTTGCTGCTAGCAAAAAGTAGAACTCATAAGGCACATCCATCCTGCAGGGAGCTGAGATGGAGTTTTGCAATTCAGGCCTCTCTCTCCAGCAGAAATATTGTCAGTGATGAGGAGTCTGGGCCTGATGGTAGATCACCATTCAGGTGATCCCTGGGTCCCTTGAGATAGCTTCCTCTATCCTTTAATTTTCTCAACTGTTATTTTTTTCTTGCAGATGCAAGAATGTAGGCCTTGAGAGTGTCCATTTGCTAGGTTATTTCGGCACTACAGTTCCTAATGAAATTGTCAGAACATTACATAAAGTGACTAAACAATAACTTCTACAAAAAATGAGCCAGGATGGTCACTGGCACTATCCTCACAAAATGATTGGAGAAATGGGAGATTGCAGCCTACCCACAGGAGATCTTGCAAATCACCATAATTGTGTATAAATAGAAAGAAACGCAGAGGCAACTGTCAGCTAAGGTCCTGCAGACTCAGTGCCACCTTGTGTTTTTACCAGGAAGCACAAGGAAACTCGAGGAAGACTGTCAGTGAGGGACAGAGAGGCATTCTGAGTGGGAGCTCTGCTTGCTTTGGGCTGTGATATTATGGATTCACTCGGAGCAGCCACTGAACAAACACAGGAAGCTTTTCTCCTGCAGGAATGCTATGGCTCTCAGCCATCCAAGCCTTCCTGGAGGAGAGCTGGCATCACTGGGGCAGAGTGAGGTACAGAAGGGTAGAAGTTTTTTTGCCCTGCATCACAGGGCAGTCAGTGAAGAGCTTTGGAGCAGGGCCTTGGTTTTATAATGATGACCTACAAAGTCTAACCTCTATTCCAGACTCCAGTGAGACAGAACTACGTGGGTAGCATTAGTAAATGTCATTATACAAACTTGCAGGATGCTACACAGCAGCGAGTGAGCTTATCCATATTCCTTCCTTCTTCCTTTTTTCTTAGTTGTTGATTTTGCAGAGGAGCAGCCCAGAAGTGCCATAGAGCTGTCACTCCTCAGGAGCCCTGGTTTGGCTGATTGAATTCCATGTTTGTATACTGTGCTTTCACTGAGGTGGGAATAGATAACTTAAGAAAGAGAGACAGAACCATACCCATCTCTGCTCTTGTCTTCTCTGAGAAGAGGGTGGCTTGTGCAGTCTGATACCACTGCAGCCCCAAAGGGTGCCTGATGGTGTTGGGGGACACATATGCAACTCACACCCCTGGGGCAAACTCTGCACAAGGTAGCAATGATGGGAAGCTCTTGGCCCTTGTGGCCTCCCTCTAGTCCTGAAGTCTCCCTAAATCACAGACAAAGGGAAAGAAGCTGGCTGTCAGCTTCCATTTCTGTTCTTCCATAATTCTTTTAAAAATCAGGAATGGTGTCCATTTCAGCATTGACATTTCTCCCTAGGTAAACTTTGTTTTTGTGACATGAAGGATCTGCTGACTTTGCAGAGCAGTCCAGTGCAGGCACTGTGACCCCTGCCCTCACACCACTCTTCTGGCCTCCACCACTCCATGGCTGGGCCTGCCTTCATCTCCTTGTGGCTACACCAAAGCCTGCACTCCATGTCCTAATCCAGAGCCATGTTTGCAGATCTATGCAGCGCGACGGGGAGATGGGACTTCAAAGAAGGGGTGCAAAAAGTAGTCCAAGCAAGAGCCAAAGCAAAAAGAAATCAAAGGCCCAAGCAAAAAGAAGTTGGAGTTGAAGTTATTGAAGTCCAAGCAAAAAAGGGGTTGGAGGTGTTTATTTTCCTCTCAGTTCTTATATACTGTTGCAGCTCTAAGCAGTTACAGCACTAAGCAGAGGCATCCTTAAGGAACAATTTCCCCAGTAGTTACAGAATTAGCCTATTGTTTGCATTACTTGGCAGCCTTACAAAACTCCATAGTTCCAAAAGCCTTGATATCTGCATATGCTGTACTTTCCCAGTTCTTCTCATGTCTGTGGTCGCTTATCCCACGGTCTGTATCCCACCAAGGCCAGGATATCATTAAGCTCCATTGTGCTCTCTGTTTTGTTCTCCATTTGTTTTCCCATAGATCTATACACAGCTTTGCCCATCCTTCTCCCTCAAAATCTGAATGCAAGCTTGCCTGTTAATGAGTAAAAAGCCTGCATAGTAATTACTTCAGGTTCTAAGACCACTTTCATTATCTAATATATTAATTTTACAAATAAATAGATATAGACAAAGCTGTAGAGCTATAGATACATAAATATGCATACTTGTTCCATCAAAACCACAGTGCTATATCATTTTTTTGTAGCCTAACCCTGGCAGAGAGTATTAACAGAAAAATTCACTTTTCTATTTAGTACACAGAAGTACACAGAACCAAATCTCTCCCTGGAGTAAATTTGCTGAAGTCAAACAGGGCTTCCGTCAGAGATGAATTTGGCAGTCTGTTTTTACTGAGCTCTACAGCAGAAATTCAAACCTATGCCCAGGCATATTTCCACTGAACATGCTGAAAGCATGAGGCCACAATCAGGAGAGGAGTGAAGTCAAAACTCTGCCAGCATTTCGTGATTAGTTGGATCAGCCCATTTGTCTGATGTGCCCTTACCATATCCTCTCTTCAAAAGAATGGAGAACAGAGGTGGATGGGGACACATTTTCCTCACTGTAAGGAAATGCATCTGTTTGAACAAGAAATTTGAGAAGTAAAGGATAAAAAATAGTCTGCATGAGAAAGACACCCCAGATCGCTGTTTTCCACAGGCAGAGGCCACATTTCCACAGAGCCCAGCTTAGCAAAACTGAGCACATCCTCAAGACTCACCCAGGCCAAGTCATCAGTGGGATGTACTCCTTTACTACAGGAAGTTGCTAGTACAAATTATCTTAAACCAAACTCCCAGAGAGGAACCTTTTCTCTACTGAAGACAGTGCAAGCTTTGGTATTGGTTCCAGTTACTCCAGAATTTCATGTCTCCCACCTGGTTTCTGTTCATCACTGTTATTTGCAGTCAATGCACATGGGGTGGAAAGATTTTCACTGGATAATAAATTGCTGCAGGTAAGTTGAAACCCTAGGAGCAGACATTTGTAACTGTAAAAGGAACAAAGGACATTGATAAAACCCTGTCTGATCCTGTTCTTCTAATATTAATCCGAACTCAACAAATTTGAAGCCAATGAAATGGATTTGAACACTGCATTTTCTTATGCATCTTCTTTTATAGAGTATTTTCTTATTAAAGATGATGAAAGTGAAACTTTCTGCTATGTAACAATGATGTCACATGTAACTTTCTGTCCATGGGAAGAGAGGAGCTTGTTATAATCACAAAAAAAGTCTGAGTTTGATTGCTCTTGATAATTTCATTTTGTCAGTGACAGCTCATTAATTTACCAAATACATATATTTTAAAACTGCATTTCATCAAGCTTTATATTTTGTTAAACTGAAAAACAAATTCCTAGGAGAATCAATCTGCCAAATGGCTGAAGCTCATTTAATCCAGGCTCTATGTGTCCGTGTAACCTCAGCTCAACTTTATCAAATGGTTGAATGGTTTGTGTACAATATGCCAGCAATCCCCATCTAGCTCTTCATGGAAAAGTGTCCATATCAGAGAGAGTCACCATAAAAACTAAGGAGCAGAGAGTAGACAGATGACCAGACCTTTAAAACAGTTCACCCTTACAGCAGATACCTCTAGTTCAGGAGCAAGTCACGTTGGAAGGAGAGACAGTGATCCTGATCCTGTCCGTCATGCACAAGTTCTGTCACTTAATAAAGAACCTCATTCCCCAGAACCCTTCAAGCCAGGACCTTTCACCCAAAGTGAATCAATTTTTAAAGTTGAAAGCCCAACTTTGAGATGGGAAGGGGAGTTTAAAACACTATTTCATTCTTTCAAGCTGTGCTACAAATGGCCAACACCTAAGGGGGAAACATTAACTCCAAGGACCAGTGAAAAGACATATAAATCACATAGGAAAACATCTTGGCCTAGCGGCTGCTAACCCAATAGAGATAAATCTAGGAAAAATCTTCCTGGAGTTTTGCAGATTTTATTTGAAAAGAGAAGAAATAGGAGAAAGAAGTTTATTTACTGCTTTTTTTCTGCAAATTCAACTGATGTCTTTTCCTGGACTTAAAAAATTAAGAGCCAGACATGGTTAAAGGAGAAGGGGTTTTTATCTCAGTATTTAATACGGATCCTTATGGTGCAGCGTTTAACCAAGGTGGGATGATCTGCAATGCACACATACAATAGATGGCACATGCAATTTATAGACCTTACAAATTAGCATATCTAACAAGGATTCCCCAATGGGAGGCCTGGATGAATGGTGTGATATTCCCCCATCTGTGGAGTTACCCCTGGATGGGCCAAATCTCTACTTTACAGGATATGTTCTAGAGGGGGCCTTGGTTTCTCAAGATAGCATGGAGTTTTCTGGCCTCCTACTATGAGGCCTTTGGGATATTTGGTCTCCTGGCATAACAAAATACTAGGACAGACTTAAGGAATTAAAAGTATGCATGCTAAGAATACTGAGAATACATAGAAGTTATGTAAAAGGTACATAAAAGAAAAGGCAAAAAAAATCTTGGCATCACAACAAATAACAGTATTATAACATCTCTACAACACATCTTTTCTTAAATCAGTAAACCATGAAATAAAATATCACATCCTTTATGTTAAGCTGTAAAGCTGCTACAGAATTTTGACCTTTCAACAACAACCTTGTATTGTCTGGGTTTGCATTCACACCTCCTAAGGGTATGAGCTCAGTAAAGTTAGAGAAGGTAGAGTATGAGATAAACTGTAGCGAAGAGGGCACCTAGGATGACTTTGGGGAGAAAAAGACAGAAATGTCTTGGCCCACTATCTTAAATTCCCTTTTGGAGCCCACGGTATAATCCAGGATTCAAGAGTCTCACTATCTCGTTGTTAGCAAGCAACTGTAAAACCCAGATGCAAAATGCTTGCCTCATTCCCCTCTGTGTGCTGACCTACAAGGAAGATAACTGTGTACTTCTTCTATCAGTTCCTCCCACAGCCCGGGTAGCAGAGGTCTATACAGCATGTATAAATGTTCCCACATTGCTGATGAATCACCTAGGAATGAATCTGAACTCACATGATGGAATTTCTGAAGTTTTGATTCGCTTGTTTTTTTCAAACACATGCACAGACATACATAAGAAAAGCAAGGCACTGAAAAATATCCTGATACTGGTAAGTCATGTATTTGGAATATAGGAAATAGCAGGCAAATTGAACATGAAGACCTAGTAAATCCAGTTTCTTGGAACACATTTCTGATTATCTGATCCTTTCTTAGCCTGTCACAGACGATTTGCTGATCAAAGACTGACTTACATATTGCATATTACAGCAGAACAGGAGGCTATACTGAAAGAGGATGTTGTCTTTAGGATCTCTACTCGTTTATTGCCGAGATGGAGAAATGTACAGTAAATAATGCAAGGAACTGAGAGGAAAGAAGAGGTGGGCTTCAAGATTAATGTATCTGAATGTCTAGTGGGATGGGTTTTCTCCTGCCTGCTATTACAAATGTCATTTGTATGAATGTAGTGGTGAGACACTTGAGCCAAGTACCATGAAAGGTCACTTGCTGAAGATGCCCTGTTTCCTTGATTCCTGATTTGAGGTCTGGACTGTGATTTACAGGATATTCTGAACATAGCTTCATCTACAATGAAGAAAGATGGGAGCTGTTCAAATATATAAACAACTTCAAAACTCCCTCCTGCAATGTCTCTGCCTAAGTTTCCCAAGCAGGAATCCAAAACAATAGAATGCCCTCATCAACCAGAACTGACGTTGCATTAAGTTGGTTAAGGTCTGTACAGCAATTAGCCACTATATTGCCTCCAAAAAAGTCTGTAGAAAGTTCAGCATTTCCCCTCCAGAATAAGGTTTGAATTGTATCCAGCAAATAGAGCCTGGAGCCATATGCCAAACAATAAGAAGGAAATAAAATATTGACTAGCTGCTTACTCATAAAGCTCCATCTATTCTGTGCACTGTCCCGAGACAGAACTGCTGGTTAAAAAGTAGTGTGAGGAGATGCAGTTAAAGATTTATTGTATACCCCAAGGAAGACTGAGGCTTGTGTTTGCTAACTTTGTATTTGACATTCTTTAAGATTTGAAGCTCATTTTGCAATTTTAAAGAGGTTCATAGAAGAGTATGTTCCTATGTTCAGGAGTGTTTCTATGTTTGCCCCAGCAGGACTATATTCAGAATTGGGTCCCTAATTCCTTTAGATTTGGTGGCATTGAAATCTATTAACAGTAGTAAACTATTAATACAATGATAAGGCAAACTTTATAACTCACTTTAACACCAAAGGTGGCTCCTGCAGTCAGTGAAAAATACCCTTTCTCCTACTGAATTCTTAGCTAGATCTGCTGACAAGGCAGATAAATGCCTCTGAGGGTTACCTGGGCCTCTGTGCCTCTTTGCATCTCTCCTCACCTCTCCTTGACTGAGATATGTGTGTTTTTCATGGGAGTGATGTCTGTGCCAGAGGTAGGAACCCAAGAGCAAGGGTTTCAGGTAACCAACTGTGTAATGTAAAGGACAAGAGGTCAGGGTCTCAGAAAGGAATAGAAAACAACCTGGAGCATCTCTGGGGAAGGCAATGGCAAGACCTGAGCTCCATTTTTGTGCTTCTGACTTTAATGAGCTTTGCCAGCCTTTGTACTTCTCTGCTGCCCCTTGGACAAAGACAAAAGAGTACAGTTAAAGGAATTTACCTGCGGCCTCTATCAGAGAAGCAGGAAGACAAAATCTACAACCTCGAAACAGAGAGAGGAAGAAACAATTGGTTGTCAGCTTCTAATCAATAAATTTTCCTTCGACTGTTTCTAGTTCACCTGAGCCTGATCAATATCCATTGGGTAACCTTCCAATGGGACCAACTTTTAATTTATCTCCCAATTTCCTCTTCAGAGCCAAGGCATCAGATCTAATAACTGTGCCTGTTTACTGGGTTTGCTTTTCCTCCTGACCAGAACAGAAGAAGGGTATTATGTTTCTTGATGGGGAAACAAAGATGTTACTGTGCAAAGGAAGTGCTCAGTGCAAGAGCCCTGGATGCCACAGGATGGATGCCTTCTTAAGGAAAGGTGAAGATGCCTGAGGAGAGCAGAGAAAATAAATTAGTCACTGGAGAGATAACACCATGCATAAGAAAGCCAGTGTGATCAGACACTAAGGAGGTAATAGGGAAGGACACAGAGGGAAGTAGGAAAGCTAATCTAGTTCTTGGGACTGGTAGGCTCAGAGACAAGAATATAAATAAGAATGAATAATGTTAAATATTATTATTATAATGAATCTACCAGTTGGTCCTCAATAGTTTTGTCTTGAGCTGTTAAAAGTGACTAAGCCAATGAAATTCTAGGTTATTTGAGTACTTAATCCACTTAGTTTCCTTCAAAACTCCTCACTACAAGTTTTACTGCCCCATGTCTCCATATAATATATAATAGGGACACTTTCCCTGTGAATACCACAGGGGGGAACTAACCCATGGAAATGGATTGAAGAAATGAATAGCTGCCTGGATTCTATGTTCCTGGCAGAGATTATTGGTAACGTGGTGTGGCACACTTACTGGTGCTTTAGAAATGCTAAAGAAATGCTAGACTACTGGTTGTGGGATAAATCTGGAATGAACTATTTTATAGCAGGGGTAACTTTGTTGGGATTTTATTTTTGTACATCTAAACAGAAGCCTTTACCATGAGGCTGATTCTGCCCAGACGTCAGATTTAAGAAATGCTACACCTTGCCTTGCTTACCTGAGGATTCCTGAACCAGGAATTCAGAAAAGATGGCTTGTAGTCATGAAGGCAAAAGGATGGGAAAACAAAGCAGAGAATTCAGAGTGCCACAGAAGGCCTCAGGCACATTAGTGCTCTAGCCTTAATAATGCCAAGGGCTTCCTATTTGCAGCTCTATAACCCTTCATGAAAGCTGTAAAATCAGTGCTTTTCCAAAGTATCACTGGCAGTATTTTCCCTCTGTTGTTCCCATGCTGCTATTTTCACTCTTTTTTCCTTTGCTGTCCTCATGCTCTTGTACTTTTGCTCTCATGGTCTTGTACCTGCTTGGACAGTCTAGGACCTCAGCCTTCCTGGCTGGTCCCTGAAGAGACAGTTTCCCCATCCCTCTTCTCTCTCTGTGTTTTTCACTCACTCCTAAAGTAGATTTGTTGGAGCTGATGTGTGCCATCAGCCACAGACCTTGCTAAGAACCCATTGTGCATGTAAGGATCACACTTTCTGCAGCAACAGCTGTGACTGAGGCACCACTATGACCAAGGGTGGTGGTTCCTGTGTCAACAAAACCACCAGAAAACCAAAGATCTACCAGGAACAGCAAAGCCACTTGTTTGTTGGGGAGAATGAGAGTTCAAACACAAGCTGTATACACACTCTTTCTTAAATCCTGCACCACCCTACTGGAGATGCCTTTACCAGATACTCACTCAAACCAGACATTGCTGGTTCTGTGCTAGAAACATCTTAAATAATACCAGTTAGTGATTAATGTGATTTTTGTGTACTAGCTTAAGCCTGTTTATGGAGACCATTGCACTAGAAAGAAGGGAAACAGAATGAAAGAAAAAATTAAGCAAAAATACTTGTGACCTCTTTCATGTGAATTTAATTTGGTAAAGAGTGGTAAGGCCCTTTGGGAAAAGCACTCTTTTGCCTGTGCCTATATTATCATGGATATGTTGGCATAATTGCACATGCATGGTGTTTTCTAACAGCTCCTACAGCCCAAATTCAAGAAAAACCACACTGCTCTACTTCTGGGCCTGAAAGTAAAGAAGGTCAAAGTCTCAGGAGAATACAGAAAATAAGGATGCAGATGGTGAGAATCAGACAGAGCAATAAACAGATTAAACCTCAGGCAGACTGAAGCTTACCTGACAAATAGCAGTCTAAAAGAGCTGGAGATATGAAAGATAAGAGGTTCATTTTCAGGTGGGAGGGGTGTACTTGGTGGTGTGGCTGAGTGGCAGGTGCTGCAGAACAGACCATGCTTGTCCCATGAGTGATGGAATCCAGATGAAAATTCAGAAAGGGCAAGAGATGCTGAAGAAGATAAAGAGAAGAGATAGATAAAAAGAAAGAGGAATATGGAAAACAAGAATTTTTCCAGACCCTGCTGAATTTGATGGGAGTGTCGTTCATGCTTTTATTTGACTGCAGACATGGACTGAAGACATTGGTACATCTGATACTGGAGTCTAAAGAACTGGCTGAGTCTCACTGCAAGCTACTGGCCTGAAGAGCCTTGAACTGGAGAGAACAAGAAACTACAGTACAATGCAATCGAGAATCCGGCCCATCTTCTTCCCCTTGAACTGATATAGTCATTATTTTAACTCTCTGTGGAAAATCTCTTTAAATGTCTGAATGTCAAGTGGAGTAGGACAGAGCCTGGGCAAAAGGAACCCTGGATAAAGACTCTTACTTTATCCACTTTGGTTTGCAGCATTTTCTATCCTCTTGATCCCACAACTTTTACCACTCCATGTCTATGTGCATGAGTTAGAGATTATTTCAGAAATAAAAAAAGAAAAAAAGGGACAGAGGCAGGATTATCTGTCTGGAAGTGAAACAACATGGAAACTTCTCATGGATCTCTGTTGTCAACTGCAGAAGAAACTATCCTGTAATTAGCATTACTGTTCAGATTACTGATAAGTGCTGCTTTACTTCTGTGCATAAAAGTGCAGAGCAAGGAAAAGAACCCAAAGAAGAGAGTCCAGAACCTGGCAGAGAGGATTAGAGGTACTGCTTAAAATTAACAATTCGTACTTGTTAAAAATAACAGCCAAGTTTACTCAGCACTTCTAAGTCACCTGAATAACTCATTTCAGTAAATATGATTTTAGATTTCTACACCATCTTTCAAGAATCTGAGGGAATTTCATAAGCAGCAATTAAGACTCATATCCTATCATGTGAGACAGGCAAATACTGTTATTCCTAATTTACAAACTGGATTTGATGATTTTCCCAAGCATTGCCAGGGATGTAGACAAGCATTCTGCCTCATTTGAAAAAAACCCTTCAAGCCCACCCAGGTTTTTAAGAAGTGAAGCAGTTTGTCCAAATGTATGCAGCTAAATTATGACATGCAACACAGGATGCAAAACTGAGGCTTGCCCTACTCTCCTACTCCTCTGATTTCAGAACAGTCTCTCCTCCTAATATGAGGACAGAGGAGGAAATAGATTTTTTTCCTCCCACAGGGAATTTCAAACTTATTCTTCATTCCAAACTTAAACAAAAAGTAAAAAGTCTGAGGAAAAGTAAAAATGTTAAGATCTAGACATTTTATATCAAAACAGAATGATCCAACATGTCATTCTGTTGTGGCATTTTTAATTTTGAGTCAACATATTGAAAAGAAAAAGAAGTCATTTTATGTTGAAATGTCAACCCCAAACACAATATTTTGTTATGCTTCCCCCAGCTGGAAGCCTTTTTTTTTTTTTTTTTTCCCCAGAAACGGCATTTTATCATTGCAAATTTCAGTTTAGGTGAAATCACGTTGTCTGATGTGAAAACATTGCTGTGACAAAAGTGTTAATCATCTCTGAAGTGACTATGTTTTTTGACAAAAAAAGAAAGACCTAAAATGCTGACTTTAAAATTCTGAAGAGCTGAAGCGTTCGAACAAAAAAGATCTGGGAGGCCTCTGAACTGGACTGAAGTGCTGATTGTGAAGAACAAGCAAATTTTCTTAAAAAGGATGTTCCGAATGAAGCAGAATCAAATAGCCGGATAAGTGAAGGAAGAAATTAAGCGTCTTTTTTAAAGCTCTCGAAGTTATTCTCCTTATGCCTTGGAAACCAAGGTTATATAACTGGATAATGTATGCACTGGGAGGGCTACCCAAATTATTTTTTGGCTTAGAGAAAGATGGCCATTCCTTGCAGTAGCCATTTATGACAAAACACGTACCACACAAACCTACTAACTCCTCACAGTGTTGGACCAGTAGCCGTGCTTCATGTTCTGAAGCACACAGGTTTATATCTCTTATGTATGGGTTTTGTACAACATAGTTCTTTCTCAGTGGAACTTGAATTTGTAATAATCCAGGTTTACAGGTAATTTGTTACCTATAGGATTGCAAACAGCAGTAAGTGGTAGTAGCTCTAATCATTCACTACCCTGAAACATCCCTTCAGGTACCTTTCAGCTGCTGCCTGTTTATTTATTTCTTTGGTTACATAACTTCAACAGTCTTCTTTATCACCTGTGATCTTCTCAACTCTGAAATGTTTGTTGCAAATTTGGACTCTATTGATCACCTGGCCTGCAGCTCACTGAGAAACACAGAATAAAATCATTTCTACTACATAGCCTGGTAGCTCTCTGCTTCTGGAGACTACTGTGTTAAAAATATTAACATTTAATGTTTAATGTTTATCCCTCCATTTCTGCACCTGTTTTGTTTTGGTTTTTTTTTTTTTTGTTTTGTTTTGTTTTGTTTTGTTTTGTTTTGTTTTGTTTTTGTGGTGGTTTGTTGTTTTTTTGGGTTTTTTTTGACTATACAGGTACATTATATTTCTTGATCTTCCCTTGCTTCACTTTTGCAGACAGGAAAATGAAAATGTGGTTTATGAGTGAAACAGCTTTTCTTTGCCGAGTGAGGTTGCTTCATCTCTGTCAAACTGCTCTCCTCTACAAAATTTATAACACTGATTTTATTTGTTGCTTCAGTCAATCTATTTCTCAGCTAAGTAATAATGCAATATTACAGTTACATTAAAAAGTTCAGATGCTTTTATTGTTATCATCTCTGACTTTGTGTCCTTTCCCTGTCCTCCCTGGATGCAAGACCACATCCACTGGCCACTAAATACAGTTCCCACTGGTGCCTACAACCAGAATTAAACACCTTTTCATACATTTCTTTTTAACAAGTATCACCTTAAATGTAGTTAGGTTGTTTTCCCCTGTTCCTTATACAGATGTTCCCTAATTCTTCTCTCAAAATCTGTGCATTTTCAGCTTAAAAGTGTCCTCAGCAAGGTCACCCCATTTCTTCTGGTGTTTCTGTACCTTGTCTCTCACAGGTATACACCATGTATTTACAGGTTTTCTAATTTCTTTATTATTATTGTCACAGAAGCATAGAGATTCAAATAATACCAAAGATCCTGTGGGCTAGGAATAATCTTTTTTCTGAAAGGTTTACAGTGTAACTATTCAAGACAATGAGTGACACTGAAAGAAAGCAGAAGGTCAAGTAAATCATATAATAGATCAATAGCAGTGCCATAAGCCCTGGTTTTTCAGCAGGTCCCCAGCATCCACTGTATTTACACCACTTCCAAATGTAAACAAATCTGCAGTGTCTCAAGTTGCTCACCACAAAGTTGTGTGGCCCTGTGTCACTCACATCCACTGCGTTGTCACACAGACCAAACCTGTGCTTTGGTTTCGACACAGAAAAATCACCCAACAATTTCCAAGGATTACCTGGGTTTGAATCAGAATTAGGGCTGACTCTGCATCCCATTTCCAGCACCTGGGTTTACCAGTATCACCACTAAGACTAATGAAGCTCCAGTGGTCTCATCAATATGCAGCCATCTCACTCACTGAAACATCCTTGCATCTCTCCTATACATGGAGACCTCTGCTGGGTGACAAAATGTATCTTTGTGTCATAAAATGAATCACAAAGTTCTTTTTTATTAATAGAAGCCACATTTACTTAGATGTCCTGAATATTTCAGCACTGCCATACTTGCGCATTCCTCCACTGGAGGCATGTAAACATAAAACCCATTAAGTGGAAATGTATGCAGTCAGGTAGAGACAAGCAATTTTGATTTGTCACACAATATCCAGATTTTGTGGAGGCTGTGAAATCCTGGCAAGCAGCCTCAGCTGATTTCTGCCCTCAGGGTCTGGGGCAGGAGTGCTTGCTGTCTGATATGCATCCACCAGCTCCTTTCATCTGTACGATCAGAGATTTCTTGTCTACCTCCTTACCATTCACCCAAATCATGTCAGCAAAACTGACAAAGCAGGTGTGAGTGAGAACTTCCTCTTGTAACACTGCAAAAATAAAACAAAGTGCTGGACATACGCCCACCAAGTATCCTTTTTGTGGGGCCTGTGGTGCTTGTTAATGCCACATCCCTTGAGTTTGTCCTTCGTATCTCCTCTGCTGCTTCCTACTCTTTGTTTCTTCTCTTGTCCCTTTTAACTGGGGGAAAAGAAAAGAAAGTGTCTATTTTCAAGCACAGGCCTATCCACCAGCAAATTGGTTGGCTCAGTGGAGTGGACACACAGTCCTGTGCAGGGGCACAGGTCCTGTCTCCTGGTACAGATCACTGCAGAGAACCCCAAAGAAGGGTTTTCATTTGAATCCTCTATTTTGTTTAGTTAACAATTTAATATAATTTTTGCTCACTGAATGCTTGTCTCCAAGATAAATAATTTTCAAAAGATAATAAACACAGAGTTAATGATTTTTTAATTTATCTATGTATTGAGTGATAACTGGATTCAATTGGTTTGGGTAAGAAAAAAAAGGAACCAAGTAATTTAAAAATTATTACTGTTTTTAAAATTTCTGACCTTTAATTTGACAGCTGTGCTAAACTGAGAATACAGAGCTGAGCCACCACTGAGGGATCTTGAATTCCTCTCTGGCAGTGTTATAAATTACTGCTTTGACTTAAAAAATTTTGAAGTCTTAACTAAAGTCACCCTCAGCAGTCACCAAGTTTAATCACTAATTTTTTGTCCTAGTTTAGAATGTCAATAGGCCACACCTATCAAGGCTAGTCCTGATCTAGCAAATCCCTTCAGCACGTGTATAGGCTGAACAAGGATTGCAATAAGAAACTTGGTTTCTTAGTGAAAAATTTAGCTAGCTATTATCCTACTCTAATATCATTTTGTGTTCATCAACTAGCAGTAAGAAGAAATACCTTCAAAAGCACAAGAAAATAAGCAGTCTAAAAGGGGATTGTGTCTCTTGGGGAAGAGTTTTCCAGTGCTGTCTGTCCAATAGTGCTGTTACAACATTTTTGCTCTTTTCTTGCATCACACCTCTCCCAAACTCCAAACAACATGGTAGGGAGGAAATTTCATTTCCAAAATACACATTAGAAAATTATTAAAAATGCACAGCTGAATAAATGTTAACTAGTCCGGTCCAGTAATGTAATTGATGTGAAAAGTATGAGAAGTATTTGCCATCCTTACTCAGGTCACGTACTATCCTATTCTGTGAGAAACCCCAAGAGGAATTTATAGGATTATTCAATGAGTAAGGTACTATTCATGGTGAGTAAAGGTGGCAGAATCAACTTGCTACTGATTACAAGCGGCTTTTCCTCACTTACACCGCTGTAAATTTAAATTAACTCCACTCAATCAATGGCGAATAATTGATATAAAATCAGAGTAAGAGGAGAATTAATCTGTAAGTATGTCTAGAATGAATAAACAGTGAAAATTTGCCAGCATATATAACTCCTCCTTGAAGCTCTGCTGCAAGGTTACTTTTATAACTGATTGTTTCATTCTCAGAACTGCTGCGCTGCTGCTTTAAAAGAAAAATATACTGTGCTCCTGCATGCTAAAATACTCCGTGTTTTCTCAGGTCTTGTGTTTTCTTGGCTGGTTTGAAAATCCCACGAATCCCACTTAGTTTAGTTCAGGCCACAGGCACACCCTAGCTAGCAGGACAAATTGGTCTTTTGGTAGCCTGTGAGGTATCCTGCTCTGCCCCCCCAGCTTATGGCTGGGTCATGGATTTCTGCTGGAGAAAGCTGGAACAGCACAGGATGGAAAAGACACCTCACCTCCTCTCGGCCTGTTCAGCAGATGCTCTGTACAAGTGAACAAAGTCCCTGCCTGCACCTTGCACGTTCCAAACAGCACCAAAGCCCTGTTGAGGTCACACTGCCTCTATCTTCACCTGGCAGCTTCTGCTCCTTCCTCTTTTTCCTTTGCTTCATTTGTTTTTTTGGAGCAAGAAATATCCTTAACTATATTTGTATAACAATTCCCACCACAGGGTTTGGGTCTGGCCAGTGCCTCTAATTACTACCATAACGTTGTTATTATTGACTAATCTGCAGAGACCTCATGATCCCTTTTGGGTGGCATATTTTTAACATCCATGACTATTGCCTGGATATTGTTTAATGTTAGCTCCACACATCACATTTAGAGAACGACAAAATTGCCTTCCTCCTTCTGTGAGGTCGACCCATCCCTGTTCTCACTTAAACTCCTGCCATTGCTTTCTCTGTCTCCCTTTCCTCTCTGCTCCCATCTCCAAGCAGTGCATTGAGGGGGGTGCCATCACCTCTGGAACTTGCAGATTAAAAGGCAAAAAATTGACAGTAAACTGCCAATGGCTCATTTACTGTTGACGGTGAGTCAATAAAAATCCTGCTTTCCCACTGCTTCCTGGCTTTCCCATCTGTGTGAATTCATGACCCGATTTCTGATGTGTTCCACACTGTTACTTTTTTCCCCTCAGAGTTTAATTGCTTCTGTTTCACATTTGGGCGCTGAAAAATTGACAGAAGTTGCACAATTCCCTCCAGCAATGGATCCTATTTATATTGCTGTAAACTACGTTTTCCAGTGATATGAATAGTAATAAAAGTGAGAAAATTAAACAGAAATTAGCATCTCTTTGCATAAAATCTGGCTATCAACCAAGTTTTACTCTAAGGGTCAGCAGAAAGGTTAATACTGTTAAAGGCCCACCCCAAAACTCAATAAGTAAGGAAGATATCAAGTGTGAGGAAGCTCTGGAAAGGATTGAGAAAGAGCTGTGAATCCACAGGGCCTGGGAGAGCTGCCCCTGGAGTGCTGGAGTGCTCCAGCACAGGCAGACCAAGTTCTTCATCTCCAGCAGCCACCCTGAGGACAAAGCACAGAGACTCCAGCCAAGCACACTCAGAACATGCTGCAAATTTAGAGAGAAGATTGTGAGCAACTTGTTATGCTGTGAACATCTAAGGTGATCAATATAGCTAATGTCTTTTAAAAGACCAATCAGAATAGCTGAAAAGGAAAAGCTTTTGGTCCCATAAGCCCATTTTGGAAATGTCATTTCCACTCCTTTCTTCTCATTGGGTTTGAAATGGAGCAATTTCTTCTTTGTTAGGAGAGGGACTATAAAATTTTTGTCAATTCTTTTCTATTTTTTTTTTTGTCTTGAAAACACATCTGACATTTTATTTCCTGACTACTATCCATTCATTAAATAAAAACTGATACATAACTTAATCACGTTTTGTTTACTTGAACATACTCACAGAGCACAGACTACTTGATAGTAATTTTGGTATTATTTCATAAGTACTTTAATTTTTAAAAAGTTAACTAAGATTATATAGGAATAATCATAAGAAATATGAAGTTTAACAAACCTTGAGGCACTGATGTTTCATAGAAGGCTTTTCTTTTTAAATAAGTTGTTTTGATTGGAAAACCTTTGCATATCATGCTCTAGACTCACTCTACTGAGATACACTCATTGCCAGAGCAATTGTAAGAGATTAACTCAGCCTTACCAAAAGGCTGCATGGATTGATGGATGCTTTTAATTCTCACAAGGTCACTGCAAAGTGCTGGACTCTGCTGAGATGCTTTGTAGGACAGGAGCAGGACCTATGATGGAAACTCAGTTCTCCACCCTTTCAAATGTCATTAGACTTTCCCCATATAGGTGAGGATGTTCCTGAGCAGAGAAAATGCCCATGTTTATTCACAGTCTACTTTGTCACTGGGAATCATTGATGGTCACTAGCACACTGTCATGTGCAGCTGGATAAAAGGCAGCATGGCAAGATATGAGAGCAAGACCTGCTCAGTCAGATGGTACCAGACCTAAGTACCTTGAGTGGGGGTGTTGTTCTATGGCCAAGCCACATAAAAGTTGCTTCCAGAGCTGGAATGGCTGTTCCATGGCTCTGATCATGTTGGTAAGAGACACCGTTGTCCAGAATTCCTCTACTAAAAAATTAATATAATGTTAATACTCTGCCTAATTCTCTCCAGCAGGCAGCTGCTCCCAGAGGGAAAGAAGTAGATTTATTCAAGTAGATTTATTCTCCCACCCATGGCACCTAGGCAGGAAGATACTCTTATCATTCTATCAGTCATTTGGATACTCTTATCTATTCTTTTTCACTCTCTTTGCAGAAGGTAATTGCTGTGTCATGAGACTTGTGCATGGCTCTATGATTGGGCACATGTGTGCATATGTGTTGTATGAACAGATTATGAGTTTCTCTGCAGAAAAATATTCTCATGGGAAAGCTCAAATTTGCAGACTACAAAGTTCTGTAAACAATGTCTGCCCTGTGTCTCTGTCTCAGGAGATGTGTGTTTGTTTCTCTTTCTTAGGCAAAGTGTGAATTTTTGTTATCTCTCTGATATGGGAAGCATTTTCGGGGATTCTTCAGTACAGAGCATAGAAGAAGCAACAGCTCTGCTCTGTACCTGGGCAGAAATAGCCCAAGCTTTGAACAATGGAGTCAATTTTAATAAATCATATTAAGCCTTCTGATATGGAGTCAATGAGTCCTGTTTCACTGCTCTCATCACAACCATAAATGGTGACCCTGAGACCATACATATGTCTGAGGGGGCACAGGCACTGATTCACCTCGGAGGTGCTGCGTGTCACACCATGTCACAGGGCGGCACATTGGGCACATTGGCTCTGCCAACAGCTGTGTTGCTGCTCCCTGTTTCAGCCACAAGGCTGTTCATACTTGGAGGTAAAAAGTGCTTCATCACCCCATTGTATAGCGCCTCTCCAACACCCTAAATCCATCCTCACATCAAAATGTAGCCAAAAAAATTACTCATTTACCTTTGACAGTTGGGATCTGAGCTGTCTGTGAAGAATTTCTTTTTCCCTCCAGAAAAGAAGTGATGTTTTTCATACGGACCCAATTAGAGATGGATGAGATGGAAATGGGGTGAAGTCGTAGTTTGGTGGAAAATCAACACAGACCAGCAGGATTCTGCAAGTATTGATACCTGATTTATGATTCTGATTTATAAAGAATTTGACAGTATCACTCCACTTACTAATGGACACATCTTGTCATTAAACTTACATTTCATGTTTAGGGAAGGACAGTGAAGTCAGGTTCTGTACAGGAAAATTATTCCATTAGCAAATTATCTGGTCTTTGGTTCCAGCAAAGTCTTTTGATTTCAAATCAGAGGTTCTGATTTTATCCTCCTCAGATGGTGACCTGCCAGGGAATATCATTGCCAACAGGCCACAATCTTGTCCCTAATCTTGCAAGCTTCTCCATAAACTTAGCTGTGGTGGAGCAGCATTTTTATTACCTCTCCTTCCTAACATATTCTGATCCATGGGGAAGCGGACAATGCAGGTCTGATCTTTCAAGAGCTTCAGTGGTGCTGTATTCAGCCCCCACCAAATTTTGAAGGGGTAATGTCACATTTTCTTAAGATCCATGTCAGATTGGCAGCTTCTGGAAACTTAGTTTTGTAGTATTGTTTTAGAAAGTTGATTTGGTTCAATTCAAGGAAGCTGTTCATACATGAGGCCCGAAACTCCGCTTGTGTTTTAATGCCTGACAAGGAATGCATGTTCCTAACTCTGGAAACAATGCAGTCTAACGGAGAAAAGTCTTTTCTGAGCAAAAAAGGAAGCTGACAGTAAAATTGGACAGGTGAGTCCATGGCTCCCTCTGTGAATCTGGGGAAGGAACTTCCTCTTCTCTGTGCTTTTATTTCCCTGCTTTTGAAATGAAGGTGATATTTCACCAGGCTCTTTTAAGGGTAACATTCATAAATGACTGATGTGATAGATAAACAATGGTTGAGCTGCAGAAAACTGTCTGAGAACCCAGCATAAATCTGCTAATTAATCTGGTCCAGCTTTTGCCATTGCAAGATTTCCCTGTACATTAAATACTCTTTCTCAGTCCTGCACCAAAAAAAAAAAAAAAAAAAAGTTCAACACACAGCAACCCCC
>VYXD01013453.1:520672-543549 GCA_013397195.1 Hylia prasina | reverse complement strand
AAAGTATTTTAACACTGGCCAACCCAATGTGTGTGGAAGTGCTCCGTACAGGCAAAGAGTAGAAACCAATGCTCCTAGGTTCTATTTTCAGTTCTGCCATTTACCCTCTATTTGACTATGGACAAAGAACCTACCCTCTCTACCTTTCATTTCATTAAAAACAGATCAAGGGGGTATTGCAAGGTTATTATTTTTCTAATTACCCCAGAGTCCTTGCAAGAAAGGCCCTTCAAGAAAGAGGAGAATTTCACAGAAAATAGTAATTCATCACTTAGTTGCCAAGGAATCACAAAACTCTGCAGACTGAGCCATGAACAAGCTGTGTCACTGATGTTTATTTCCACTTCTGTGTGACAAACACCTGAGCAAATCAACTGTGGGAGTAAACATCATCAAAGATTATTAGCTAACAAGTACTAATCTCCCACAAACATTTCTATACTAAAGCACACATCTTCTAAACACAGGCTCCATTGCAAAAGGAATTTTGCTAAAACAAAGTTGCTTTTTCTTACCTATTACCCAGTAACTTTGAGTTGGCCTGTGAGTATGAGCTGGAAAATGCATTTTGGGACCTTCTGTCAAATCAAAATTCCTTTTGTTTATGTCAAACATGGCAGTTCCTCCAGCCCTGTTCCGAAGCAGTGGCAGGGTTTGATCTGTTTAGGTGACATCACTCATACATTTAGTACTGCTCAGCTTGCTGTCACCCACCCCAAACAGGCAGGGGGTAATGTCCCTGTCACACAGGCCTTGGCAGGGTTCTTGCACCAGAATGTCCTATGATCTGAGTCCCTTGCCTGTCCTACACCACCCTTCACTGTGTTTCATTTATGGATATTATGTTAAAACTGGTGGAATTTGAAACATCAAAGTCAGTTGCGTTGTCCTGTTAGAAACTTTTGCAATGTTACTTTTTACTGGGATGTGTTCAACTATGACAGCTGTGCTGAGTCCTTGAGAATGTGAGATACTGTACAGTAAAATGCTCTGGGCAGGAGCCAGCACAAGTTTTTTAGCTTCTAAAAATAAAAGGCTACTATCAGACCCAAGAAGAGCAAAGGGGCGGTTAAGTACCTACGACTATGATGGAATATTATGAAATTTGTGTTGAAATTTTTAAAGTTATTTCAGGAACTGCAATCAGACTGAAATTTCCTTATAGAGCATCTCCTCCCAGTCTTCTACTGATGCTGTGGGCTTCTGGATATTCAGTGCTGGAAGAGAGAATATTTGCTCACCTTTGTTCGCTACCTTGAGAGCCATTTGTACAAATAGGATTTTACAAATTACTACTGGAGTGGCAGGTTCAAGAAGCACTCAAACACCTGCCTTTTCTACAGACTGTAGTCCTACTGAAGCTGACATTGCTACTCACATGCTGCAAGTCAAACACAGACTTAAATAACTGTTATGTGAAGCCCCACCGCAACTGAAGATTTTATAAATGAAGAAGTCACTCCTGACTTCTTCAGGCTGAAATACTCAGTTGCCAAGAAATACAGTTACTTGGGAATTAACTCATCTAGCATCACATGAATTTCATTCTCTTTCCACAAAATATGTTAGTGTGCAGTGTTTTTAATGCCATTTACCAGCATTAGTTTTTGCTCATGTAAAAATCTCCTTTCTTGTGTATTACAGTAAAGAAGAATTTGTCAGACTGCAGAGAAACTTGGAACTTCTGCTTTTGATTTCTGATCACATCTCTACCTTCCTTGCCCAAGAAAATAGAAAATGATTAGTCATGTAGTGCCTATTGATTTAGTAGTCTTAATTTTAAAAATTATGTTCTCAGTATTGTTCTTTTTTTTTTATTACTGAAGCAAATTGTAACACACTGAATTGGAAATTGGTTAACTCCTTCCTATCTTTGCTTTTTATAGCTCATTTTCTTTTTGATTGAACATAAGCCATAAAGTGAGAACTGTTTTCTCTAAACATAGGAAATAAAAGACAGGCATTCCTAAGAATGTATCAGGCTCAGGTTACTTGTGCCTCTCTCATTCTCACTATCCCCTGTTATTCCTTCTCATCCTTCCCAACAATTTTATCATAATATTTCCAGGAGAATATCTATTAGCAGAAGCATACAGTAGATAGCTGCTTATAGTGAGGGGACTTGGCTAAACTGTCACATGAATCATGTTCTATTCCTTTGACAAGGAGTGAAATAACTGCCTGGTTCATTCCCTGCATCAGAGAGGCACCAGCTAATAACAGTTTTGCTTGCCCTCTTCTGCTGAGATCCTCTTGCTTTTCAAGGTGTCCTGGGAAAAGTGCAAAACGAAGCCTAAGTCTGCCTTCTATGGATATGTAATGATTTCCAGTGAGGCAGGCTCTGCAAAAAGAGACAACATCACTTAAAGAGATGAGAGAAAGTCTGTAAAGGTCTCTGGCCTTCTTTTCACACCAAAAAAAAAAAGCTATGAACAACAGGTGGATCTCTTTGGTCATGAAATCCATTCTCCCAAATAGTAAGAAATATATCACACAAAACTTAAAATTCTTTGTCTACCACCCTAAAAACCACAGCAATTTTCCTCTAAATGATCTCTCTAGTTTCCTTTTCCTGAAATATCAACAACAATCAGGCAGTTAAGAAGATTTGGATGGTGAAAATTCAGGAGAATAGAATGCTGATCTGGCTTTTATTAGGACAAAGGAACTTGGAAAGGTGAACAAAAATAATCTTCATGGAATAATATGTATGGGCTTGGGGCATAGTGGAAGACATGGATATTTACCAATGCATTCTTGTGGCAAGAGGATGCAAGTGCCAACCCATATCGGACAGAAGTCATGTGAGATGCTGCTCAGAAGAAAGGAGAGATCTCCTGCTAGATCTCCTCAGAAAAAAATCTGAGCAATTGCTACAGTATTGATGTGATTTGCTGTGGTTGGACAAAGGTTTCCAATCAAACACTGGACAAATGAAAATATTGGTTTGGTCAGATATGAAGGACTGGTGGGGTCTTAGAGGGGACTTCTAAGAACAAGTGTGGCAGAGGAATGAGAAGAGGGGGTTTGTGGTATTGGTGTGCTGTGTTGCCAATAAAACTGGACTCCAAGAGGATGAAGGAGGAGAAATTTACAGAATGAATGCTGTGCTCACTCAGTGGAGAGTCCAGGAGTAGAAGAAATTCACCAAGACATATTAAATAATAGCCATTGTCCTAGATATTTGTTCAAAGATTTGCTAAGCCGTTTTTCGTATTTTCGTATTTTGCCCAGTGAGCTTTAATCTGCCTTTTTAACGGTACAGGCTGGGACAGCCAGGTATAGATGCTGTAACTGGCAAAGATAAATAGATTGATAGAATTGTTAGGTCTGAATTGCATACACAGCATGGGTGTTCTAGAGATATACATTTGAGTTAAGCCAGAAATTATGGGCTTGAAACAGGAATTTCTGGGTGAAGATCTCTGGCCTATGTTATGCCACAAGCCAGACTCCATGACCCAATAGTCATTTCTGGGTTTAAAATCAGCGTATCTATGGGTAAAAAGCCATCTGTCTTATACTTTGCTTTTTCTGCAAACCCATTATCTCTCTTGTGTATCTATATTCAGCTTTTCAGCAGCCTCAGGCTTGAAGGCTTTTAGTGATGCTAATTCCACCACCATTTTGCACCATCAAAGCTTTTGCAGGGAAGCCTCTGGGGACTGGAGCAAGGCAAAGTCCAGTGGCAATCCCAGTTTACCAGTGAAGTTATGGACTGAGTGATTACAACTGTATCTGTTATCAGCACAGAACAACAGAGTTGGTTCCTGAGAGCAAGCTGACCTGCAGGCTTTTGTCACTGAGAACTAGAAAAGGCATTAGAAATCTGAGAGATGCTAACAGCAGTCTCAAGCTGTAGCTTTTTCCATTTTGTGCTTGCATATGTTGTGCTCACAGTTCACCAGCACCTAAGTTACAACTCTGTAATCCATGTTCTGTACCTTCTCCTTATGCCTTGAGCCAGGCCCTTGGTTAAACCAGTGATATCTGGTTGTTTGCAATGGGGCTACTTGAAATTTGTATACTTCTAAGGGGAGAATCTCTCTTTTCCTAGTCCCTCGTTCACAATCAGAAATACTCATTTGTTATTATTTTTTGAGGTTCTAATTCAACTAAGCCATAGTCTCCACTGCCTCTGGAATCAATATTTTCTCTGTCTTTTGACAATTTTTAAAAAATTTATTTTTACATGCAGTCTCCAAAAGGGTATAATTTACAGTTAATACCATGTAATCAAAGACAATGGCAGGATTCCTGTGAGCAGAGCAATGCTGGCTTCCTAATCATGGCTCTCATGCTCTACAGAAGAATTACAATCCTGCTGCGGAACAGCAAATACCTGTTCCTACAAACACATGCAGTATTTTACAGTTGTATTGAATGAGGGAGATCTGTGCTTCTCTTTGCTCAGGAAGACTTGGTTACTTAAACTAACATCCCTTGGGAAAGGTACCATGAGAAAGAATATTCCTAGTCTGGGCAGGTTTTAGTCTGCATTTTTGCATGGGTCATTAGTGTTCAGAAAAGATGCCCTCAGGTGTGCAAGGTGATTTCCAGCACCATTTTGTGACAAAGGCAAGGTGATTAGTGACTTCATCAGGGACCTGCCTTGTTAGAAACTGGTGCAAGATGTCTAAATTCACATCTGACAATGTACTGAGTAACCACTATACAGAAGAGTAATAACATGTGTAGTTCCTGCTTTGCTTTCCACTAAGGAGACAAGTCCCACTGAAAAGGTCTGACTGAAGGAAAACAAAAGCACAAAAGTAAGGTAAGGGCTGCTTTGGTTTTAGGTAATTTTGCAGGACTCAAATAAGGAATAAACTTTGTTGGAAGTCAGATGAATCTGCCCCAAGGCTTGAATGGGCAGCACACAACTTCAAAATCCTGTGCTTGGTCATACCTAACCCACAGTATTCGTGCAAGGCTGTGAGTGCCTCTGGTGATGGAGAGGGTGAGAGGGTTGAGTCTTGGTAAAAGGAATCTGGGTACATAATGGCATTGATACATTTTGTCCTGCGTTATTCTCTTTTAAACCTTGTCTTTGCCTACTTGCAGTGGCTTTGTTGGAGGACAATTATCTTCGCTAAATGAAAACGACCAGAATGTGTCAAGGGTCAAGTAAAAAGCAATATACAAAGCAGCCAGAAGTAAAGGAGTATCAGGCAGGGAGCTGTCCAATTCTTCACTTCCCATGAGACCAAAGACATTTAATCTGCAGCTGCAGCAACAGCTATTCCAGTGGCTGTGGAATGGAGGGTGCCGGTGATCTTACTCTTTTACAGGAGAAGATCAAAGGGAACACCCTCAGGGCACAGCCTTAGGTGCACTTGGGAAATGGCTGGAGTGTTGTGAGATGTTTCTATTTTCAAGCTGTTTGTCACTCTCCATCTCCCAAAGGAGGCAAGGTTTGCAGCAGGATTGATGGGAGCTGCTTAGCCTGTTTCAGAGCAAAGCGATTCACTTCGTATACTTTAGGAAACTCCTAGGCAAAACTGCAGGACTCAGCCCTCTAAGCCACAGTGGCAGTAAGTATTGGAGAAGGAACCCTAGAGGCAAGCTGGAAGGATAGACTTTCATATCTTTGTTCCACTCAACTTGTGTCAAAATGAGGTCTTAGCACATTTCAGTGAGTTTTCATTTACATATACTTAACCACCTTGCTGCAACCTATCTCTTCTCAATGAACCCAAAGTTTTTGTGTCTTTATTTGCAAGACTCCAAAAGTCCTAGATGCCATGCCATTTTATTAGTGTTCTAGTAAGAAGCAAATGACTGTTTATTTTGTCTTCCACTTTCAAGTATATATAGTACTTGACCTAAAATCAAGTGGCTCCTTGGATTTTCGTTTTTATGTTCTCAAAGGAATATATAGAGAAAACAGGGTTCTACACATCAGAACAGACTGTTCTCCTACAGCATCTCATCAAATGACTGTCAGGAAAAAAAAATCCATGTCTCACCTCAGAGGAGGCTCTCACGCAATGAAGATGTGCTATTTCCTTCAGTCTTAGTGCTCCTGTCCCACACCCTTTCTCAAGAAGTGTTTACATTGAACATGTTTGAGAACTGAGAGAATTTACCAAGAGAGACACTCAGTACATGCCCTTTTTCCTGTATTATTCCCTGGCAAATTGCTACAGACTACTGTGGAAAAGCCAGTATCAAACACACAGAGAAATCACATTAGGTGACACACAAGGGAGACGTAAATAAACTGCAGAGAATTCGGAAAAGCTGCAGCAGTGCTGTAGCAAAAATTCAGAGCTCCTGGCTTTGATATGAGTTTCAGTGAACGGCAGAGTGTATCTTTGAGAAGGGCAACCCAGGGAGACAGGATAATGCTTAGTATATAGTGCATTCAAGAAGAACTGAAGGGGAACAAAAGCATGGCCGACAGTGTACCCGTGTGCTGCAGACAGGCAATTACTCTATAAATCACAGTTAAAGGAGATCTCCACTAGCTGGCACCTACCACAGTCCCTCATCTCTCTGAGCGCTGGCTCCTGTGATCACAGGCAAAGACAGATATTTGGCAAGGCAAAAACTGTTAAGTTCTGTAACAATTAGGTCAGCATTAGCACTAAACCCCCAAGACCACAGGTCCTGAAAGAGTAGGGGCATCTATGCAAGACTGAAAGTGTCTTGAGTGGAAAAGTTCTCAAACTGATTGTTGGGCTATCCAACCTGAGGGAGGGTGGCCACAAGGGCAAGACAAGCTGTTCTTGAATAGCACGGGCTAAACCACTTATCATGATGGTTTCATTGCAGGGAACAGTCATGCACTATTAGTGCTGAAAGATTTCCCAGCCCTAACGGCTGGGATTTTAAGAATCTATTTAACTTTGATAGTCTATAGCCCATCACTGGAAGTCTGCTTAAAGGTGTGATTTCTCTTCTTTGTATTGGAATTGCTGACAGATCCTTAACTATTATGGCGCTTACCAGCAGTAACCCATTTAAATAGAAAGAGGAGAGCATAAATGGCTTGTGTTGTTTGAATTTGATTTACTCATCAGCAGAAAAAAGTTCCATGTATAGATCCTTGCTACACTATCCAGTCCATGCATTTCTGTGCTCTTTCTATACCAGTATATTATAAAGTTAGAAAATGCATTATCCTGGAGGAAAGATGGTTGGCTGAAGGGAATTTGGGTGCTGATTGTTTTTGAACTGCAATATGTGGCATTGTAATTCCATATCAGTGCTTTAAATGTTCTGATAGAGTTAGTGACTGTTTAAATGGCTCCAGCTCCCAGCATTTCCTCACCCATCCTCCCTGCCTGAAGTACCTCTCTCTTCTGGATGGAAAGATGAAAGTTCTCATCAGGAACTAACAGTAGGAGAGTGGTTGGAGAGATCAGTAATTGTTTAGGGTGGGTTTTTTCTAGTGTTGTTTAAAAATATGAGAAATATGGAGACATTTTGCCTTCATATTTTCATGCTGAAGTGCAATTAGCTGTGAATCTCAAAAGAGGCTGGCTGAAAGGCCATGTACCTCATTGTCTCTGCCCTCCAATTGGGAAGAATGGAGAGAAAGAGAGAGAGAGAAGGTGAGTAGCCCTTCAAGCTGCTTTTGTCATCCTGTGCCAGCTCTGCAGAGACAAGCTTCTGACAGGAGACAGCGTCTCTCTAAATCAATCATCTGCGTTCTTGTTCCTTATTCCCCTCCTACCTCCTGCTAGTCACAGCAGTGCCCAGCACACTGTGTGACAAGAGACCTTAAAGGGCTGCCTTTCCCCTGCTGTGTTACTGCAGGTTAGCCAGGGGTGCTGCTCTGCCTGCTTGTTCAGAGCTACTCAAACCGTGTGATTGTTCTACCTGGATCCTTACTAAGGCTGAACGACAAAGGCAGCAACTGCAGATGCAGCTGATGAAAATGATCATTGTTTCTCTTTAGATTCTTACAAATAAGGCTGTCACTCTAATCCAGAGGGGAAAAAGACAAGTCAAGGCTGGAAAAATACAGATATGCACTGTGCAGGACTGAATCCCACTGGGAAATAAGGTATCAGAACATCTTGTTATCATTGCCATGCCTATTAAAATCAGTGACTTCAGGTACAACCTCAACAACTCTGGAATGGTCTAAAAATAGTGAGTGATGGATGATGTAGTACCACACTCTTGATATACATTTGTTAGAAGCAGACAACCACAGCTCACATAGAGTAAATATGTGATGCTGTCATCCCTAAGTGGTGGGGATAAAAAATGTGTTACCCTGCTCCTTATCGTGTACCCTGCCTCTATTTACACTTTCTCTCTGTCATGCATGCTGATACGGATATAATGGAAATTGAAGGGGTATGGGAAGGGTATCCATCAGAGAGACAGAAAGTCAGTGACTTAGGTTAATTTTGTATCTTGAAAAAGTCAGTGGTAGGTGCATATACTTTGAGTATCAGCTCTTCATGAGGTCAGTCCTAGCACATACTCAACTTCTTTCTATTAAACAGGTAGCTACGCAGGTACTGGATGGAAAAAAAGATTCCTTCTCTAAGACAAATGTAGGAGACATTAATGGGTCTGGAACTACTTGCAGTAGCAGATTTCCAAAGTAGAGATCCATTGCATCCAACTTCAGCTTCTGAAATTCAGCATCTTAGATGGACATTTTATTCTTCTAGGCTCTCTCTGCAGTCAGGGGAGAAGGAAAGACATCCAAAGTTGAAAGCAGATTTTCAATAGCCTCTAGCTTTCCGCAGTCCATACATACATAAGGACAAGCACATCCTAGATGAAGCACCTCAGTTAAGTGCCTAACTTCAAGTGGGATGACTCTAAACTGATTTCACCTTGCAGGCTTCCCTCCCTGGCACTTCTGACAAACAGATTCTGTCCTCCAGTAGGGTGATGTCTGTTGACTGTCTCTGAATGAGAAGGAGGGGTAGGTTAGGGGTTTGTGCCCTTAGTGGAGGGACTGCAGCGACTGCCAGCGAAGCGACAAAGTGCTCAGAAATTCAAGAGAATGAATAATATGGTCAGTGACACTTGGAGCAGAGAGTCATGTGGGGACTCGAAGAAGGGGAGCACACAGCTGGGGAGGGCTGCCTGGGCAGCCTCAATGGATTAGGGTTACTAACTGCTGCAGACTGAGAGTGTGGCACCTGGACTCTGACCAACCCTTGCCAAACCATAGCTCTGGGGCAAGAAGAGCTGGACAGAGAAAGCTCTGCCAAACCACCTTAATGAAAAGATTGAAATTAGTGACACTCCCAGCTGCTTGTTTAAAATGACAATGTTTTTATTAGGGCTGAAATAGAATGGGAAAGAGAAGGAGTGTTGTGTAAATTGTGCGCTGGCCTTTGTGCCTGCTGCTGGGGGAGTGATCAACAACACCAGCTGGCAGCTCTTTGGTTAAGAAAAAAAATAATACAGTCCTGGAGATTGCAATGTGAACAAGAGCAAGCAGAGCACTCAGCACAGGAAAAACAGCTAACGAGGGAGCCAGGCTGTGAAGGAATATATTGCATTCAAAGCCAATAAGAATTTCTTTCTAATGCACAGGAAGTTCTCTCTATCACTCCATCTTCCCCACACGCTCCTTCTTGGCCTTCCATGACCCTGCTTTAGTAGTGCAAATACAGATTCTGGGGACTGAAAATCTTGGGAGACAAGCTGCCCATACCCCTTAGCACAGAATACAACCATGGGGTGAGAAGTAGAGAGTGGGCTCTGCCACAGTGCAAGTTTGCACTTTTGGTGGTTCATGCAAGGTTTGGGATTTGGCAAGCAGTAAGTATCCTGTGAAAGCAGCTCACAGAACCAGAAAAATGCATACGGTCCTGTCCTGCAGAGCCCCACTGCAATGGCAGCCACAGGCTCCGTCTCGCTCTGCAAAGGTATTTCACACACTCATAGCTCCACCTGCCATTTCTGCCCTGCAACCTGATGCAGTTCAGCTGATTTCACTCATTTCTGCCCTGAAGCTTCTGACTTTTCAATTCTGCACCACAGAAATGATGTAAATCCAGCTCTTCCCTCCAACACCCTCAAGTGTTCTAGAAGCCATTTTATTTTGATCAAAGTTAGTCAGCTATGGCCAAATTATGTTGTGTGTTGTTTGAAGTACTCCAGTACTGATGCATTCACAGCACATTTGTCACTAGAGAAGATGAGCAGCTTTTCCTCCCTTTGATTTGAGATACTAATTAAACATATTTTTATTTAGATTGAGGGCATTCAAAACCTAAAGACAGTCTTTGTTTCCTGAAGCCAACAAGGTGAGACAGAAGCAGGCTTTAGGAAGAGTTCATTAGCTTGGGAATGAACCCCTTCTCTGACACTGACCTACTCTATGACTTTGAGCATCTTACTTTACCATGCATGACAAATAGCAATTAACTTGCTGCATACTCCACTAAGAAGTTGTTAGCATACACAGTGATGAGAAATGAAATGCAAGAATTTTGAAAAAATATGCTAGGAGGTCAGATCTGAGCTATAGTGCTTACATGTATCTTTAACTGAGTGATAACAGACTTTGAAAGAAAAAAGGTGAGTTTAAAAAAATAAATTAAAAAATAATTGTGCAGCCTTTAGCTCTAGATAATGGTAGCGTGAGAAGTGGGATAATTAAATGATATGATTTCAGAAAGAAAACAGTTTTTCTGGGCATGCACAAGGTTATCTGTGTCATTAGTTAACCTGTATGCAGGAGAGGAATTCTCTGTTGTTATCTCCTGATCTCAATCCTGTGAGGTCTGCTGGGGGTTATTTTTTGTTTTTTGTTTTCTAAGCTAGGTTGTGCTTTGTTGTTTTTTTCCTGTGGATCAGCAAGAGCTGAAGAGATTGCTACAAAACAGAAAAGAAATATCTTTCAAAGATCCTTTAGAATGGTACTAACAGGGAATGCTTTCTATCAGTTGTCTGTGTGGTATAGTGATGAGGTTTCTGCCTCAATTGCCTTCCAGTTGTGGGGAAATGATGTCATTTTGCTAGATCAACAGTGCTGGTAAGGGGGAAGAGCAATCAGGGCACATCCCCACGATGTCAACGAGCATTGGTCCCCTCTGAGGGTCCTCCATCACCACCAGTCTGCTTCAGCCATGGTGCTCCCTGGCTTCAGCCCTCTCCTACCCACCTCCACACCCTGCAGCAATTCCTTTCCTAGTGTTCAGGAACTAGTCTTTAACAGGGACTTGTATTTCTGTCTGGAAGCAAGCTCCACTCTTCCCTGTGGGCTGTCACTCCCTTTTACAGCTGCCACTATCAGGCTTTAGTATTATTTGTTCTTGACTCCCAATATGCAGCTGGAATTTTGCCTGCTTACACAGGGATGTATGGGATTCTCTGTGGAGAGAAGCAGACAAGCAGGGAGCTGAGGAAAGGACTTCAATATTTGGGTCTGGGACAGTGGCCAAGGCATTCATCTTCCAGTGAGGTTTGTCAAAATTCAGAGCAGTCCCAACCAAATCAGCACAGCTTCTTTGCTGTCATCCTTGGCAGAGATGCCAATGAACAACTCTGCCATGAAGGCCCAGCTTCCTTCCATCTCCCCTGCACATGATGGAGGCTCAGCTGAAGGTGGCACTGGGTGGCATAAGCCCATCTGTACAGTAGCTGCTCTGTCCAAAACACGATCAATGTCCTGTGTTGACATACGAGAAACACAAAAAGCTCAGGGATTGCTGCAGGAGTGGAAGAGTGAAGTGCCTTCAAATTCAGTCTTTCTAAAACACATCCCAAGCCATGTATCCTACAAGTCAGCACTTGTATTGAGGATGTCCAATAAAAATATAAATACTGAGAGCAACGAGTATATATAGTAGACAGACATCTACTGGGGGAAAGACAGAGAGATGTGTGCTGTAGAAATGTTTCTTAGAAGCTTTTGATGGTGTTCTATCTTTGTCAAGAAAAACAGGACTATGTCTGAAAGCTCAAATATAAAGCTTTTGAGCTTAAAATTTATCTTTATATCTTCCTGTTATGTGTGTACATACAGACTCAATGTCACTGTGTATTTTTAAACCATCTAACATTGGTTCATCAGCCCTCTAAGGAAGACACTAAAATCAAAGTTTGCTTCTGCAAAGTCTCATTTGCAGTAATGGGAACTGTTTAAAAGAAGTGATCCCGCCAATCTGATCAGAATAGCCAGTAGTTCAGCACAGAGATGTGGCAGGGCACTGGGCTGTCCAGATCTTGTCTGTGAATTTCTGTTCTTATTTTGAGATTTTTGTGATTTCTAAACTTGCTGATATTTGCTTTGTGACAGTACAGCAACAGCAATGCAATTCTATGGGACCTGGTCATCGAGGTTTTGAGGAACAGCAGTACTAGAAGCAGGTTTTGATGTGTAAAAATTAAAAGTTGATGCTATATCGTACACATTAATATCTTCACAGATCAGTTTTTGTGGTAAATGGGGCCACCCCACCGCACTGGATTGTGTATCAACAAGAATGGGTTTCTTCCTAGGATGGCTAATGAACTTAGTAGAAGAGAAACTGCCATGAAGTGTTTTCTGCAAAGGCACAGAAAACCAGATGCAGAGATGGAGTTAAAATTCAAGCTTCCTGAGTCCCAGTCCCATCCATTAGAACATATTGCCTGTAATGTAAGTGTAGTGCAAACAGCCAATTGATAAGCTTTTTACAACAGGGATGACAAAGTGGAAACTATAATCTCCTAGATATGCTGCTTTGTGGCCAGGAGAGGATTCCCTTGTAATTTCTTTTTAAAAAAAAAACAAAACTAGAAATAGTAGGCTGCCTCCCCTTGAATAACAAAACAGTAGAAGAGGACAAATTATATTTGTCAGCTCTGTCCACAAACCCCAAACAGTATTTGACCTCCCGGCCCCTTTCCTGCATCCATGAGAGGCAGAGGACTTGCGTGGGAAGAGTGGTGAGAGGCAGGCACAGGAGTGCAGCCCGAAGTGAGCAGGGTGTGTCACGATGGGGACTCATTACAACTGTCAGCAGTGACTTTGTCCTATGGGTCAGGCTCCTGATGGAGAATGGAGTGAGCCCGAGCAGTGGTGACTTTGCTATAGCAGGCCTGATGGCAATATTTGAGAAAGCCCTATGTAAGAAAGGTCCCTGTAGAGCTTTCCCAATCCTGGCAGCTCTGCCTAGAGACCAGTGGCTCCTCTTCTTTCTTCTTTGAAAAAAGTCTAGAAGGACTGTCCTGAGGCAAGATATGACAGACCAAGGTCAAGTATTCTGCAGAGCCAAAATGAGGCAATGGGATTATTTTGAAAATTCATTTAAGAATAAAACTTGTGGATATTCTAGTGGTGACATTTTCAGATAAAATCATTATCTGCCCTGGAGAACAGCAGTCAGGAAAAAGATTATCAAGGAAGTATATATGAGCTACATAGGCACATTTCACTGCCATGAGATCTCAGTTTCCAGTTCACATGTTCCCAAAGGCTATTTATTCTTTTAAAAAGAATACTTAGTCAAAACTGGGAGCCTGCAGAAGGGAAGACAAATTACAGATACAATCAGCTATCTCTTCTGCAGTTGCTTGCATTTACAATAATAAACAAAGTCCTGAATGTTAAGGGGTGGGAGGATCCCATTCTTCAGCAGAGCTGGGAAATGTTTTTAACCTAAGTCTTGAGAAGGACAGGGTAATTTCAGCAGAATTCCTGTAAAAGAAGTGCCCATTAGACTGCATACCCCAAAAGCAGCACAATCCCTTGCTCTGTTTTCTATTCTGAGACCTCATTGAAGAATTTCAAAAATTTGGCAAACCTTCTATGGAGCACAAAGGTGTGCTGAAATTGCAAGGGATGCAGATTCAATGACAGCAGCCCATGAGAAGGTCAAACAAGTGACACACACAGTGTGTGTGCCCTGACATTTGTGCAGTGCAGTGTTTTAGAGAAACAAACAGCAGACAGGTTTAACCTAGAGAACCCCAGACAAGACCCCTAGAGAACCTTAGTTCAGGCCAAGGCACCCACTGTAGAGTTCTCTTAACAGGAAAGGCCAGAGGCTTGTTGTTGCCCAGCATACTTCTGAGTCACTGAAATGCTAAAATAAGAAAGAAACAGAAAAATACTTTGCAAAACTTAGAAATGTTTATTACCTCTCCATCTACCAGTCCTATCCCTGGTCTTTCCATTTCCTTCTACAGGGATGCCCATGATGTGTTTCAGTGCCATGGGCAAGCTGAAGGAGCCTGAAACCCCCTCCCTCCAATCACCAGCACACACTCACAAGCCTGCATAGTCAGCAATGTTAAGACAGCAGCTAGAGGAGGGCATGTAAAAACAAAACAAAGTTAATTTGCTGAAATGTGGTATTTAACCAAGAGACAATAAAAGAGCAGTGCCCTAGCTACCCACAACCCTCTGCACTTGACAGCAGTGACAGTGTCAGCTTCCATCTGCTGGTGTTATAGTGACACTTGCTATGCTAAATGCTGATTAGAATTAAAATGGAAATGACATCTATGTGCATTACTCTGCTATTAATCTTGATGCCCTACGTTTTATGTTGACAGTGGGCTTTTGTGGGGGGGAGCCTAAAAAGACACAGGGTTGTAGAGCTGGGTTTTTTTGTAGTTGTTATTAAAGAAGTAAATGTGATTCTGAATATGAGCATAACACAGTGAATTACAGGCTCTTGGTATCTCTGAAAGAAGATCTTTGTCTTACCAATGGTTAGACAGCAAGACCAGTTTTAGAAATCAGGTGTATGACTGTGTGCATAGTAAATTTTTGCCACTAAAATGGATATTTGATGTGGCATTAGCATGAGTTTATTCAAATATTTAATGCAGGTGCCTGCAAATCATGTAGCTACCTTATGTTGTTAACTGATTTTACCATAATTGTGTACACAAGTGGTGTTCACAAATTGAGCATGGTTGATTAGAAAATGAGCCTTATGAGATGAAATTCCTCCTAACTGCACTGGAGTGGCTGAATGGAGAAGCTCACATTCAGGGAAAGATGTACATTGCATAGAGCATTGGTTCAAGCCTGTGGAAGGGTTAATTCACATTACACATCCTGGGATGCCTGAGCAATGCTCCAGCAGTGACACAAGCACATTTGACTGATTTTGACAGTGCCCACCCACTAGTTTACAGCTCAGCCTCAAAGGCAGGCCAAGAAGTTAGAATCACAGAGTGGTTTGGGTTGGAAGGGACCTTCAAGATCATCTTGTTCCAACTCCCTGCCATGGGCAGGTCACCTTCCACCAGACCAAGTTGCTCAAAGCCCCTCCAACCTGTCTTTGAACACTTCCAGGGTAGGGCATTCACAACAGATCCTTTCTTCTCTGGTCTTCTTCCTCACTGGGTTGTGTTGGAAGTCCTTTTCTTTGAGTAACACTATAAACACCCCTTTTAGGAGGGGCAGACACTTTAAAAGCTCAATAATCTTTTAGTGGGGAGGTTATCTATCCTCCACTACAGAACTAGAGCAGACAAAATTTATCCTACCTTAAATTAGGGCCTGTGTCTGACCCCTCTCTCTTTAAGTAAAGTATCCTTGGTCCTCCCACAGAACCACAGATTGGGGAGTGGAAAATGTTTAAATTATTTCTGATTCTCCTAATATTACCACCTCTTCCAGTTCTTACATTGCTGATGAAAATTTTTTTTAAAAAAAATCAAAACAAACAAAAAACCCCCCACCAAAAACAGTCTGCAAGGCAGTTCAGGCTAAAACTTAAATAAAATTCAGCCTCTGCAGGCTGAAGTTGTGCATCCACAGTAAAAGGTAGTAAGAAATCTAATGTATGACAGCTTCATGAGGGAGAATTACAACTATAAAGGCAGAGTGCTGTGCTCTCCTAGGCAAGATGCCTCAAACAGCTGCCTGATCCCATGTACAGAAGCTTGATGGACCAGGTCCATCAGGCTCCATCCGTGTATCCAGGCTAACTCACATCCTGATAGCTGTGCTGTGCTCTGTGAGGAAGTGGTGACATGGCTACAGAATCAGAGACATTCTCCAAGCTACCTGCTTATCCTTGCCAGCAGATCAGATTTGGGAAAAGATGCGCTTCACTTTCCCTGTTCCTGTACCTGCTGTATGAAGATTTAGCTGCTCAGGTTTAAGAACTCACATAATGCGATTTGTCAAATCACGGCTAAATTCCAGATTCAAATCTATAAAAATCATGTGATGTTCTATCAAAATTTCTAGCACCTTCCTTGAGTCTGCCCCAAGCCCCTGGCTTCTCTTCCTTTACAGAACATTCCCACCCAGGCTCCAGGCATGATGGGTAACTTCCCTCTCCCTTATCTCATCCCTACAACACTAAGGCATGAGGAGGGGCTTGAAGGGGAGGGAAGAAGATGCCTATAGTGCCTGTAAAGTTGAAGATAACATTTAAGCTTTGTTACACCAATGAGGCTGAGTTAAGCTCCCACGACCTTGAGCGAGAGCTGCAGCTTGGGTCCCCTCCTAAAGACTTTAATAAAGGGAAAAATTGTTTCAATACAAAATAAGAATTTGGGACATTGTTCGTGCCTATATCGAGCTTAAGTCGAATATTCTGTGTCCTCAAATCCGACTGATTAATAATTAGAATGAGAAATTCTGTCTTTACTCTAATGTGTTTAGGAAAACTGATGGATTTAATTTTTTTTATCAGCCAAAAATAAGAAAAATGTAATCTTTCTTAAATTATCTAATACAACACTGCAGAATAATTAGTTTCTATGAAAACAGGCATAATGGGACTGAATAATAAATCACTTTCTGTTTTGTATCTGTCTGTCTGATGGAGGAGAGATTTACTATACAGAGTAGTGCATGATGCTGTAGGAAATACCAGGCAATAGAAGAAATCTAAAAGGGGATAAAGTATTTCCAGCTGTGCATTATAAAGGAGCATTTTCATCTTGTGACAAAGCCTCAGGGATAGGTCCAAATAATTACCAGGCAAAAGGCAGCTCCTCAGAATACCAGCTTGCCAAAATATGTTGGCCTCTAAAACTCAGATTCTGCATCTTCCATGACCATTTATTTCCGTAGACCTGTGCACTTCCAGAGTTTTCCTCTACCCTTTTCTTCCTTCTCTTTTGGTGCCTTAGACTAACACTGAAAGGGGCTCCAGCCCTTCTCACTAGGCAGTGCAATCCACATTTTGTAGCTGGACAAGCCAAGGCACAGGGAGATATATTGGCACAGCCAAGGCCACAGGACAGGCAGTGAGATGCCTGGGCCTGGATCAGAGTAAAGTTCACTGCCAACAGACTTACCCCAAAGCTCTCTTAATTGAATTGCAAGGAATAATTCAAATCTCAGGAGGAAGTTAGATTGCCCAGCTGCTATACCTGTATTTTACTTCTTCTAAATTGTAGTTTTTCTTAGTTTTCTTCTAGGAAAGGAACCAAAATGAAAGCAAGTAGGTTGATATCTTGACTCTTATTCAGGTACATTCATGTGGTGTCCAAAACAGGCTTGTTGCTGGGCATTATCATCCTGCTGCTTTTGTTGTCTGCTGGTAGCACACCAACTCTGTGCTGATTCCATTTTGACTTGACTCCAAAGCCATGATTTAGTTTCACTGCTTTTCACTTTACAGGTGAGTTCATGCTGATTTACACTGCCACACCACAACAGAATCTGTTCCTGTGGGTTTAGTCAGTACTTCCACAAAGAATATTTTTCTTTGATCCTGGCTTCAGCTTCCCTTCTTGGGAATTCTTTTGAGACCAAAAACATGTTTGAAAAAGTCATATTTCCACAGTGCTTATGACCTGAAATACAGTCACCTGGAGGAGGCTCTGCTGCTAGATTCAAATGCATAACTTTCCTCAGCCAATTTGACTCAATTCATATAGAAAGTTCAAAGGTTTGTGTAATTCTGTAATTCTTGCTGTAATTCTGTAATTCTTGTTGACTTCTTGGGAACACAATTCATGGTACATCTATCTTTTGCTTAGTAATGGTAAATGGTCTCTGGTTTTCTCTCCTGATAGGACATCTGAGAGTCCTTCCTTTTCCATGAGTTGTCAATGCACTATACACAGTTAGTAGTGATCTTCAGGAATAAAGCCAGTTAAATCTCTGGTTTTAGACCATAGTATTTCCACAGAATTATTATTATTATTATTATTATTATTATTATTATTATTAATACAAGAAGGATTTTACCTGGAGCTGATAGGCAGTGTGCTCTGTAGTGGAGCATGACATCTGTTTAGCAGCACATAGCAGCAATACATAACAGTTTAGGTCTAGAAAGAAGAAATGAGCCACCTGACCAAAACCAGTGTGAACCTAAGTAGAGAAAAGAAATATTCAGAGCATATCCAGGCATATACTGCTTTAAGAATGAATAGAGGTACCTTATTTCTTAGCTATGAGACTTCTCTCCAATAACAGATCACCCTCTACAGATCTGCTTTGGTTTCTATTCCATACAGATTCATGCAGACCTAATCCTGCATTATCAACCTGAATTCCACTATACAGTGTTTTTTTCCCTACACCTTTGGGATGCCACAGCCCAAATCTTTCCCATTTGCAAGGTCATCTGAGATTTACAGTTTAAAGGGGTACAATCATTAAAACCAGCACTCATTAAAACAGCCACAAGTTTCCTAAGTAAATAACAAACAGGGTAACCTGTTCATGACACCTCTGTGAAAAAACTTACATATTGCCTGTAAATCAGAAAAAAATCAAGGCAAATGGGGACCATGCAATGATCACACCTAGAAAGAAATGCCATCTCCAGGTCAGTATCCAACATTCCCCTCTACTGGATAAAGTCCAGACAAATGAAGTGTGTTTTGCAGGTGCAGCACAGTCTGACTTAGTACTTTTGCACCCCTCTTGCTGTACTTCTGCCTTCTTCTGTACACAGGATCTGGAGAACCTTGAGGCACCCAACTGGTAGAGATTCACTTGTAACCTGTTTCATGCAGCAGTTGTCCAGTGTGAAACACAGTGGTTGGGAGACACTTTTCAGAACAGCTTGTTCATTTTCTCACACCCAGCAGGGTCACTCCTGGCCCAGACTTGGACTTGTTTACTCTTTCAGCTGTTCCCTGCCACAGGTAGCTGTTCTCAAACTGCCACAATCAGCGTCACAGGAAAATGACCACATAACATATGTGACAAGTCACACCTACACTGAACAAAAGGCAAGATCATGCAGCTATGTGTCAAATGGATCATATTTGTGTGTCACCCAACATATACAGTTCATAAAAACTCACATCTCTTCGTCAGCTGAAGGAAATGATAAGTTACAGAGCATGCAGGCTGAGGAACTGACAGGCTCTGACAATGGGCAGCCCATTCCCAGGAAACAAAACCAATATCTACCTTTCCCTACCAAGCCTATATATACTTGCATATATAGATAGAATCACAACCTGTAGGTTGTGCAGGTTATAAACATCTCAGAGAACATTTCCAGGTATCCATATCTGCAGGTTGTCCTTCTCTCCCTTGCAGATAACTCTCTGTTCTGCTGTCTCTTGAACAATCTGCCAGTGAAGTGGAACTGCTGGAAGAGGTAGCCAAGCAGGCTGAGGGATCAGTCACAGCCAAAGGTACAAGCCTGAAACTTCAGAGTGCCAGATCCAACTCCCTCCTCTGCCACTGCCTTGTTTGGTACAAGTCATCTGGACTCTCTGAGCTTCAGTTCTCCCTCTGTTAGACAAAACAGCAAAACTGTCCTGCCAAATGAGGTATCATGAGAATAAGTATGATAAACAATGCAAGCACTCAGATATACTGACCTACATTGATGTGTTCTAGCTTAAGCACCCTAAACAGACTACTAAGAGCTTTGTGAAGCACCTGATGAAATCAATAAATTGATGTCTGTGGATTTCAGCAGCCAGTGGGTAACCCCCTGTGAGAGAACAGGTGTCTTCATTGCCAGTATAGCCAAGTTTGCTGTCAAACTTGTCCCTTGCACTTTGTTTTTCCCACACACATAGCTTAAAATGTAGGAAGGATCTCAGTCACTGAGAGCTTTGAGCATAGAATTAGGTAGCTATATCAAGAAGGTAAAATGAGCTGAAAGCAGCAAATAGAGGAAAGACAATACCAAGTTGGGACAATGGAGGTTGAGTTCAGTTCTCAGCTCATTCACAGAATTCCCTGCATTATCTTTGACAAGACATTTAGTTTCTGTATGCATCAAACTCTCATCTGCAAACCGAAGAAGAATAATCATTCCCCTGCCCTTGCTTTCTAATTAAATTGTAAGCTCTTGAGGCTGAAGTTTCCACTTATTGTTGAACACTCTACATCAGCCGTGAAATGTTTCTCTAAATTGCAGAAAAACTGTTACAGCTACAGAATATCTCTACTGTTTGTAAACAGTCTAGCCTGGGTCTGGAATAGCCACGCACATTAAGCTCAGCCAATGAGCTCCACTGGACCCTGTCACAGGCACAGCAGCTGAAGCAGAGTGTTGTATTAAGAAAGAAAGATCCTTTGAACAGCAGATTGTCCCTGCATATTTGCATAGAGCTGTGCCCTGCTAAATGGAATCCCCTGGTCATAGATGTACTTGAGAGGTCAGTGAGTGCAGCAGTGCTGGAGCAGCTCTGTGAAAGTCAGCTCATATCCAGAAGCAACGGTGTTAGTTATTTCAAATGTCTGGAGCAGTCCAGCCCTCTCTTACTCCTGATGAAGGAGATGTGATTACACGTAGAGTGTGAGCCCTGACCCCCACCAGGATGTTCAGGAAATGTCAAGGTAAAGGTAACTGACTATAGAGAAACTCACACAGGCAGGGTTAATCTCAGTCTGATGACAGTACTGAGACACACGTCACCCAAATATTCTATTCTCACCCTCTTTCTGTCTCCCAGAGACTCTTCCAGATCCCTCTCATCTGACAGGGAGAGGTAGCAGAGCTCAAGAAAGACGTACTTGCTAATGACCATATAGAACCTAGGAGCCACATTTCCACAATGGATTCAAGATCAGCCCAGCTAGCTCCTAGAGAGGGGCTGCATGAAGAGAAAGTAGGTGAAGATTGAAACACATCCTGTATGAGTACAGGGTTGAATATGAACATAATGCCATTCCTATTCTTCTAACACAAGACATACCAGAACAAAGAAATGGCTTCTGTGGGTGGGTTTAATTTTTTAACAAGTTACTATGTAGTTATTATTTCAGATTTTGGGTGTTTATCTTGCAAGGTCTGTTGCAAACACTGTAATTTTCCAGCAGCCAGGTCCATTGAAGACAATAGTACTAATAGCAATAATAATGTGACATCATTACTTTTGTTCCATAGCAACATTTCCCCCACCCCTTTACACAACAGGTTATAAGTCTGCATTTTACAGCACTATAAAACTCCTCCAGCTGTTATAAATATATCGTTTTAAGCACTCGCATTTGAAAAAATGAAACAGAAAAATACCACTGAAAAGTTCAATGCTTTTTCTTCTCTGCATTCAATTGTATTAACTTTTTCCCTGCTGGTCTCCCAGAGCCACTGCTGGGCTGGCACATTTCCACAGAAACCAGGGGAACACTCAAGATTCACGCAGGTTGTTTGCTGGCACAGAGCAACTATTTTGCTATGAGAGATGTTCAGTGGGGGTGAACCTTTACTAAAAGGATGTATCTGACTTGTTTGCCAACATAATGTGTACATGCCATCTAATCAGATCCAGGGCCATTGGCAAGGGACTTGTAGAAGTGGAATTCATCATGGTACTGTAAGATGGGACAATAGTCACTGGTAGAGTTGCTTCCTATCTGCAGAGAAAGGGACTGGTGTTGTGGCTATTGGCTGTAACTACACTTTATGACCCAACAAAGTTCTCAGCAAAGCACTTAATCCCACCAGAAATCTTTAATTTTATCACTTATTAGGTAGGGCAAATCTTCACCACAGGTGTAGCTGTAGGTGGGACGTGCCTTCACTGAAGGGAAGAGGCAGAGGCTCTACAGTGGCACAGGTCCAGTTCTTACCTAAGGAGTGCAGAGGCACTACAATGGCAGGGAGTTCAGACTGCCTCCTCTCTGGGCAATCCACTTGTTTTTGGTGATGCTTATGTTAAAAGGTCTCTTGTTTTGGATATGTTGGTTCAAGCAATGTCTATAAAATGATGAATTAAATATGTACTATTTGAAACCAACAGAAGTTTTCTGCCAATTTAAATTTGGGAAAGATACTTCAAGTCTGGCAAACACCCATGGAGTTTCTTTTAGGGACCCAAGAAGAGGCAAACCTCAGCCTGATCTTGTGCATTTTGTGGGAACAGAAACTACTGTAGTCCTAAATCACCAGTACCTGTCATGGTGAAGAGATAGTGAAGAATGTTGTCTTCTTGTTGCTTCTGCTTTAATTGAAACACTCCAGAGCAGTGTCTGGCTCTCACTCTGTACAGTAATGGGTCTTCTCGGAGCCATGATTCTACTAAAGTGTAAAGCTGTTCCTAGAACAGAAGTAAAACCACTATTAACTAATTGCTTGTGAGTTCTATCTCAGGCATGCTCTAAGATGGAAGCCTTCTTTTACTGGGCTATGGATTTTACCATCACAAATTCAGATTTTTTCCTTTTTATACATGTTACTATTATTTATATTTTCCTTGCCAGTGCTTGAAGCCATCATGATAGTGTATTGAGTAATGATAGGATAATTGTTTGTTTTATTGATCATTATAAACCATTCTGCATCTCTACATGATTTATGGTGTTTTAAATACTCTCTCCTTTTCTCTCCACTCCCCTGGCATCAGGGCAGCTAAGTCCACTGGCTACAAGCAATCCAATTAACAATGACAAAAAAAGGAAAAAACTTTGGAAATAAACGAGTCCTTACACCATTTATTTGATGGTTCCCTTTTCATCCTTTTGCATAGAAAAAGCAGAATTGTCAAGAAAGGAAAGTGCAGGGGAGGGGAAGGAGGGAAGGAGGGAAGGAGGGAAGGAGGGAAGGAGGGAAGGAAGGAGG
>VYXD01013453.1:487632-514782 GCA_013397195.1 Hylia prasina | reverse complement strand
CTCTTGAGAAACAACTTACTTGCAGCCTTGGGGCTCTCCCCCTTCAAGGGCCTTTCCTCTCATGCTCTTGAGACTGACCCCCTTCAGGGGCTGTTCCCCTCTGGGCTCTGTTCCCCTCGTGGTGCCAAGACTCACCATCTCTCAGGGGCTGATCCACTCACGGTTCCGAGACCCTCTCGCTGTCTCTGAGGGACTCTGCTCCCCTCAGGGTGCCGAAACCCTCTCGCCATCTCTGAGGGACTCTGATCCCCTCATGGTGCCAGGACCCTCTCGCCATCTCTGAGGGACTCTGCTCCCCTCACGGTGACAGGACCCTCTCACCATCTCTGAGGGACTCTGCTCCCCTCATGGTGCTGGTACCCTCTCGCCATCTCTGAGGGGTTGCCCCCTCATGTGCTGCTCTCCCCTCCTCTAAGGGCCATTCACGCAGGGTTACTGAGGAGGGAAAAGCAGCCCTGGGGAGAAATTAGGTGTGAGGCCCGAGCAGAGCACGGAATGCTCTGGGAAAATGACCATTCGTTTGTGTAATCTGATGCAAATGGATGCATATTTATGCAAATGTGTGTTAAGTAGATTCTACTGATGCTCTGGCTTCAAATATTTGTGTGTGCTTATACCTATAAAACACACTTAAAACTCCCCTGAAACCTGCACCGACCCATCAATGTGTTATTATACACATGGACAAGGCACTGTCTTTACCTAAGACCAAAAGGTAAAGTACCTGCAATTGTTTAAAGCTTTAATGAAGCTGTTGGGTATATTTGATCAAGTTTTCTGGCCAAATTCCAGTGAGTATAATTACACCTCATCTACCTACCCCAGCTCTCCCACCTGGTAAAATGTTTTTCTGTTTTCTTTTGGTACGAGGTGTTAAATATCTACTACTACTCCAGACACTAATACATGGGTTAGCTGTTTCCTGTGTCAAGAGTGTGCCTGTTCTCAAGCTGGGAATGTTTCAGGGAGCATATGCTTCCCATTTCTGTGACTCAAAGGGAAATAGAAGGGTCAATTAGCTGCTGGCAATTTTAATTTGTGTGATGAGTATTCTTTTGCTTCAACATTGCCTTATTGTGTTGCCCAAAGTTCTTATTTGCAGAAGAGTTTATGTTCTAAGCCTAGAAATGTTTGTGAAATTGATTTGTAGCTCAATATGTATATAATGACACCTGCATATATGAATGTATGTAAAGTGACTCTGTAACCAAATAATCAATGGATGTTGCTAAGTTCCTGAATTAAGCCTGAGATGGAATTAAAGTGGTAAGGAAAAGCTCTGAAATTATTGTTGTATAAAATATTTGCTTTGAAACATACTGTGAAACTGATTCAACTACCCCTTCAGAGTTGGGATGGGAAGGTACTAATATTCAGAAAGTATCAGGAACTTTATGTAGCAGAGGACTACAAAAGTTGTGCTGAAGGTGGCATCAGTATGGCACAGCCACTTATAAACAGCAGAGTATCTCTGTGTTGTCTCATAAATTGAAGTTGAAATAAATTGTAAACAATATTGGGTTGAGGGATTTGATCTGATTCAGAGTTTCAAAGCAAATATTAAATACCCTAGAATGTGGATGTATGCCATGTTTTATATTCATAAGAGTGTGTTTCTATGTGCATTAATTTAGTCACATAATGAGTGACTAAAATCTTCCTTTTCCCCAAAAGCACTTTTAAACTACCAAATTTCCAGATATTCCTATGTGCTCTCTAAAAAGAAATAAAAATGCAATTAAAAGGTATGCTAATTTCCTCAGGACTAGAACACACAGGAGGATGGATCATTGCTCTGTGTCTGCTCCCAGTCTGCTTGGTGGGTCTGGGCAAATTGGCTCTCCATGCTTGTTTGCCTTTTCTCAAAATGGAGATAATATCTCCAACCTTTGGAAGGTATTTTAAGACTTAATGGTGAAAAGTATTGTAAAAGTGTTAGATACTATTAAGGGTGTTCAGAATTTTCATTTAGAATTTAAAAAGATAAGAGTTCAGACATTAGAAATTAGGGCTGTACTGGTTGCTTCAGATCCTGTGTCAGGTACTGATTTTATTTTCCAGAATGGCTAACAGAGTAAACAATTCTGCAGTGTGTGAATTGCAGTTTTGTTTTTCCAAAAAAAAGAAAAAGGTAAATTGTTCTTTGTTCTAGGAATTTCTTTGCTGTTTTAAGAAGATATGCTTTTGGTTATTTTCCTCAGGGAACAGTTTAAATTACTTTTTTGTTCATTACAGATTTCATCTGCATATTTTCATTTTGTAAGACATTCTTCTAATTCAGAGATTTTTGCAATCTGCATCTTATTTAATATGTTTTAAAATCACCTTTTTTTCCAGCTTTTGAACTTTAATACCCTGAGAACATGTTTAAAGGAGCCAGAATCCACCTATTCCATTGGAACAGTTCTCTACTGTGTAATGGAAATGAAGAAAACCAGAAAATGGTGTGGATTGCCCCAGGTGAAAGAGGGCTGATTTCCTGCATTCACTAGGTAAGTGGAAATTCCTGATTAGATCTATAGCACTTTCTTGGCAACTGAGTCAGGATTTGGTGTAAATTATTTAACGAGCAGTCTTAGGAATTGACTTCTCACAATTTTCACAGAGAATCACAAAATTATTTAGGTTAGGAAAGACCTCCTAGGTCATCATGTCTGACCTTTGACCAATCACCTCACCACAATTAGACCATGTCACCAAGTGCCATGTCCAGTTGTATCTTGAACACCTCCAGGGATGGTGACTCCATCCCTAGGCAGCCTCTTCCAATGCCTGACAACCCATTCTGTGAAGACATTCTGCTTGATCTCCAACCTGAACCTCCGCTGGCAACAGCTTGAAGCCATGGTCTCTGCTCCTGTTGCTTGTTACCAGGGAGAAGCTGACTCCCCACCTGGCTACAACCTCCTTTGAGGGAGTTGTAGAGAGCAATAAGGCCCCTCCCAAGCCTCTTTTTCTCCAGACTAAACACCCCCAGCTCCCTCAGATGCTCCTCATAGGACTTATCTCTGAACTCTTCCCCAGTTCCTTTGCCCTTCTCTGGACAGGCTCCGGCACCTCAATGTTTTTCTTCCAGTGAGAGGCCCAGAACTGGACACAGTGCCAAGTACAGAGGGTTTATGACTTCCCTGGTTCTGCTGGCAGCACTGTTCCTGATACACTCCTGAATGCTATTGACCTTCTTGGCCATCTGGGCACACCTGGGCTGTCAACAAGCACTCCCAGTTTTTTTCCCACTAGCTCACCTTCCAGTCGTTCTGCCCTCAGTGGTAATGCTGCAGGGACTTCTTATCACCACATGGCATTTTATTATGTCTGGAAATATTTAATGCTTTCCTCAAATTGGTATAATCATTTGAACGTCAGCTTTTTTTGTTTTAAGAGACTGTATTTCTAAGCTTGATGATAGCAAAATGAGAAGCTTGCAGATGTTTTCAGCACGTGCCACTGGACCTTGGAAGTCAGATAGGGCTATAAAGAAGCTGTGCATACATGTGTGTAAGATTTTTACAACAAACGGAGTTGGTCTTCTGGAACAAAAAAGTATTGCATTGGTGCTGAGTGGTGTAGTTGTAGTTCTCTGCTTTTGTGTGGGAGAGGTCAGCAGGATCTGCAGCATTCCCTGGCATCCATGGGGATACTGTGGGCTCCTCACACTCCTGCTCAGGGATTCTCACTCGAAGGCTGATGGGCAGCTTGAATGCTGCTAAGACCATTTTGCTGTTTCTTTGCTAGACTCATTTTTTCAGTGACAAAAATACCCTTGCAAAAGTCACATCCTTTTCTGAGATTTGTCTTGGATTACTGTAATGACATGCAACATACTAAAAGGATTTGCCTCTTGTTGTGAATGGCCTCCATCCTGGCCAACACAGCAGGGTTTGAGCTTGGTTCTTTAGAATTAACAACTGTGAGCTGCTGTGGTGTGAGCTTCAGGCTCTAGCCAGCCCATATTCTCTGGCAGGGCATAAAGGGGTTTGGTAACAAATGCTCAGCTGAGGTTATGCCATGACTTTGTTTCCTCCTTCCCCCTGCAGGTTTGTTCCTTAGACAATCCCAGGTATTTAGTCATGGAATGATGTTGCTCTGGGGTGTCATCTGTGACAGCTGGCGTTGCTGGAATAGGGGAATGGTTCATTTCAGAGGGTTTTTGTTTCTAGAGTTTAAGGACATACATGAGGTGAATCTGTTAATCAGTAGGAGAACACCACTGCAGTAGTGCTGCCCTGCAGAGTTGCACTTGGAGCACCTCTGGGATTCAGTTCCTTGGCCTGTTCTGTTGCGTTACCTTGGGCAAATCACTACATCTCCATCTCTAGCCTAACACACCAGAACATTTGGCATAGGCCCCAAAGAAAAGCAGTCATCTCCATAAATCTTCTGAGCTGTCTGTCTTCTGAAGGCATATCCCTCGTGGGGTAAAATTAGGAAGTGATCATCATGGATCATAAATCCATTGGCCTTGGCTCTGCATCTAACTTGTCTCCAAAGTCGGATGCTGAGAGCTCACTTTCATGGTACACAGGGGCGTGGGTTCTCTGCATTTTTCAGCTGCCAGAAAAGCATGCTGATTTCTCTGGGTCATATTCTTCCTTGTCCTAGTACAGTTTGCTCTTTAATCTCCCAGCCTCATTTTGTCTGTCTGTAAAACCCAATGTGTATTTATTTGTCTGTAGAATGCACTGGATAAACCCAGATAGAGAAGCTACTAATGCTCTCTATTTTACTCACCTCCAGGGGCCTAGAAGAGTTAATGTCTGTACAATGCCTTAGCGAGTGTAAAAGTGCTTAGCTTCATTATATATTGATTTATGTGCAAGAAAACTACACAAAATAATAAAACATGCAATGTACTTAAAATTGACGGTGGGCAGAGGAAAGATCCTAAATCCAACTTTAAAACATACATCAAGTCATGTGAATGGATAGAGTTAGGTGGGTTTCCCACCCAATCCAGCACAAATGGGAAAGGGTCCTATATTTGGAAGTAGCACAAGGCCCAGAGGGGGCTATGTCTAGATGAGAATTCCCATGTGGAGACAGAGACACAAATTAAATTAGAACGGATATTAGAGCTCTGGGCCAGATTCACACCCTCACTGCAGCAAAGTAAACCAGAGGAACACCAGCAAATCACGGATGTAACGCCAGAGTGAGCGAGAGGAGAATCAATCCACAGGTAATAAGGGCAGCCTCAGTGCCTGCCTAGGGTTTCATCCTGTGCTTTGTCCTAATTATGAGCAGTTTAATGGCACGGTAAAATACAAAACAGATTTATGAGCCATTGCCATCTCCCTCTGCATTGTTATACATCTGACTCAACAGTAATTTTACTCCTTGGCTAGAAGGTCAGCTTAGGTTTTAGTAAGGTAGGGTTGGGGCTTGGACTCAGAGGCTCACTGCCTCCCTGAATGCTGCTGATAGAATAAATGCTAAACTGAAGTCCCATCTGCTCTCTCCATATCCTGTCCAGATGGATATTTAAGATCCCACAGCACACCTTGAATAGAGGATAACTCTATATATCTAGGCAGCATTCTTCCTTCATTAAAATAGACTAAGACCAGCTTGTATTTGAAGTCAGCAGAATTGCTTCTATGTTTTTTCTTGCAAAATCAGTATCTTTTCAGCCTGGAAATACTGTAAATAAATGGGAAAGGAGTAATGTGTAAAATGAAGGAGGCAATGTTGATCATTGAAGAAAATAAGGCCAAAGACTGTGGTGAGATTACTGTGGGCTATTGCTTGAAGCATATTCATTAAGGGCAGTGCACCTGTAACACTGCATTGCCTTTTGGGGAAAGAAAATGAAATGATGCACAAAGCAGATGATGAGCCACAAGATTTCCTGGATTTCTTCCTTAGTGTTGCCTCTAACAGACTGTAGGCAAGTTCTTTCATCTCTCTGTGTCTCAGCTTCATGACCTGTAAATAGCAATAGTAATAATTTGCTGTTTTTCAGCCTGGCTTTGAAACTTGACCTGCCACAGTTAACAATGTGTTTTGACATTCTTGTGAGAAGAAGAATGGGTTCAGCTGTGTCTTCACTCAGAGCTGCTGGTTGCCACACAGTAGAAGGGTGTCTCAAGAGAAAGATCACATAACACTTCTGTTGTTTCTTATGTATCTCCTCACTTCCACCCCAAGCAAGCAGTTCTGGTTTAGACTGTTATTTTTATGCTTGGGGGAAAAAAAAATCACAATTACTTTCTATATAGCAAAACTATATGTTCAAGTTTCTTCATCAATGTGTGCAGCTTTTTCCTCCGTAGACACCTGACTTTCAGAGGAATGCTGCAGAATTACTTTGCTCTCTGTTTTCCTCGCTGCAGCTTTTCTCAGAGCAAATTCTCACTCACCTTAATCAGGAATTTGCTTGAAGAATTAAGTCAGACCCTGGCACTAACTCATCTGAGAGGAGCTTGTTCACACTCCTCTGAGATGAGAGGCCATGCCACTGGTTACTACATTAGCAGTAATTTGTGCCTTGGATCAGTAAATTCTTTAGTGAATTTCTCAGCTTCCACTAGAGAAGATCCTGGTTGAATAGGACTGATGGAATAACTTTTCCCCTTACATTATCCATATATTGTCATGAGGATAATTCAGAGTGGTGACAGCAGTAAAAAAAAATATGTGGTCATACATTCTTCTCAGTTCTTCTGCATACTGGGATACAGGCATGGAGTCAGGGGGCAGGTTGAAGAAACTCTTTCTTTTGGTGGGACATCAAGTGTGCACCATAGTGTTTGATACCTCCAACAGACTTACATCCACATCTATCCCAAAATCTTTCCTTCTGGGCTCAAGGCTGTTCAAAATATCCCCTTATTTTAGGGACAATGTGGAAAAAGTAGATGGGGCCATGACACCCACAGCCCCCTGGATCCAGTGCCTGAAGTCTCAGGTATCTGCTGGCCACTGATCAGGCTGGTAGACTGTAGCAAATCCACTTCTCTTGGCATCAACACCTCCCTGCTCAGTGCCAAAGCTGCAGTTCTCTAAACAGACCTCATCCTAGCATATATTATATTGCCATATTGCCATACAGGCAACACTATTCTAACTGATTAATAACAAGCAGCTTGATAGGATTTGGGGAGACACTGGAGTAATTAGGAAGATAAGGGCAGGTTTCTTTGTGCTCCTGTTTCATGGATGACAAAAGCTTTCCCCCTGAAGGGTTTCACTGATAAATCTGTATATAATAATAAAAGCTTTTTGCTAAAATGCAAGTTAAATATTCCTTTAGGGAATAAGAGGAAAAGAAATGTTCATGTCCTGGTGCTGATTGGAGGCCAAGAGAATGGAAGAGGAGAGGAAGCTGCTAGGAAAGAATCTGCTTTTCCTTCTCTGCTGACAGTAAGGTTTGGGATTTCATCTCCAAACAAGTAGTGTGGTTCAGGTTGGCTGGGCTGGCCATTCAGTTCTTGGAGCTTGGGCTGTTTGTGCATCACCAGGGCACAAAGTGCTGATTTCCTCTGGCAAGACAGTGAGGTGAGTTGTTGTTCTATACTGGGCCCTTCTCTGCCTCTCTGTGGAGTCACTCCCATTTACTTCCATCTGGGGATCAACAACACAGGGACTCTGTGGGGCAAGTTTAAGCATCCACATAGCTGGCTAGTGGCAGTGGGATCATAAATACTGAATATTTCTTATTCATCTTCTCAGCAGGCACAGTTTCTGTTAGCTGCAGTGAGAAATTATGAGTGTGGGTTTGACTCATACAGCATAAGTGACCAGGTATAAAAATTAAAAAAAAAAAAGAAGGGAAAACTAAAAGGCTACAAATGTTGCTGAAGTGACAAATGTTCATTTACTTAAAATATCTTTTAATAATGCTGGACCTTTTAAAATGATCTAATTTATATGGAACATTCCTCACTAATTGAAGCTGTCTCTTTTTTATTAAATAGAATAGTTACAAAAAGGTATATTGACGTTTTGAGAGTGATTCTTCTCAGGAGCACATTGACTGTTATGAATAGGATTTCACATGAAGCAAGCCCCTAAATGCCAACAGTGATATGAGGAAACCTGCAGATTCTTGTAATTGTAAATGCAATAGGCAAGGTGTTGGGCTATTGCATCTGCTTTCTGGAGATCATTGTTGTAAAGCTCAAAGTGTTGTTTAGCCCTTGGTGTTCTCATTTATTTCCACGGCTTTTTCTGAAAGCACAAGTTTGAAAAATTGAAGTCTTTCAAGAATAATCACTCTTCAAACACTTAATGCTGCTGTGACAGCACTGTCTATCACTCAAGGTTTAACTCTGGAAATCCACATAACATAGAGAAAAAAAACCTTTTCCAATTAGCCGAGACTGGAGGCAGAATTAGTTCTCAACTGCTCCATTGAGGGATGCCAGGGTGTGTACTAATGGAGCACAGGAGATGACTTCTGACCATAATTCTGACTGCATTGGCTGGTGCATAAAATGGCAACAGCAGCTCTCCCACCAGGAGATGCAGAACCAGCCAGTTAATGTAAGCTACCCTTGGGTGTATCTCATAGGTCTTAGTGATCTACAGTCCTGTCAAGTGCAAAAGATGTCATCCTCACTCTGTTATATAGATGGGGAGGTTGAGGTGTGGAAAGGTTAATAAATTGCCCAAGGTCATACCATTCTTTTGGCAGAACTCAGAATAGCACCCACGCCTCTGTCTCTACTTTTATGGACATGTGCTTGTCCATAAAAGGTCTCAGCCACAGTCTATTGGACAATCTTTTCCTCCTTTTTTAATCTTTGGGACCTAATTGACACACATCTCCATGATCACTGGTGCTGCAGAATTAACAGCCTTTAAAGCCTTTTGTAGTGTAATTCTCTTCATTAGAGGAAAGAGATCATTTTCCCCAGTCAGCAAGATTTTGATGTTTAGATCCACAGTGTAGCAAGGCTTGCATCAAGGGTTTAATGTTGCTTTGTTCAGATCTGCAGCACAGATTTCTATCACTTCAGCTAACAGGGTACATTGTTATGTCATGAAATTCTGACATTAAAGGACACAGAATAAAGAAATAACCAGGTGCACACTGTCAGGAAGTTTTTTAATCCTGGCTGGTAATAGATGATGCAGGAAGGGTGGGCTCAGTTTCAAGTCTGTGCTGTAGTTCCCTTGCTCTCGGTCACTTGTTTCTCTTCCTGAGCTTTCACTCTCCACCCCCTAGCTTTTCTCCTGATCTCTTTTTTTCACTCATTCTATCAACAAGCAAAGTTTCATCAATTCCAACTTAGTCTTCCAAATTTCCATCTCCTTTCCTTTCAGTTTACAGTCAGCCTGTTCTTTCTGTCCCTCAGAGCCTTCTTTTGATCCTACAAACCTCATCTTCTGCAATCTTCTTGGCCCATAATCTGACTTCTTCCCTCTACTCTCCTAGCTAGTCCTGGGATTCTTCCTCCTACCCTCTTTGTGCCTTTTTAGCTCCTCACTCTAATTCTAGTACCTTCTATTGCCTTGCTATATTTTTCCCTGAAGATGACAAAAGACATATTGCCATTCACAGTATCATACATAAGGGAGAGCTGAGCAACCATAATGGTGGGCATTGCTGCCAGCAATACATATTATTTTATTTAGGCATAAAAATATTCTTTCAGAACAATTAGATGTAAAGATTATGGGACATTAAATAACTGAAAAATTTAATCTGATGATAAGGAAATAGGAGATGGATTGAATAAGAGGAAAATGCTGTAGGGGAAAAAAACAAACAACAAAGGCAAAAATAAATCACAGAATGGTGCAGGCAGATTGGATGCCATCGTTGTGCAATCCTATCCAAACCCCTCAAAATAACCATATTCTGGGCCCTTCTTTATTGAACAGACATACATTACTTGTTTTCTTCCACATAATGCTTCTAATTTCTCTGTGACTACTGTACTGTGATTTTGGAGGGTTATTTTTTGCCTTAGTGTTATGTGGTCAAAGGACATAAAGAACAAGATGTGGTCTGACTAAAAGACCAGGTTCTGGGAACTCTCCAATCCAGGTCTGATACAGACTCTTCTTGCATCCTGGACTGATCACTCAGTGTCAATGTCCTCAGCTTCTTCAGTGTTCTGAGGCAGAGACAGCAGTGCTGATCACACTGCTGCAGGAGAGTGTTGCACCAGGACTCATCTGCGTTAAGTGGGATGGCACTCCAGCTTTGGCTTCTCCTGCTGATTTTGATAGGAAAGGTAGTTATATTTTGCACCTCTGCTGGCTTCCAAGAAACTATTGCACTGCTGAGCAAAGATGAGCCTGCTGTCTCTGTACCTACTGTGTTGCTTTTTTTAGGACTACTACATTAGAGCTGTGGTGACCAGACAAAAAATAGGGCAGAGCTGAAACAGTTCCAGGGAAAGAAAGCATCACTGAGAAGATAATATTTAAGCAAAGCAGAGATTCTAGCCTTTGTATGTCTCTAAAATGAATGTTTTAGCTACTGGGCCAGATTCCCATGCCCTCTGAAGCCCTCTTTTTCTCAGGAATGTAAAAATGAGGATTGAATCAAATTATTTGTCAGTAGGAGAGTATAAGCCACCAGGGCAGTGATACCGTAGGTTTCTTTGTTGGGGCTTGTTTTTTGTTGACTGAAGTTATAAGCAGTTTTATATTCAGGAAAGAAGTGGGCAATACACTTTGGATAGTTCACTGAATGGGTATAAATAACATAAACGGCACAAGTTCTTCTTATATAAAAATGGGGAGAACAACTCAGCTGCACAAGGACCTGGTCTGTGTGCTTTCCCTAGTTCTCTGTAGCAGATATCAGTAAGGATAGCAGATGATTTAGACATGAATTCTGATTACTGCAGACTGCACTAAAATGTATGTCATATAAACCCACTGAGACTGTGCAGTTTTCATTAAATTGTTTGCAAATTGATCTGGTGAGAGTGAACAGAAACATGCAGGTATTTTTATTCATCTCTGAAAAGGGGAACCCCTCTTATTTAAATACCTAATTTTACATATTTAGCAGAACTTATACTGGCTTTTAGTATTGCAGTCTCTCATACTTCTGTCCAGAATTTGCCTACTTCTTTTTGCTTCAAGTTACTACTTGAGATTTAATTGAAGCAGTCAGTCTGTGGACAGAGCATTGAGGCAGGCATTGAAGCATATTCAGGTTGGTTCTCACTAGAAAAAGGAACAGTCTCCTTCCCAGTGCAAGGAATGCACACAGAAGTAACATACTAAACACTCCTTCAATGCCAACGAGAATAAAAGAAGAGCACATTTGCTAAGAAAAGAAACTGTAATAAATGCTGAAGGAATAAAAGAATAATCTAAGGTTAGATCAGAACATTAGTAGTTGGGCAGTGTGGATCCCATTAACAACATTTTATAGCAGATATTATGTTTGTCATAATTGTCAGCTGATTATGAATACTGGCTTCTTTTATGTGAGAAAACTGCCATCCAAAACTACTGTGTCCAAGCCATCATTTAAAAAGTCTCAGTTAAACCTAGTGACTGGAGAGGATTATGCTTAGACCTGACTGCTCCTGCTTTGGGGTGAGGGAATATGCCAGATGATCTCCAGTTCTCTTCCAGTTTTACTTTCCAAGACTCAATAATGTCAGTGACTTTACAATGGGAACACCCTTGAGTTTTTACAGCAGTGAAGATTGCATAATATTATTTACATTTCCTAGGTGTATATCAAGCTAAATCAAGTAATATCATGAAGTCTAGCTATTCAAATAATGCTAGAGCTCTGAATCTCACCAGCTTGGGTTAAAAATGACAAATCCCCATTTGCTCAGGTCTGCCTGCTGGGTTATAAAACTAACTAGTTCATATGACTGCATAGGAACCCTGAAGACAAGAAGGAAATTCTATTTTTCCCTAACAGAGTCTCTGGGCACCTCAAAAAATACAACAAAAATTGCCACCACTGTTGGTGTGTAAAACCAACCTCTTGAAATCCAGGTCAGTGAAGTGGTAGAGATGTAAGTTTTTGTATCTAACATCTACCAAAATGACTGTGAGGGTTTTGGCACATCAAACTTTCCTTCTCAGTTAATCAAGTGGTCAGAACAGTGATCTCTGCATGCCTGTGGAAGTGTTCTGAGCGCTCACCTGACAGGTTTAAGGCAGGTTTTCTCATGAAGGTAGTAAAACTGGAGAGGTCAAAGTATATTTATCCATCACTGTAGCAGTTTTTAACCCTGCCAATAGAGGTGGCCCAGAACAGTGACATGAAAGTGGAACTCCAGCTAAGATCTTTCTCTTGTCATTCCTCCATGCACACTTTGTTTTCTTCAGACTTTCAAATCCTAGGAGGCAAGCACTAAAGGTCTCCCTGCTTCCTGCCAAGCCTTGTCCTTATCCAGCTCCCCGAGGGCTGCCTCCATGCAGGCCATGTTCCTGGAGGAAGCCCCTGATAAATTAATACAATAATTGCCAAAGAACAGATAATTTTCCAACAGTTCAAGAGAGAGTGAGCAGTAATGAGAGCTGTTAATTACTGTTTGAGCCGAGTTTTGTCAGGGAAGTAGGAGAGAAGGAAACTGATTGGTCTGAGCTAATTTGCAGACAGAGGCCAACTCTCGTTTGTGGGCTGCGTACAGTTCGCAGAGCTCTGGAACAAGATGTCCTGATGCCCTGGTGGGAAACCCAATGTGAGCTTTGCACCTTAACCTCAGCCTGCCAAACCACATCCAGAGAGATAATGCTGTCTTGGGTCTTTGTTTTTTCCCAGAATGAGCATCCCTACCTACCTTTAAGCAAATCTCTTCACTCACCTCCAGCATTGCTGTTCACACAGCTGCAGCATAACAGAGTGTAGCCTGCTCTTGTCAGCCATTCATAAATGTAGAATTGTGCAAGTACAGTTAATCGATAAAGCCCCTGTAACTGAGAATATGCAGAAAAATGTCATAGCTCCTTTGGAGGGAATCTGTGGGAAGTTCATTGGTGCAAGGAAGATCAATGTCTGAGAGGCAAAAATTGAGTAAAATGGTCTTAAGGAGGATGGTGATGCTGACTAAACAAATAAGCTACAAACATGCACAGTGGATGAAGGTGTCACTTGCTTTTCATTGTTGTTGTTCAGAAACACCAGTTGGGATCAGGATGCCCTGAACTCAGCTCTGCAGGCTATCCTTGCCCTGATGAGTTTACAAGCTGAGAAATCAGGTTCATGCTGACTATATTTAAAAAATGTGAACCTAATAAATTACCAGGTTCAAATAATTTGCATTCCAGTGGGGTAAAGGAGCTCCCAATTTTGCTGGATGCTGGCACCAAATTCTTCCTTCCTGCAGTATCAGTAGTGGGTGTAAGCCCAGTCTTCTTGTGCCATCTACAACAGAATATTTCCGTTCCTTGAGTGACACCAGAATTTTTTATATCATCAGGCCTTTTAACTAGACTTCTGCTAGTTCTTTCTCATGGCTCCTTACTGTGCTAATAAGCACATTGTGTGAAATGTGGCATATTTTAGGGGCACAGTAGATGGCAAGCAGCAGACCAGCCAGTGTGAGTGTAAAGTTTTATTGCTTTCAACTTTTTCATGTTAGGAGATATCTCATGTGAAACCAGCTTAAAAAAAATCAAACCCAAAACTTACCAACCATGTAAGAATCACACATTTAGTTTAATTTCACTATTTGACAAAATTGTGAGGACTGACTAATCAATATGACCATGGTTTCAAACCAGGGTGGCAGCACTCACTGAATACAAACATTCCTTACTTAGCCTCCTGTGAGACCAGAGCTGAGCCCTGTGGAGCATATTATAAAAGACAATTTGATGGAATAGGCTGAAATAGCAAGATTTAAAATAAAACAGGATCAAGACAACTGTACATAAAACAGCACAGACCAAACTAACCTAATTGCTCCCTATGGTGAGGTCAGTAAGAGAGCTGATAAAATGAATGTGGATGACATATCTATTTGTTTAGACATTTGAAAGCTGCTGATAAAAATCTCCTTTCAAAAGGCTGGGCTGTTTGGCTGCTAAAGCTGCATGAGAAGGTCCTTGTGTGTTGAGCAGAGACAGGCAATGAGGAGGTTCTTCTTGTGGACACCAGGTTCTTACAGGGGTAGGTCACTTGCCAAGACTCTCAGCAGCTTCTCAACTCCCCAGTGACTAAAAGCAAGGCTGCATGCAAAGGAACAGTGGGTTTTCTGATACTTACATCAAAAATACTGCTACCTTCAAAGAACCTGCGAGACAATTCCTTCAAAAAGCACAACATATGTGAGGGGAATGGGCTAGAAAATGGTTGATGGGGAGTAAAATGGGAAAAGGTGAAATGGAATAATTTAAAACCCTGAGGTCACACAGCTGACAGTGTTTAGAGTGTTCCAGCACTCTCTGGGGCCTTGGCATTCTTGTTGGCAGGAACTAGAACAGCTCAAGAAAAGAAAACATATTTCTATAAATGTTCAGCCATGATGTTGTGAAGCCTAATCTTAGCCTTGTGTGCAACCTTTCATACTCACTTTGGTTCAATGATTAAGAAAACTTGGACATTGAGAGCAAAAGGGGCAATTTGCCCTAAGAGGGTATGTACAAACATCCATGTGCCACTTCAGTCTGTGGCACCAGCTTTGCTCTTGTTGGTGGCTTCTGCTGGCATATTTTATCTTGCAGCTGGGGGCAGAGGATAGGAATGTGCACACAACTCACACATGCAGGCGTTTTCTTTGTCTCCATAACCTTTAATTTGGAGCAGGAGCATGCATGCACAGCGCTGGACAAGCATGTCTGCCTTCTAACTCACTCCATGCTTATACAAGCCACAAACCTGGGTAAGGTTTAGGAACAGATCAGTGTCTCTGATATATCAGTGTCTCTGTAGAGCTGCCAGATGGAACTGGGATGTAGCAGACCTCCAGTTCATTTCCAGCTGGCTAAAAGATCCTCTCAGATGGAATTGACTTTCATAGCAAAATTAACCTGGTCTGATTTCAGACCAATATCTTAAAGGCATACAGGTTTTCTACTACCCTTTCAATCATCCAATCCCCCCAACAGGGATCTTTAATGCCAGTGCAGCATCTGCTGTAGAATGTTTATATTAGGGCTTCCTGTGTGAAGGTCTGGATGAATACAATTACTGAATGTGTTGGGAAAAGGACATTTTACTGCCTGGGTTTTATTTCCAGCTATTTTGTATTTCTGTGCAAGGAGCTTATATGCCTGGTTGTAAATGGCTGGTTTTCTTGTATGATGTCTCTTTTTTTTCCTCATTCTCTTAATGGGCTTCTTGCTAAAACTGACGTTTCAGCAGCATTCCCATTATTAGTTATGATGCCAGTAAATGGAGGTCTCAGTAGTGGGTGAAATTTAAATTAGGTTTGAAGAGCATTCAAATAATTCAGCGCTTTACTTTCATTTGGTAGTTCAGCTTGCACAGTGTATGATTTAGTTATTCACATTTTAGTTACTGTGTTGATGTTGTTTAGCAAGGACCTTGTTTTGCCTGGGACCTGACTACAGCTCCCAGGCAGCCTAATGTTGTTTACCGTAGCTAGCATGAAACTAATGTTTTGCTCTCTGAGTTCCTGTTTGATGTTATAAGCCGAGTCACACTAGCTAGTGCAGGAATCATTTCCATTTTGCTTTATACTGCTCACATGAAAAACAGCTAGCAGTGGAAAAGCACCTATTTCTGAGCATAAATGATAGGTGTACTTTGCTCTGTTGGGAGTTTGTAGTAGTAGAGTGTCTCAGACAGGGCTTTACTTTTTATTGCAAAGAGTTATCCTAAACTGCAGAGATTGATTTGAAACATGATACAGAAGACTAAGCAATCCAAATCTGTGTTGTGAAAGAAATCCGCAAAGTTTACACCTTTCCCTTAGACATCTGCAGTCATTCTATGAAAAATTTTGACTGGGAAGAAGTTTTCATAACTGAGACTTGTATGAATCTTGGTAAATATCTCCTAGTAAAGAATAATCTTGGTAGTAAATATTGGTCAACATTGTCTAGAGGCACCAGTATTCCTAGCCTGTATTTCCAGATGTTGACCATAAGTCTGTACATTTATTTCATCAGCTTTTAAACGAAGACATAAATTCCCATTATCCCAGGCCAGCCTGGGACAAGTTCCACTCAGATACTGGCTTTCTCAGATCCAGTCAGCTCCCATCAGTTCCACATCTGCCTTAGATGTATGCCAGGGGTCTCAGCCAAGACCCTGCAGAGCTGAGGCAGCCAGCACAGTCTGATGTCAGCTGGAAGCTGCAGCTTCTGCTCCTCTGACTGGTGACCTGAGTGAAGGAGCAGGGAAAGTTCTCCTTGTAAGGAGATGCCATCACAGCACTGTGGAGTGTCATCACATCACCTGGTGCTGGCATGATGACATTAATTCATGACATGGCTGAGCAGTGCCTGTTTATCAGATGGAGCAGCATCTTGGGGTATTGTCCAGTTAACTCCATATGTAGACTGCATCCTTCTGTCAGGTTTGAGACTCACCTGGATGTAGATGTTAGATTATATACTCTGATGTACACTTGGGAAGCACAGAATTAAAATAATTGAGCCCAAGCGATTGCTCACCTTGGCATTCAATCACATATATCTTGTTCTCTTATCTGAACAGAAGCTTGAAACAGAAAAATTAAATACCATGGGCCAAATTACTCTTTTATGAGTATGTAAATCAGAATGAATTCCAGTGAATTCAGCAATAGGTAAATCACCTGTTTGCAAGAGCAAAATCCCCCTCCAGAAACATTGCAAAGATAGGTTTTAACCTTTACATTAGCACAAAGGATATCCCAAGCTATTAATAGGATGCATTTCATTTTTGCCCAATAGCCTAATTAAGAGCTAACTCATACTTGAGGAGAAAAGGAAGCAATTTGATTTACGGTACCTCATGTGATTAAATCACCAGGGAAGAGAAAAAAGAATTGGAGATGGAAAGGGGGAGTTTTAAAGAATATAATTTGTGAAGACTGGAGTCTCTTCTTACAACCCTTTTGCCCCTGTGTTCATAGCTTAAAGAGGATTTACTGACTTTTATTTATTTGCCTAAACTACTGATTTTTCAACTTGCAGGGTGGCTTCAAAATCCAATGTGAACTTTTTAAGGCACCTAATGATCCATTCTATTATCCCCCAGGACAATGCTAGTTCCAATGATTTCATGGGGAACTGATTCGGAAAATACCCTTTTTCTCTCTTGCAGTCTCCCAGGCCCTTGAATCATGCTGATATCTGGATATCTCTTTTTCTTTGCAACACTATGGTGGTAGTCACACTCAGCAAACAGACCTGGGGTGGGGGTTAATTGGGGGAACAAATTCACGCTGTATGTAGCCCAAATAAGGTACCTGTGGAACAGCTCAATTTTTGTGCCAAAGATGAGACCTCACTGTCAGGTAGTTTTAAAGGCAGTTCAGATGCACAGGATTCCTGCATTTCTACCTAAGCATATAATACTACCATTTTTTGAAAAAAGCCCTCCTTATTGATTTTCATTTTGTGATAAACATACTTACAAACTTAGATAGACTTGAGAAACTGTAAGCCAATACCCACAGAAAGTATCACGGGGCTTATAAAATAGAGTGTTCCCAGATACTGTGGATGAACTAATAAAGAGGCAATTCAGGATATAGTAAAGCTTTGCAAACTCTGGCCATCAACTTCAGTCAGAAGTTTCACATGTGTGCACTTCCATTTGTGAATCATGCATGTGATGACAGTAATGTTTTTTATCTGTGCATCTCAGTGCTTTGGAGGTGTCTAAACATTTTACTGACTGGAAAACTGTGGCACTATGCAACCAAGGGATTTGCCTAAGGTAAGGCAGATAATTTCTGATATAATTAGGGCTAGAAATAAAGTCTCCTGATACTCTTAGCTTAACCATTAGACCTATTATCTCTCATAGCCTCTCATGTAGAGAAAAGATCACAGCAGAACTGCTACATCCATTCCTTCTGAAAGAGCACTTCCAGAGACTAATCTTATTCTGCACCTATCTGGAGTGTCTCTTCCAGTTCCTTCTCTAAAGGATCAAGGACGGAATGGAAATTAAGATCCTTTCTCTTCTTCAAATCCTGCCTTTCTCCCCTCTATTGCACTACAAGCCAAAGAGAGCTCAGGCTGGTTTGAAGGCAAAAATATGTCAGTCACACTGAAAACTCCACTCTGCTTCCCTGAACCTCAGGCAGGACAGGATATTGCTGCTCTATTGCAGGAATGATCTGGCACATGGCATAGGAAAATGGTCTGGATTCTGCAAAAAAGATTGCTACCAGAACAGAAAACCCTACAGCTTTCACTAAACTATGAATCTGGCCAGAGAATTTTTAGCAAGGTGGGAGATATAAAGAAAGAAAATAATTAGCTGTCTAAAGGAAAGTAGTAAATATATTCTCACCTGAATGCTTATTTTTTGTTTCAAATTTTTCCACGTCCATGACCTTTCCTTATATTGCCAGCACAATTACTTAATTTTGCCTGTGTCCAGCACTCAGACTCTCCCGTCAGTTTGATGCATAGACCATGTTATGGCTGGTTGTGGGTGGCAGGAGCACTGGAGAGGGAAGATGTGATTGGCCTATGCTTGTTTTTCAGTGAATATCACTTGGGTGCTCTGCTTTCAGCAAAGAGGTGACACCCAGCAAAAGGTGGAATGTGTTTAGGGGGCAAGAAAAGTAGCTGGGGTGGTTAAATGCAGAATATGGCCACCATTGTGTGTTGATAACCTGTGTTTGGCTTTATCTTTTCTTTTCTCTTTTATGCCCCCCTTGCCCAGGACACAGGGGGAGGGCCTGACGCACCACTGTTGTCACTGCCCTTTTTGCTACACTTGACACTTGTGTCCTGCCAAGCACTTGCTACATTAAGCCTATGGGCATGCATGAATCATGAGCTACCTTGGCCATAACTCCAGGAGCTGTGGCAGATGCCTGTCTTCTGGAAAAATGTCACAGCCACCCACTGCCCATGGAAGAATTAACCTTGGGAGATGCGTGGAATTGCCTTAGAGACACGTGCAGTGCATCTCCTCCAGCTGTAATAATGTCCAGCATCTCCTTCAGAGAATACATCTTTTGGGAAGCACCTCTTTGTGGGCTCCCTGCTTAGCCCACAGTTCAAGGTGTGCTTCAGAGGTGATCTGACCAGTTTTCAGTGTTCTCCTTGGAGTATTTACGTGGAATATCATGGCAATATGTTGTACCTGCACACGCTGTGATTCACCGTCCTTGGAAGTAGGGTGCTCCTCGATCTCTTTTTGATTTTTCAGTGTTTGCTGCAGCTGCCTGCTTTTGCTCTAATGCTAACTGGGATTAACAGGCCAGAGATATTTTCCTGTCATTTTGGAATAGCCTGATTGGTAGCACTGAGAAGATCAAAATGACACAAGAGAGAGAGACTCTTGCTTTAAGGGAGTATTTCAGATGCAGGAACAGAGAGGAGGGGAGAAATGGAACACTGGGGAGGAGAGAGAAAAAAGGAGAGAGAATTTGGCTTGGTAGAATCAGGGAGACTGCAGGAAGGATCATGAGGATTTGAGGAAAGACGACACTATCACCTCATCTTTGGGCTAAAGAGCTCAATAGGGCAGGCAAGAAAAGAGAAAGAAAAGTAATTGGATGGAGGTGAGAAAAGAGAAAGAAAAATGAGTAATTGGATGGAGGATGCAGAGGGCGAGGATACTCCTGCAGAGGAAAAAAAAAAAAAGAATAAGAAAAAAGTATCTTAAAATACAAATCCACAAAGTTTAGTTTGTATCACAATATCAGGAGGATTATACGGCTTTGACTTCTACAGAATAAGCAGCATGATAGATTTGGATCATTCACTGGATGTTTAGGGACCACCTGCATGTGGCCAGAAAAGGCGGCCATGGCCATGTTAGAATGTGTCACTGGTACTAAAATATGCATGGTGAGAAAGAAAGCAAGCTGGCTTGTACATAGGGAACAGCTGTGCAGAAACTGTCTTTGTAGCACTACAGAGAGCCACCAAGACCTCTGTTTGGGAATGCAAAGAGTCTGCTTTGTAAACCCAGGAAGAGAGGCATGTTCTGATTTAGGGCTACTGCAGTTCTGCCTTCATGCTTACCACTTCTACCTCGAGGGGAAAAAAACAAGTGCCAGAATGATTTAAAGACAGAATATCAACCCACACTGCTGCAGGCCTGCTTTCCTCATTTTGTTGCTTTTATAGTTTTAGCTCTTGTTCCAAAATAAGGACTTCTCTGTGTGTGTCTGTGTGTGTGTTTCCTTCCAAAATTCACACGCACAATCAATGACTGAAAGTCTTAAGAAAGATATTAGTAGAAATTTTTGGAATTTTGTGAAGCATACCATCTCTTACCTTCCCCCCGTCAAAAAAGCAGCACTTTGTAGGGAAAATTTGCTTGTCTAACTTGAATTTTTTTTTCTGTTGCTTTTTTTCCCAATCATTTTCATTCCAGCCAAATGCAGAAGGGGGAGGACAATCTGGAATATGAGGCACACCTCTTCAGAATTGCAAGACCTTTGTACAGCCCGTCCTTTGCTGCCTATGTTTGATGTTAGGAAAATTGTGTTAGGTGCCCCACATCTCAGTTTCCTAACTGTAACGTGGGAATTACACTTCATGTTATCTCGGAAGTGGTGGGAAGATAAATCTGTTAGAGATGTGAGATGCTCAGACATTGTGGTGTGGAGATGAATGTTAGGTAAATATGCAAACTGGAGGCCTCCAGATCCCTCGTCATGGAGCCTTTTTCAGACCCATATCTGGCAAACAAGTATCACATTCACCACCCCGAGGGAGGAGACACAAGTCCTGATTTCTGAGTGGGTCTTTAAACCAATGTAGAAGTTTAGGATGAAGGCTGTAGCATGGCAGTAAAAGAATTTGGCTTTATGGGCAAAGAAGCACAGAGCAGTGCCAATGTCTTTATTTGAAAAACTCCTGATTGCTGAAACAGATTTTCTGTAAAAACGGTTGCATTCACAACTACAGAATGTTATGATCTGGCACAAAAGTTTTTATAGCTACTCAAATATAATAGAGGAATCCCAGGCTCAGGCCTATAAAACCTTTTAGAAAAGCCCTCCTTTACAGGTTTTTATATATAATTCCTGTGATTTGGCAGCTATTTCTGCATCAATTGGGCTTTTAAACGTTATGCAGGAGTGTTGGTGATGCTGTTCGGAGTGCAATAGGACCTGTTTGATTATCAGATTATTATTTTTCCCCTATAATTGAAATCTAATTAAAATACTGTATGGGGAAAAAAATTTGGAAACACATGGATGGAGTTTAAATAATTACCAGTCACAAGTTTAGTTCCAGAGCAAAGTGCTTTTTTTACAACATGCTTCTTTATTCTGTCTCCCAGCTATGTTGCAGTGCGCTCTTTGCTGTTTTACAAGCTGTAACGTACAATGATGGTCATTACTATTCATAGATTCATAGAATTTAAGATTGTAAAGGATGATAAGATGATCTAATCCGACCTCCTGCTTAGCAAAAACCAGACATTTCATCCAGTTACCCTTGTATTGAGCCCAGTAACATGTGTTTGACAAAATTGGATCTTCCAGAGAGACATCTACTCTTGATGTGAGGAATTCAAAAGGCAAATAATTCCTGGATAGTCTTTCCAGTATTTAATCACCCTTACAGTTAGAAACCCCTCAATTCTGCGCCTTGTTTCTAATTTGAATTTTCTGGCTTTAAATTCCAGCCATTGGCTCTTGTAATATATCTTTTTCCACTAGATTAAGAAGCCCTTAAAAAACCCCTGTCTTCTTGGTACTTACATATCTAATCAAATCACCTTTAGGTCTTCATCTGAATTTAATAATAAGAAAAATGTATTTACTTTGAAGAAGCATTTACAGGCCCCAATCACAGAGCAAGGCCCTAGGGAATTGACAGTTTTTAGGGCTCAGTTTTTAGGAAACTGGGATTCACTCCTATATCACAGATTCCTGGCATGTGCTTGGGCATGTCACTCAGCTCCTTTGTTTCATCGGTGCTCACCTCCAAGACAGAGCTACCATGAGTGTACATATACCACAAGTACATATTCCTCCCCTGTAAAATGCTGGGGGAACAGTATTAATCTCGGTGCTGAGCACAGGAGAAGCACTTACTATGATGACAATCCTAAATCATTGTCCAACTAAACGAAAAAGAGCCCCATCTCATGTTCAATATGGGTCAAGGTTGAGTATCTCCTGTGCTGAACTCTGAAACAAGTGCTCTTTCCTGTTGTGCAGTAACCACGTTTTAAATTAAAGCAATAGTGAGGTGTGACTACATTAAGTAACTGAGTGCAGTGCTGTGTGACTTGTTATGCTGCTGACCTCAGCTATTTCACCCTCACATCATGCAGAAGTATCATTTGGATGCCAAAGATAAATCATTCAATGGCAAGTGACTTGGGCCTGAGTTAAATTGACTGACTGAATGCTCACATTTTTATTATTTAACACACGAGGTCTATCTTGAGCACAGATACAGGTAAAAGCTGCAAAAAATCTCTGTCTTCAGCTGTCCCAGCAGCCTCCAAAGTGATTGTGGGACTGTACTCCATTTTACAAGCCATCCATCAGCCCTTTGGCAATGAGGTTAGGTCTTTACAGAGCTGGAAAATTTTGCAATCCTGGATTGGACTTTGCATCTCTATACTAATGGCAAAAAAAAGAAAAGAAAAAAAAAGTTAAGTCAACATCTTAGAATCCCAATTACAGTTCCAGAGTAGGCTTCCAGCCATGCCCAGGGCTTCTGTAATGTGAATATCACCTAGAGTAATTGTGAGACTTGCCAGTTTGATATGGAGTGCATGTACTTCATAAACTGTCTAGAAAAGGTGTATAATACAAAATGATAGTGGCTGAAGGAATTGATTCCAGTTGTGCACTCAGATCAAGCCTTTGGCTTGGCAAAGTTTGAGCAAAGAACCTGTATGGTTCTCTGAATGTACACTTTGTGGACTCTATGATGTCAGGCCAGCAGAGGCCCTGAAACATGCAGGTAAGTGCCCCATGGAGACAGCTAGGAAAGGATTTTGGAATAGTTTTAACCTTGTCCCCATGCTGTTTCCCTTTCCTGTCCATATTAGTATCCACAGAACAACTCTTTGCTTTTTACTTGCAGGTTTTTATTTGCTCTGGATCAAAAAACCTGCAAATATCCATGATGCTGTTTCCTTATTTCTTGGATTTTTGGAAACCATATGGCTTTCCATGACTTGTGGTAAGTGCAACAACTATTTCTTGTGCTTTTGTCAATGTTAAGTGTATTCTTTTCTCCTCTTTCTGAAACAATGACATCTGGCATCAAGCAACTCTATACATCATTAGCTGAGGAGCTCAGTGTTAAAGAACCTGGAATAAGAGCAAACCTCTGAAGTCAGGATGTGCATTAGCTGTTATCATTTGCTCACTCTTAATTACCTCTTCCCCTTATTTGTCTCTCTTTAATAGTATGCCAACAACATCTTCTAACCTCTCACTCAGCAACAGATTTGTCAAGACTATAGGTATCATTTACTCCAGCATTTAAATGTTTAGCCATGGGGTGCAAAACTGCACTTGTAATTACAAAACTGTGGATCTGAACTAATTCCATGAAAGGGAATTTCACATTTAAATTGACAGATTTGTTCCGCTGACTACCATTCATGTACCAAGCCAGGTACTTGTGCCAGTCTGCCTAAAGTTGAAGCTTGTGTCCAGGGATGCTGACTGCCCTTCTTGGGGAATCCTGTGCAGGGCTGTGCTGCCTTGGCCATGCTGGAATCTCAGCTGCCCCTCAGGAATGCAGAAGCAGAGGTGGGCCACTGTAAATTGCCAAAAGTGTGAGAGGAGAATCCTTGCTAATTCCTCTGGTCACTTGGGCTGCACAGAGGACACGTGCTTTGCTAGGACAGTGTGGATGACTGTCCCTTTTCATCAAGGCACTGCATGAAAGCAGAGGATGGGGAGGGCCAAACTTGGCGTACCTGAAGGAGTAAGGAAAGAAACATGTCCATACAGCAGTTACTGACTGCAAAGGTTTGCATTTTTCCTGAGAAACGATTAGTCAGGGAAGAGTTAAACTGACACCTTCTCTGGCATCCACCTGCATTTGCAAATAAAAATAAATCAGCCATAAGAACAATTTAGACAGCCTCCTCCTACATGGCTTCTAGGCAGTGGTGCTGCCTGTTTTGCTGCAGCCCTGTCAGTATTTCAGGTATTGTGAGGAATTTCACCGGGTCCTGTGTAGATTATGGTGCTTTCAATGCTAGGCTGATTCTGAGGACCTACACTGACATATCACAAGCTGCTCTGCTGGGGATGGCTTGAACTCCACCTTCAAGCCCACATTCGTGGCTTGGTGGTGTTTGGTGCTGCAGGTTAGACAGTGTTTCAAACAGGCCACAGTGTAGCAGCAACTGCTGCAGAAAATATGAAGGATAATGTAGGTAGCAATGCTGTCTTCCCTGTCATTCTCAACAGAATGCCAGCTGGAAGACGATTCCACAGATTTGCTTCTCTCCCTTTTGGGACAGCATTGATTTTGAAAATTTTTGCCATGTAAGGTCTTTATAATACATTGTTTATACCAGCTCTGGATGTGACTCTTATGAGGAGCTTGGAAATTAAACTTGCAGCATTTTTAGGTTGAGCAGTAAAGGAAAGGTGCTGTTAAATCTGTATACATATGTGCCCCAGGAAAAGGGGTTTGACTGGGAGGTGACAGAGTTAATCTAGCAGTACACAGGAGTGAATCTACCCTTTTTGCCACGTGTCTTGACTTATTCCATGATTATGCCCCTTTACATTTAAGACTGTTTCCAACCAGCCTGCTACTAGCCAACCTATCCATGTATGGACTGCAGACATTGCAGCAATAAGTACTACACAGTCAAAAACATGAAATAGCAAAGCAAAACAACTTCATAGAGCTAAACCAAAATGTCCATCTCAGCAGTACAAGACTGTTGTTTGCAAACAAGGACATAGCAGGCAAGTCTTTACTGTTAACAAACCCAAACAGCCACATTTGAAAGTAATTGCTTGACATCTAGAGATCTGCTCCTCCTGTAAGACCACAAGATCAAATTCTGCTCTGAAGGTTATTGGTATCAAACAAAACCATTGTAAGGATTGTTATTGGTATCAGACCAAAACAACTGTAAGCATTTGGGAGAGCCACATCTCAAGGATATAAATCACTGCTGCTGTTCCAAATGTGTTGGGTGGCTGTGCCTGCGATGGAGAGTTGCTCTGTCCACACACACAGCTCAAGCACAACAGGCTGGAGCATCCAGCACTGGGGCTGCTGCATACATGCCATGCATTTGCAATTGTACAGCAGCCAGCTGCTGGATGCCAGGCATTTGGAAAAGCACTTGATAGCCGTGGCAATACACAGTTGTGTCCCTGAGCTCTTCTTACAGGACAGAGGATCAGATTACATAATGCAGAAAAATCCCATATTATAAAGGATATCTGGCAATGGCAATGTTGCCTCATAGACCCTGGCTATCCTGTTGGAATGGGAACCAAATATCTGGACCCTGTGGGCTCATATCTCGAGTTAAATTGTATCTGTTAGACAGATGCTAACCCAGGTCCTCTGGGACAGAAAGTAGGGATGTAACAGAGAACAGAATTTGTCTTTCAAGAGTTTGTAAAGCCAAATTCTACACAATGCAGAGTGTTTACTATCTGCTGCTGACTCTGTCAGCAAAGGACAAGCTGTTTATCCTATTGTCGCTCTGTTTCCCATGTATACACTAGAGATTATCCACTTACCACTGCTGAAACACACTTTTGAGGTTGTAAATTGGAAACTTCTGGATGACAGGTCAGTAACTGTGATTTTGACTGTAACAGCCCATGCAAACCTGGATTAAACTGTGTGGCAGGTGCAGCTGAAATACAGGATGCAAAACCAGACCATGTCCTGAAAAGTGTGCAAAGCATAGTTCTAGTCTGCACGTGGTACAGAAGCTAGAGAGGGAATACTGAAGTATTTCTTAATAATTTATTGAAGTATTAAATTACTGTGCATATTCATTTCTATGTTGAACATATCAGGTCAGGGTCTGATGCTTTTGCAAGTCCTATTTTCTGGTTCAGGAGTGGGTTTTACTGCTGAGTTCCAGCATGAGTTGGGAAAATGACAGTGTTTTCCTACCTCTTTGAAAAAAGAAATGTTTCTGTGAAGCAGCTTGAGCCGGAGCCAGTGCATCAAATCCTGAATGTTCCATCACTGTTCCTCTCTGAAACTCATGGTGTGCCTGGATGTGACCACGAGTTTAGATGGCAGCCTCAGCGCTCCTGGGGTACCTGTGAGTCTGAGTCTGGATCTGTGTTACTCTGTGTTTTGTTACACAGCAGAAACAGAGGGTGGAGGCAATTCTGTGCATCAGCAGGAAAAAAAACAAACCCTCCTAAAAAGGAGGGCATGGAGTGTTTCAGAGAAGCAACCTCTCCCTATCAAAATCCTTCCCCCTTCCCAAGCTGGAAGGCTTTTAAACCTCTGTGCTGCAATCCAAACTTCCAGGAGCTCCTGTCTTGCCACTGCTGCGCTGTTACTGTGGGCAGGACCAAGAAGCCTTTGCATCGTTAAAGCGCTGATGCCTAATTTGTGGGGCTCTTCCTCAAGAGATCTGGCCAGATCAGGCAACCTTGCCAAAATGACACCTTTTTTGGAGTTAAAGAGGACAAGTGGTGCTACTTACACATTGCCTGGCCCCTGATTGTCCAGATTTAGGCTATCTGGGGAGGAGAGCATATGAACGATGTTCCTGCCTCTGTCTTTGCCAGCTGTCCCTGCCTTGCCAGTGGTCAGTTCCCGTGAAGCTGAACAGCTTGGGTTTGAGTTTAGGGAAGATGAAATTGTGTTGCAGCTATCCAGAAGACAGCGTTTCAGAATCCAGGCCTTCAAAAGTCTGGCTGAGAAACCCTGCCAATTTGGGGGCTGCCGTTATTAATTCCGTTATTTTGAATTTGTAGTCTGCCCTTCTGTCACGCTCAGGAACGCTCCCCAAAATAGTGTGCTTTAAAAAAAAAAAATCATAGCTGCTATTATTATTATATTAAACATAACTGGAGATTCCCATACGCTGCCGTGCCTCCGGGAGGTGGCCCCGAAGGGGAACGCGGTACCCGGGCAGGAATGGCAGTGACAGACGCGCGCGGAGGATGGGAAGCAGCCGCGAGGTCCCTCGTT
>VYXD01013453.1:452506-487050 GCA_013397195.1 Hylia prasina | reverse complement strand
TCCAACCCCCCCCTCCCATCCTCGTTTCAAGCACACAATATGGTACCCCCAACCGGCCGTGCCCACCGGAGTTTGAGCATAAACTAATAATAGCTGGATAGTTCCACAGGCTATCCGAGCTGGCGGGTCTTCCTCTCCCTCCCTCTTTGGCGACTAAAATTGACTGTAATCTACTGAAAGAGAATCGGAAAGAAGCTCGTTTGGGTGAGGGGGTGGGGGACTGGAGAGTCGTTGCAGGAAGGATATAAATAGATTTTTTGAAGAAGAAGGAATTGCTTTAGAAGTTAATGTTTGGGAATATTTGTTAACAGGGATGGCTCTCTTGCCTACCCTGGTAACCCTTAAACCTGTCCCTCTCCACACATCCACGGGAAACCTTGCTGAGATGTATTTTAAGAGGCTGTCATCTCTGTTACGAATTGCTGAGGTTTGTTGACACAAAACTGAAAAAAATCCAGACTATTCAATGTAAAGGCTGACACCGTGTCCTTACGGTCTGCATTTCTGAAGGTGGGGGAAAGATTTCAATGACATAGAGTTAATAATAGCAGTGTTGCCCTTAACTTCATGCTGCCCCAGTGGATGGTGCACTGCTTTATGTCACAGTTGTCTTGTCATTTGTGATTTGCTTAAGAATAGAAATACATTTCATATATATATGTCATAGGAAGTATTTTTGAAAGCCTTTTAGATTAACGTCTTTGATGTCAAAGTACATTTTTGCAAGCATGTAGTCAGGCCTTCTGAAAAGAAGGCTTATCGGCAGAAGAAACAGTGTTGTTTATTTGGGAGGGCTGTAGTACTGTGTTACTGTGTACTGTGTTAATATCTGCCTTCACCAAAGGCATGGTTGTTTATTCAAAAACCCTTCCCATTTAGACAGATTCCTTCTGGATTCTTTTTGGGCACGTATTCATATTTTTAAATATCTTTGACCTTTGGGAGCCGATGGGTTCCCTTCTCTTGCTGTCATGTAAATACAGAAATTCTTCAGAATAAGACCCTGAGAAATGTCTACCTACAGGGGCAGGAGAGGAAAGGGAACATGCCAGTCCTCATCCAAGTACCACAGCCTTACGGCCTGATCCAGCCTTGCTATCTCATGAGCAATCTCTGCTTCCGTGAGAATGCCTAAAGGAGCAAAGGGGATTCTGTACGTGATGAAGCACAGCTGAAGTTTGTGGGATGTTTTTGATATTTCAGCTGTTTCTCATGGATTGCATTGTTGCATTCTCTTATTAAGTTCAGAACACAGTATCAATTTATAGAATAAATTTCTTTTTGGTACCAGTTTGTGAGTTAAAGCTGTGTTTTCTTTCTAGCTGCAGAAAGTTTTATAAGAAGCTTCCTCTACTGAGAGAGACATAAAAAGGCTTATAAGTTGTAAATAACGTGCTTGCATTCCCTCACCCTATTAGCTATGTTATTCTAATAAACCATGCCACCTTTTTACCAAAGCAGTTTGATTCCAATTAATTTGGAGGGGTTTGCTAGCATAGATTTTGTTAGCCCTGTGCTCTCTTATCTGAGGTTTTATCAGAGTGGGCCTGATGCTGCACTGAGGCAAGATAAGCAAAAAGCGAAGCTACTGGCAAAGATCCATAATTTCTTGCAAATATAGAGGAATGGTCCCGAAAACGGCACTAATTCTGTGTGTGTGCCTCTGGTGGGAATCGATGCCGTCTGGCTGCATCTGGAGAAGAGACACAGAAGGGACGCAAGACCTCAGCCTGACCTTATACCTTCCTTGTTTGGTTCCCCTCATGACCTGTTCTGTGAACCCAGAGAAGAGAGGAGTCACGGATGGATATTTGATGATGATGATGCACAATTGCTGGGCAGTAGGTTAATGCTCTATGTAACCTGTGGGCTGAAATGCCTGGTGAGCTCTGCCCTAGGGCTGCTGTGATTGTTTGTTTCTTGGGAAGGAAGTACTTATTGGGAGTAAAGAGTGCAATGGTAACTGGCACCGAGGCTTGAACAATCCCCTGTAATTGACTGTTTCCCCCCGAGCAGTTACCTGTTTCCACCCCTCTTGTTTTTAAAGAGGCTGGATATAACTTAAATTTTTTGGACAGATTTACCGGGAGCCGAGTTGAGCTGATGAGATGTGCTGCTGAATTCTTCCCATTCCAGCTAATTTTCTCCTACTTTGGACAATGCACCCTTGTGAATGATTCAGAGCATTGATTAGAAACATGTTTGTCTTTAGAGGTTTTCTCTGTAAATCACCGAAGTCATCTTTTACTACGGGACTTTCAAAAACGAGGCTGCTTTTTTAAGCAGCCTCAGAACTGTTTCATTCTGGCAAGCAGCAGACTGAACTATTAGAATCTTTTGCCTAAGGGAGGGAAGGAAGAAAATAAAGAACATTTTTTTGTTTTTATTTTTGTTTACAATTGTATTAATTATTGTCAGTGTGTTGATTTTTGGTTTTCTCCCTGATAAATCGCTGGTGTTCTACATTATCTCTCTCCTCCCGGGTAGCATGGTTTTAATCATCTTATGCTGAGCTAAGGAAAGCTCGGCTCAGCCAGTTGTCCTGGGGAGTTTCTCACTGAGATTTAAAAAGCAAAATCCCAGATTGGAACAAACCCATTTGGGCGGGCGTGTTGGGTGATGGTCACTGACTGACCAGGCTTCTTTTAGGAATCATCATGTGCAAGAATGTGCAGCTAGGTGGGCAACGGGATTAATGGCTGTGGAAAGGAAGGCTGTTGGTTGCAGTTAATTTTTCTTTTAAATAGTACAAGAGGGATTCCTGTGGCAGCGTGGTAAAAACCTCTGCTTGAATTTCTGAGCGCTTTGGTATGAGATAATTGAAAGCCTGGTCAGTCAGGGGTGTCCTGTACCTGGATCCCCTTTGCCTCACGTTAGTGTGGAGGTCGTGCACGTGAATGCTGGGGAATGTGGCTGCCAAGTGCTGCCACTGGGGTGCAGAACAAAGCCCCTCCTCACTTTCCAGCCAGGATTTTTGTCACTTGGACTTGAAAGAAAATTGCCATCTGCTAGAGGGTGGCGAGCCATTTGCTTCTTGTGAGGAAGCAGGTGTGTGCAGAATTGCTGCATGTCTCCTTGGCTTCATCTCTGCTCTGCAGGGCATCTCTGACCAGGCAGCAGAGGAGAAAGTGATGTCTGCAGGGGAAAGTGCCAGTGTGGGATCCTGGGTCCAGTCCTGCTTTTCCAACAGGTTTAGCACTTGTCAGATGTAGGCAGTTGTTTTGGGCAGTAAGCCGGAGGTGTTACCCTTGTTCCTGTCAGATAGTGAGCAGTAAAGACCACTCCTCAGAGCAGTAAGGCTTAATATCTTCCCATCACCAATGGAAGGTGTGCCTGAGGCTGCCTCTTCCAAATTAGTTGCTTCTTTGTAGCAGATTTTGGTTTGTACTTGTCATTTCACCCCAAATGAGGTTAATGATGCTGGTAGTGATAGCACATCTGGCCTAGCAGGGCTTGAAATAAATAACTCTATTAGGACTAGATGCTTTAGGGTTTGCAGAATGCCATGTAGAAGAAGCTTCTTCCCTTGTTCTGCTGACCACCTGCTGTGTGGTCAGAAAATCTCTTCCAATTACGGTTTTGATGCTTGGCATTGGAACTCGTCTGGAAGGGAGCAGAGAAGCTGGGAGATGGCCCTGCTTGTCTTCTGCTGTGCTCTGCTAAGCAGAGAGACAGCTCCCTGGGAGGGCAATCTACCACCATGTGTGACTGACAGATAATGGCTCTCCGTACCTGTGAGGGCTGAGCAGCCTCTGTGACAATTTGTACTCTGTGGAGGCACAAATACCCAGTGTCCCTGCAACAGCCCTGTGCAGGCTGTGCTTGGTGGCAGAAACCACTTTGAGGTGTGCAGAGGCACCCTGAACTTTCCAGAGAGAGAAGAGCCTCACAAAGACGAACAAGTGTTTTTTAAAAGCCATTTGCAATATTTCTTGCTATTTAAAGAAAAACTTCTCCATTCCTTCGCCATTCCTGAGTGTTTCCTGTTCAGTTCTCACACAGGCAAAGAGCAGAGCACTGCTGCTTTCTTGCCTGTGACACCTCAACACTGTGAACTGCCTGCAATCATCCCCTTCGAGATTGTGGTTTCAGGAGTTTGAGTTTTTCAACTGGATACATTGAGAAATTGTTAATTGAAATTCTCTTCAGAAAGCGTGTGGGTTCCCACTGAAATCGATAAGGCTCCTGCACACAGACCTGAGGGTAGAAATGGGCTCCTGCTTGGTGTTTGACAGGAGGAGTTCAGCAGCTTTGTTGTAAAGAAGCTTTGTGTGTGTTGTGTGTGTGTGTGCAACAGCCCCTGAAAAGCTGAAGGTGGTCACGGAGGGTCTGAATGGAAACCTGAACGTTTACCCTTGAACGAGCTTCCTGGTGTTTGGCTTCAAAAGCCATCGGAACGGCCCTCGAGGACTTGTGTGCTGGGGCATCCGCACACATGGAACACGTGCACACGCTGTACGAGTCAGACAATGCTTTTTTCAGCCAATGAAATACTCGAGTGAGATGAAATAAAAGCAAAAGTCATTACCAAGCAACCTACTTGAGTGAAATGTTCAGTAAAAAAGGACGGTATCTGAACGCTTCAATATTTACTTTTCTAGGAGCCTCTTGAAAGCGAAATGTGTTTTGTTAGCGAAATTATTTTTCCTCTCTGGGATGTTGGTAGTAGTTTGTTGTTTTAGAGCAGTTCCTGTAATCTAGCCTTCATCCTCGAGTTTATTATTGCTGGGTTGCAAGGGGAATGGGGTTGTACAAATTGTTGTTACTGGAGAGCCAGTTTCTGTCAACGAGCTATTGACATGGTTTTCTTTAGGTTGAATTATTTGTTCTTTTGCAGAATGCATGTAGATTTTCTTCATTACCTTGACCGTTCTTCTACAACCCTTCCCGTTCTGTCTCAGCCATTATCTTTTGCTCATAAATGCAATGAGAAATTAAAGGTGTTTAGGCAGACCAAAGGATTCATTCTTCCTCTGTAAAGCAAAGTGTTTCTCGCATTGACTGATGCATGAGTGATGGGGATATTTAACCAGATGAGCTTGTGGCGGGTGAGAGGGCTGCAGGGCGAGAGACGCAAGGATCGGAAGGCAGTCAGGCCAGAAAAAGGGTGCACGGTCTGTGATTTCTGTATCTATTCATTAACTCATCGTAAGGTCGTTATCCTTGCTTGTGATTAGGCTGCCGTGCCACCTCCTCGGAAGCTGCTTCTCAGTCTGGTGGGGGGCGGTGCAGGAGCTGCTGCACAGCTTCTCCCAAGGCTGCGTGAGACTGCCTTTCAGGAGAACCAGGATCAATTCTCCAGCGCGTCTAGTTGGGACTGAGAACTCCAGAGGAGATAATTGCTGACAGCAATCAGATTGGGTGCTAAATGCCATATAAACCATCTAGGTCAATAATGATGGTAAAGCCTTGGGCACAGTTGTCACAACAGCAGTTGAGTTTGCCTATCTCTTTGTGCAGCGACACCACTGATTGTACGTAGAGTTAAACGCAATAAATACAGGATGCAACATGATTCTTAGCTCTGGTGTATGTCAAAATCCCTGAAGTTCTTGCAACGAAAAGGAGTTCTATAAATGAGAGTGTCTCTTGCCTCCCTCGACCTTGTTCCTTCTTTCGTTGTCCTTGAAGAGTGGGGATGGGGCTGTGCTTTCCATGGACTAGGCTGGAGCTATGTCAGCACCAGTGGGTTACTGTTATGAGTCCCCTGAAGCCCTGAGTAGACTTTGGGTATCCTTGGCTTGTGCTAGTGTGAAAACTGTTCTAACCTTTCCCACAGGGACACTTGGGGATTTCCTGAATCAATATGGGTTGTGCCTACAGTGAGTATCACTGTGATGGAAAACCCGGAGTGATGCGTAACAAAAGGCACGTTCATTTACCTGACAAAGGTTGTCTGTCTTGAATTATTTATGAGGTTTCACAGCACACTAGTAAATTTTGTAAAAGCAATGGAGTCCTGGTAATGTGAGCCTCTTCACTGCAGCTTCCATGGTGGAGTTGTTCTGAGAAGGTACAGGAGGTGGGGGATGGAGGAGGAGGAGGAAGAAATAGGCAGCAAGTGGAGGGATGGAGAGAGACTGCTGTTTTCATGTGCAAATGATGAGGTGTGCAGAGCAATGAAGTGCGAATTAGTTAGATCATGCTGTGCATTGGAGCAAAAATCCGTGTAGTGTTAGAAAGCAGCCTATGCTTCAGGGAAGGATGGGGGGTGGAAAGGATGGGGAGTACAGACACAAGGACAGAGCAGGGTGAAAATCCCATGACCAAAATACTGGCTGCTTCCCATCTGTGGAAATGCTGCTTGCAGCAGTAGTTTAGTTAAAGTCCATACTCATTTTGGTGAGGTTTTCTTATCCGAGTTCCAGTAAAAGAAGGCTCAGCTGGCCAGGCTTTTCTGCGTGGCACTCAGCAACTGAGAGGCTTGGAAGTGTGCAGAGCACGTGGCTGTTGACCAGAGAGGTTTGCTCAGGATAACCTGGAACATGTGTGTCCACAGGAGCATTAAGTCGGTGTTGTCTAACACGGAGAGCGAGTCGGAGTCCTGGCAGTGCGTGGGCTTGCTTCAATCCCTGCTGCAACACCATTTCAGTGCTAAAAGTTAGTGCTGCAGCAGGCACAGCACAGGTTCGCGGTGTGGCTGCCACTGTGCACCCGGATTGTTGGTAAATAGAGCCTGCCCCGTGCCTTTGGGCTGCCCAGCCTGTTGGCCTTGCAAGCACAGGGTTAACCCTTAAACGGTCGAATTGGCGGGAAGAATTGGGAAACTATTGTATCCATCCCCACCGAAGTGAAAAATGAGGGATGTGATTCTCCTTATAAATACCAATGCCTCTCAACTCGTAACAGAGCTGGGTCCTGAAACTTTTGTCACAAGCTGCCAGTTTGCTGTCAGGCTCTGTTTCTTCTCCAGTGGGCACTTAATATTCTGCAATCCAGAAGAATCCCATATCTAAAGTCTGAGTTCACACTCATTCTCCAAACAGGAAAGCGAATCAAGGGGCATATATCTAAATAATTTTCAGAGCTAACCTTATATAGGCTACTTACCCTTCAGAAATATACAAAGCTTTCAGTGATGTAATTTGTTGAACCAGAGATATTCTTGTATTTGAATTCTCACATCTATTAATTTTCATGTAATATCTCTCTATTGTGGCTAATAAACACTTTCTGTACCGTTTGAAAGAGGGGAGGGTCATGAATGCAGTGCTTTGTTTGCATTTCTAATGTATAGTGGGTTTTACAGGCAGATTTTTTGGCAGCTGTAACACGAACACCAAAATAGAGAGAGACTTAAGCCAAGCAAAGCACCTAATGTTCAACTTTATCAGGTGTTGCATATTGAGTCAGATTCTGGGCTGTGAGTGGTTGAACGTCTTTTTATTGCTTCATAACAAACTCAGTAGACCCAGAAGGAGCCAAAGTGCCATTTCCTCATGTCTGAGGTAGTCTTGTAAATTAGAAGTCTCTGGTGAGTGTTCACTGTAGTGTCACATCCTTGGGATCAGTGTGTGTGGGAAGTATTGTGTGGGCTCATGTGCTTCCAGTACCTCTGCAAGGAGAGGGATATCCCTTGCGCAGGTAGAAGTTAACTTTCTCCACCACTGTGTCATCCCCACCAGGGAGGAAAAGGGTGGAAGAAAAAGCATTTAATTATTCAAGGTCTGCAAGCTGAAAAGGGTTTCAGGACAGTGAGCCAGGCATGCATCAAAGCTTTGTGGGCACTCCTCTGCTTTCCCCTCCTCCCCTGCCTGCTCTGGGAAGGAGGGTAAACTACATGAGTACGAAAAAAAAATCAGTGTTTTTCTCTTCATGCAGCTCTTATTTTTTATTTATTCTGTTTTTGTTGGCTGGAAAGTCTTAATAATTGTTGATCAGTGACCAAACCGATGACATTATTTTGCCTTCTGCAGAATAACAGCACTTCCAAGAGCATAGACCAAAAGGGACCCTCTCTGTGCATAGGGATGTTCNTGAGCCAGGCATGCATCAAAGCTTCGTGGGCGCTCCTCTGCTTTCCCCTCCTTCCCTGTCTGCTCTGGGAAGGAGGGTAAATTACAGGAGTATGAAAAAAAATCAGCAATCATCTCTTCATGCAGCTCTTATTTTTTATTTATTCTGTTTTTGTTGGCTGGAAAGTCTTAATAATTGTTGATCAGTGACCAAACCGATGACATTATTTTGCCTCCTACAGAATAACAGCACTTCCAAGAGCATAGACCAAAAGGGACCCTCTCTGTGCATAGGGATGTTCTCATGGCCCCCCTTGGCTATGTGCTGTGAGATTTCTGATTGAGCCATTCCTGATGTTAGGCTTGTTACAATGCAGAAGAAATTGCCGTTGTCAAGTCTTGTGTGCTGTGCTCTGCTATGTAGGTTTAAAAGCTAAATTGTCAAGAAAATTTTCAAGATGCTGGGACAAATTCATCCCTGATGTAATGATGCTTGTGGGATTATGCCCAGGATAACTTTCAGGCCTTTGTCTTTTAACTTTTAAATATGGTGGTGCTTGTGGTTGTTTTTGGTGGGATTTTTATGGTGAGGTGGAGAAAAGAAATGCAGCTAACACATCTCCTGTCTGCTGATGCTTTGGTCTCAGTTTCTAAGTAACCCCATTTAGCACCTGCCCGCCTGCTTGACCCAGCAGCAAAAACGTTGTGTTGGCATTTCTGACATCAATACCACCTTTTCACCCATCATCTTAAGGCTAAACTGAACCCTTCTGTGTCACTTGCTTCTATGTTTATTTGTTTTGATCTAGTCTTCACTGTAGAGAAAAATCCAATCAGCTCTGTCTCACCTCAGCTGTCTGCTAGGTGCTTGGGGCTCTTTTTTAAGTGAAGTTACTTCTTCCACAGGTGAATTTACACCCTCACTTTCCCCCTGCTCCCTTGTGCTCCCTGCCCAGACATGAGGACAGAGCAGCTGGGTATGAACGGGCTCTGACAGCCACATTTTGGCATGAGGTCTCACTTCAGCACTGTCACTGCTGAGCTTGCTCTTACCTTTTCCCCTCTGCAGCCTGGTCATGCCAGCCTCACTGGGGCCGTGTTCCTTGAGAGGTGAGGATGCATCCCAGGGCTCTGCATGGAGCACTGCCTTGGCAACACTGCTATGTGGGAATCTTTTTCTGCCCTTCTCCTCTTGATGCCATTCCAAGTGAATCCTTGTGCTGAAAGCACTGCTGGTTTGTGCAGTTTATGAATGTGATTATGTGTGCTGAAAGCAGCCTTGCCTTTTTTATTTCATAAGGGCCTCTTAATAAATGTCACTTATTTGGGGACTCAGGCCAAGTGCATGAGTGCATGGGCAGTTACCTTTCCATTTGGGAGTGGCTGCCAGACCCCAGTCCTGTTCTCTGGAGTCACAGCTGGCTGGTGGAAGAGCAGCTTGCCAGGAAAAAAAAATACAGTGTTTTTATGGTAGCTGGCATAATACTTGACTTTCATTCTTAGTTAAATCTACTTATTGCTGTGTTTGTACCATTCCTGTTGTTCTCAGATCTCACTGGATAACATGAGGGCTCTTGTACGTGAAGTTGTTTTCAGAGAACACCAAACAGCTGCAGAAAGGAAAGGTGTTGTAAATGTACCTGTCCTTCTTATGGAGAAATATCAGAATGATTGCAGTGTGGTGAAATGGGACCTGCTTGGGCTGCAGGTGACATGCTCCAGCTGCATTACCTGAGGCCTGTGCTGGAGCCACAAGGAATGTGTGGACCTGCAGTTTCCCTGTGTAACAGTCTATGTTACATGAAGGATTCACGTGCAAGGCCTGGTGTTTCAGGGCTTCAGGGTAGAATTGGTGTCCAGAGCCCTGTTTCATCCTGCAACTGCCAATCTGCACTACTGAATTGCAGTTTGTTGAACTCCTCTGAAGTTTGTGAGGTTCATTGCATAAAACTCCAGATTCCATGACCAAAACGAGGACTATTCCAAGTATATTGTATTTTTCGTGTCTAATTTTCCACATGAAACTAACCTTGGTTCCTCATTTGGCTTGGTTACAGTATTTATTACAATGACATTCCACTTTCTCATTTTTTTTTCTACTGCTCTGATATTGAGGTTTAATATTTATCTCCTAATAGTTTCTGAGTAGCAGGGTGCTTGCATTACTGGCAGTGATGTATAGTTAATCCTGAGCACAGATAGCTGTGAGAGGTCCAGACGGACTTCAGCCCTCGGTGGCATGCTTGTGAGTGAGGAAATTAGCTTGGAAATTGCTGTTTGTTAAAATTGCTTCTGTGTTAATCTTGCTGCGATACCAAGCTTCTGGCAGTATGTGGGTTAGCATGATGGTTGTGGCTGAGAATGAGGGCAGGTTCTCACTTTAAAAGAGTCTCAGCAAAGACCTTGTCTTACACCTTGGCTCTGAGGAGGTTTACACTGAGGAATGTGGCCCATTTTTCAATTGCCAGGCCTGTCTTCCAGGTGTTTTCTTATCCCCAGTTGACCTTCTGGCCTACTTTCTAACACTGTGTGTTAAAAGGTGACCAACCTGTCATTCTTGGCGAGCATCAGGAGCAGAGCGTGTGTGCCTCAGGCATGTTCCCTGGGGAGACAGGTAATTCTTTCATGATGCCCTTGGGACTGTCCCCCCTCCCACTCCCTCCCCATTGCACTGTGAGCATCTTGTCCTGCTCTCCATCTTCCAGTCCTTGTTGTGGTTTTGTACATGTGCTTCGTAAAAGCACTTGCATTTCCCTCTTTTGCTGCTGAAACTAAGGCTTCAGAGACTCCAGTAAGTCAGTGGTGGAGCAGGAAATGCAACCAGCTCACAGAATTCCTCCTCCTCTGTTCCTTTAAATGAATCCATGCTCTTAGTTGTGGGATAAATGTTTGTTCTACTACGTACTAACAAGACGTCAGATGCAGATGCAAGAAGAGAAAATGGGCAGGAAGATTTGGACTCCAGGGAAAGTGTCTGTCCCTTTCTTTGGTGTTGGGAGGATGGGAACTGTCCTTGTGGATGAAAAGCCTCTCTGAAGGACACTGATCTCTGGCAAATGCCTGAACATCAAAGCTTGGGCAGTGCTGATCTCTGTGCAGTCAGAGGGCAAGAGGCCTTGCTGCTGAGTGCTCAGCACTGGACTTCTCCAAATTAAATGGGTGCCTTCTGCTGCATAAGCCCTATGTTGGCTCTTTGTGCCATGTAATTTATGGTTAGGCACCTTTCCCAAGAAATACTCTCTTTAAAATTGTATTTTTGTGCTGATGAGGCACTCACTTAGAATTGGATCTTGTGCTTGTTGCCTCCTTGTGGCAAGTGCTCACCAGTGGGACCAGTTGCTGGGCAAGCTGTAGAGCAGTAGCTCCTGATCATCCCTTGGACATTTAACCCCTTGGACAGTACCTGAGATATCATCTGAACATTTCCTGCTCTCTATGTGTGTCTTGGAGAGAAGTTCTGGAGGCCATTAAGCTGGGTAATTTACATGCTTCTTGAGCCTGTGCCTAGGGAAATATATTTCACAGGTAATTTCAAATCTCTTGGCGTGTGGAAGAAGTCATTATTCTGAACAGAAAGGGGCTGGTGATGTCACGGGCCCCATTGAGAGGACCACATTAGAGACTGGGATTTTTCTCTCTTATAGGAAAGCATCCACCACATTCTATTCATGGGGTGTTGGGATGTCAGGAGTTTTTGAGTTTAATATCGATGCTCATGTAGAAAAGCAGAAAAGAGAATTATTGTGTAATCCTCAATTCCAGTTACAAGTGAGCATATTGTGTGTGAGGGCTGGGAGCAAACCTGCTCTGGGGTACCCACAGGTGTGTGAGTTCCCTGCTTTGGTGTTCCAGTGCTGTCTTCCAAGACATCAAAGGAGATTGAGTTGCAGTTTTGACTCTGCTCCCAAAAGTCTGTCTGGGTTTGAGACTGCTGCTTCACCTTTGTAGCTCCATTCTCCCCTCCTGAAGAAGATGGAAAATATTTTTGTTGGACATATTAGGAGGATTTGACAGTTTACTGTTCATCTTCCTTTCATGGGGTCCTCCAGGAAAGGAGGTGAATGCTTTTCAGTGTAAAAAGCTGGCTGTGGCTGGAGATGGGGAAACTGAGCCTGATAGATCAGCATCCTTTCCATGTAGAGCAAATCCTGTAGCACCCTCCGAGTATTCCCAGTGTGGTTCAGGCACCTCCATTTGTGCAGATTTATATCCTTTTCAGAGGAACAGACTTGTATCACTTTTCAGAGTGGTATGGAGATGATTTTTCCCTGTGGAGGGAGCAGTCTTTGCCCCAGCTGGATGGGGAGAAGGAGAGAGGAGGTGACCTGTGAACGCTGGCAGCTTCATCCCTGTTGCTGTTGCGCTCTGGGTGATGCAGCAGGACTGGGATAAAACTGAACTGGGCTTCATGCTTCCATTCTGTCTGCTTCAGAGCTTGTCTGGATGCCACCTTACAGCAGGAAAGGTCTTAAAAACAGCTTTTAGATGTGTATCACAAAGTAGTGAGGTAATGGCATAAAATGCAGTAAACTGCTATTTATTTTTTTTAATGCTCTCCACCCCCACCCCTTTTTTCTTTTATTGCTGAAAGAGACCAATACAATGAAGAGCTTCTGCAAATGAAGGCAACTGCATTTGAAATAACAGGGTTCTGGGTGTTTGGCTGGTGAGAGATGCAATAAATGAGCATTGCTAAGTGCTTTATAATAACAATGATTACAATGCTCTCTTAGGAGCCAGGAACTCTCAGGTAGGGGGATGGTGTGGAGTGGGCTTGTTTAAGGTGGGGGGTTTAACTAGATAGACATCGAGTGACAGTGATGCCCAGAAACCCCTGCAGAATGTTACATATGGTGCTATGAGAGGCTACTCCAGAAACCCCAGGAGACTTGGACTGACATGGTTTGAGGCTGAAGCAATGACAATGGATGCCCCTAAATAGCTTCTTGTAGCAGGAGGTCTTTGTGGCAGAGTTTAATGACATCTTTCCTTGGTAAGGAGGGAAGCTGTTGACAGAAATTCAGCAGAGTTCTGACTAGTCAGTAGTCTCCACCAAACTCCTGGCTTGTCTTAAGTGATCAGATTGATCATTTGTGCTGAGTTTGTTTCTGAACAGCTGAAATCTGCCGTGGCCAGGGTGGATGCTGAAAGCAGTCCTCTGGTGCCAAGTGGCTGGTAAGAGTTTACATTGTGCTCTTTGCAGTTTGGCCACATTTGTTTTGCTGCAGCTCTCCACAGTAGAGTGACTCTTCCTGGCAGTAGGAGCATCACAGGGTGGAGAGTCTTGACTGAACAAGAGCACGTTGGGGAACTCTTTCATGCCAGGGGCTCCAGTCAGTCCTTCATTTCCCGTTTTCCTGCTGTAACATCACATCTCCCTCACCCTTTGAGCAGCATGCATAGGAAATGAGAGATGACTACAATGTTGAATATATACTACAATGTATGTATTCAAAACTCAGTTCTAGCCATCAAGATGTGGCACTTCTTTATCATGCTTTGCCCCATATCTTGACCAGACTCTACAAAAATGATCCAAACAAGGGGAACAGTTTGCTTTGTCCAGTATCACACTATTTGAGTGGCCAAGAGGTCGTGGTTGTGAACTATCCTGAAGTCTTATAAAAACCTGCATCAGCTTGGATGGTCCTACTGTTGCTCAGCAGTGATAGAGGAGCACAGGGCAACTCATAGCATATAATCATAAAGTTGTTTGCATATGCTTTAGTGGGTAGTGTTCTGGTGGCATGAACTGGGGCACTACCTGGACCGTCATCTTTCAGCCATCATGATGGCTGATGTACAGATGTACTCACATGACAGCTTCACTGTTTCTCCAGGCCGTGTAAAAAGCTCTCCCATCTCCAACCCCAAGTACAGGTCCTGTAAGTTGTGGCTTTTTTGTCTTCAGGGGTGGTTCAGCCTTCCATCTGGTGATGAGGATTTACTGGAATGAACAAGAAGATGCAACAAGCGATCTTACTTCTGTCGAGTTCCCAAGAGAGTCATGAATTATACACAGAATAAACAAATAACCTGATATGTCTGTCATTATATCATAAAGGACTTTAATAATTCATGCAGCTTGCAAAATCCTTACTAAGACCTACCCTCTGTAACCTTATCTTTGCCATGGGGGATGGGATCTCTTCAGCCTCCACTCAGATTGCATCTCTAAAACAGGAGTCAGAGAGGAGGGAGGTTTTATCATGAAACTTCATCTGTATAATGGGTTGCAAAGTGACGTGCAAGAGTTATCAGCCATTGGGGTCTCAAGGGGTGCTGAAAATGACAAGTGGCAGCATTGGGTGAAATTTATGCGAGTAGCGTGCTCCATAAAACTGACACCTATTCACTTATTTATTAATTCATTGTGTTTCAAGTCTAGATTTGTGACAGGCTTTGAGATAAGGAGCCTGGTTCTAATCCTGCACGACAAGAGTGCAAAGATGGTGTAAAGAAGCCATGGGCTTCTCTTGCTCCTGATGTGCATCAGCAAGTGTGCCATGGAAACAGAGTTCCCAGATGTAAACTAGAGCAGGGTTTTCAAAAAAGCAGGGACTCTAAGGCATTATGTTAGCATGGACTCTGAAAAAAACCAGTTAATTGTTTTGAGTAGGATACTGCTGGTATCACCAGTGTTGCTCCAGTGCTGATGGCCACTGTTGTTGGTTTATTTGTTTGTTACAGCCTTGGTGTGAGGTACTGGGTTCGAGGCTGGAAGGGCCTTTTGGCAAAGGGCTATCCTCTGCCCTGTGGTCTGCAAAAAATATTTGATGTGCTTGCTTTGCCATTTGTTCTTTTCATTGCTGTATCAGTGAGAGGTTGTGCATGTATTTGGTCAGAAGAAATCGGTGCCTGTGTGGGGCCTTTCACAGCACTGCCGGGCAAATGTACCAGCTCACACATTCAGTTGCTTCTTCCTCTGTCTGTGGGCAAATCATCCACCAACAGACTGAGATTTTCCTCAAATCTACTCAAGGCTTTAAATTATTCACTGCATTATCCTTTGGCCTCCAGCTCCTTTGCATATCAAATACTCCAAATCAGCTTTTTGTAAAGTTTGAAATTCAAGATATTTCGACTGGACACGCAGCTCTCAAAGAATAGTTATTGTGGCTCTTTGTCATACGGGAGGGCATTTCAAGTGGGGTCCTGCAGGGATCTGCCCTGGACCTACTTTTATTCAATAGTTTCATTAATAACTTAAGCAATGGAATGGGAAATATGCTTATAAAATTTGCAGATGACACTGAGCTAGGAGAGGTTGGATGTGCTGTGAAAGGCATTACCAGAATTCAAAATGATCTAGAAAAATTGAACGGCGAGCTGGATGTCAGCAAAATGAAATTCAGTGAAAACAAATGCAAAATAGTGCACTTATGAGGGAGAAATGAAATGTATAAATAAAAAATAAAGAACATCCTTCTGGGTAGAAGCGTGGCACAAGAGATCTCGAGAGTTATTGTGGATCACTTTAAGTCAACAAAGTGCTGTCATAGCAGAAGGGCACATTTATTCTGCAGTGTTCAGTAGGTTCTTGGATAAGACTGGGGAGGTGATGTCTTCTTATGCAGCACTGGGTTTGGCTTCTGTTGGAGTACCTGACCTCACTTTTTGGCATGAGCCTTTGGAGATATAGGCAAACTGTAGAGAATCCAGAACAGGGCCACAAAAAGAATGAAATATTCAGAAAACAGTGCAAAATAGAGAAAGCTGTGAAAAGCTGAGTTTGCCTTTCTATTTATTTTACTACTCAAAAGGATGCAACAGAATAATGATCTTGCAGTTCTTAGGAGCTTGTTGTAAGATTTTTTCAGTGTCAGGTGTAGGTGGGATATGTGGAAAGAGGGAATTGAGATTTAGGGTGAATAAGAAGGGAACTTTTTACCACATGCTGAAAATTGAACTGGGCAGAGGTACTGTGGGGGTCTTTAAAGAACAGATTAGACAACACTTCATGCAGAGAGTTCAGGTATTTCGATGTCCTAGTGCAAGTAATGGTGGATGAGGAGTTCCTGAAACCCCTGCCATCCTGCATATCTGTGACTGACTGAACAGCTACTTCCTCTTCTATTCTCAGGTGGAGTTAGACCTTGAATGGGTAGTGCTTCTGGTTTTTGATAGAGAAATCATATTTAAGGAACAATTTTCCTATTGTCCTAAATGTCACTGGTGATAAATTGGTGGTTACTGTTGGTTTTCTCATAGCTACCTAAAGGAATATTTGTGCTCAAGAGCTATTAATGAAACACAATTTTTTTGGTGTAATTTTCTCCTCAGACTTATTTTCTCCTCACCCAGCTTTATCTATCCCACAGGTTGAGAAGACTCCACAGTTACCCTTTTTATTAGATTTTAATACTTGTTGGGATGTCAATCTGGGATCAAGATGGATCTGGTAGGGGGTTTGGAACTTGGGAGTTTTTTTAGGTGCAGTTTTTTGCAAGACATACCCTGCTGCAAAAAATTGATAAGCAGAAGACAGGCCACAGAAACAGACCCAGAAAGTTAGTGTTTCAACTGAGAAGAACAAAATAATGTTGTGAAAGAGGTGAGTGTAGGCAGACTATCCCTTTCCTGTCTCTTGAAAGATTTTCCTTAGGATATATTTCTGATATTCATTTGTCCTGTCCTTCCCCCCCTATAATAATGTCAAAGATGCTTTCTTAATACAGGGAAGACCAGATGGTAGAGGTGAATAATGTCTTGATAAATATTAAGAAAAGACTAGTCCAGCAGGCAATTTTCCCCACCCTTCCTTTATATAAACACCTGGGCACATACTTTAAATTAAAACACAGTCATAAAATGACAATGTGGGAGGCTTGATAATGTCTGGAAGCACGGTCAGTAAGTTATTTGGAAGGAAACAGGTGTTCTCTCTTAAGTTGTGTCTTCAGGGGAAAATAAAAAGGCAACTTGTTTTTCCTTGATGGGTAAATATTGGCTCACATGGGGTTTTTACAGCCTAGGTATGTAAGAGAGCTCAGAGGGGATATATCCTGCACACACACACATGCACGTGTGTGCACTGACACACGCTATTATAGTTAAAGGATTAAGCATCTTGAAGGAATAAGCCAATTATAAGAAGTTCCTGCACAGCAAAAATTAGACAACACAGTAATTAATAACCTTATTAAATAGCAATATTTGGGCACTGAACCAAAGAGCATGAATCAGGGTGAAGCATTCTTGGCTGAACACACTGCGTGAAGTGTAGACACTTGTTCAGAACACACTCTGTGTAGAACCCAATAAGCTTTGGGGCTTAAGTAGATCCACTTAGCAAGTAGTTTCTCCTCTTGTGGTTTTATGTTTCTGTGACTCTCTCTTAGTTTTGGGGCGAGGAAGGCAGTGAAAGAAAAGGACCAAATCTTCTGTTTTATTTTTTTATTCTAACACCCTCTAATGTTCATGGCCAAACAAGCACTCTCCTAAGGATTCTTTTAAGGAGAAAACGTCCTCAAACAGAAAACTAATTTTCTTTCCTCTTGCTTCTCTTTCCCCGGTGCTTTTGTGAGAGGTGCCTTGCAATGAGCTTATATTCATTAGTGGTTTGTGTAACTGCCTTGCCCACCCCTAGGTTAGCCATGAGGAGGTGTCACTGCAGGCCTTGAGGGCTCTGTCCCATGTACCCAGAGCCACCACGGGCCAGAGTGACCTTGGGCTGAGCTGCTGTGGCATGTCCCTGGTGCTGGCCACAGGCTGGTAGCACACGGCTTGCACTGCTGGCTTCTCTGTGAGTGTCCCCAGTTTCTGTACAGAAGACCAGGACTCAGGCTGCCATCTGATGTGTGCACAAGTGTGGGAGGATGCGGGCCAAGCACAGCCTGTCTCCTGTCTTTCCATGCAGTTATAATTTTCTTCTGAAGCTACACAGCTGGAGCAGTAGTGTAGCCTTGGACACCAACATGTATGTGCACAGAACTCTCTGCAACTGCTTGGGTCACCTGAGGCATGGAACACGCCCTAATCCTGAAAAAGGGCTGCTGTGACCAGTGGCAAGGCACAGGTGCCCAGTGAGCAAGAGTGGGACACATGGGATGCTTTGCTTCTTGGCCCCAACTGCAATAGCAGTGATTTGCCTCCTGATGTTCTGCTTGACACAGTAAATAGTTTTGAATATCTGCTTGTTTTTTAAAGCCTATTTCGTATCATCTTTAAGAAAAATCAAATATGCAAATTATGTAATCAATTAACATTTTTGTAGTTTTCTTGGGAGAGGCAGTGATAAATGCTGATGTGTTTTCAAAAGTCAGTTACCTCCCTTGCATGTTGCATTGGAGGCTGTAATATATACAGGTGAAGAAACCAACCATTTTTTCAATACTGAAGATTTTTTATGGATATCCTGGATGTGTATATGACAGTTGTAGAGTTGTTGGGTTGGGAGAATCCTATGGAGACTCCTCAGCAACAGGAGAGCCAGCTGAGACAAGTGAGATGTGCTGGGCATGTCACTGCCAGGGGCAGCGGGGCTGCCAGGCTCCTTCCATGCAGTTCCTGCAGGCACAGAGCTGTTAAGTGCCATCACAAATTCGTGAGCTCCAAGGTTTTCTCCTGGCCCATGTTTCCTCATTCCAGTGGACACCAAAGTGGTGCCTGGTTTTAGGAGGGGACTGTGCACACGGCTCGTAAAGGAGCCTGGTGCCTTTCTGTGAGCACCACCACAGCCGTGCCAGTGGCTTCCCAGCCAGTGCATCAGCTGTGTTCTTTATGCTTTATTTGTAAATGACATTTCACAAGAGCAGCAGGGCACTCCTGGCAGCGTGTTTGTGGAGGAGTTATCACTCCTCAAGCCCTGTAATGCACCTGAGGTGTGCAGTAATGGCCCAGGAATGTAATGACTGTCATGTCTTATTGCTTACAGCTTCCATGGAAGACACGCTGCACACAGAAATCTCCATGGTCATCAGGGGCTAGCAGTTTCTTTGCCCTCTGCAACCTTGCTACACTCATCTTACATAAAATTTTAAGTGCATTAGTTTGATAGGTTTTTTTGGGGGGCAGTTTATGGTAACTTTCAACCCAGTATATGCCAACTGAGATAAAACCTCCAAATGCTGGGATGTTCGGGGCATTTTGCCCACTCTGCAGACTTCTGTCTTGGACAGAAGTACCAGGGTAGAGGGTCATAGTAATGGGTCAGAGAAGAGTTCTGCCAGTGCTTGGATGTGGGTGAGGGATGTCCTGGGTATAAAAAAGAATTTTTACTACCACTGGCAAAAGCTCTTGGATAGCCATACTACACACACACACACACACACACACACACACACACACACACACACACACAAAAAACAACAACAAAAAAAACCCACCTGCTTCTGCTATTATGTTTTTTAATCTAGAAACTTGGTGTCAGCTTTGCCAAATTGCTGTCCTTTTTATTTGGTGATGTAATACATATATTTATTTATTTTTAATATTGATGTCACAAGGCTTAGCTGGACTCTTTGGGAAGCTGGTCTGTAAGACTGAGAGTCAGGTATCATACGACTGCACAATTAAAGGGAATCGCAGCTTTTATCATGAATGAAAAACCCAGTGACTTTTCTCTAAAATAGTAGTACTTCTTGGGGTGGAGGCAGGGGGTGGAATAAGTTAAAAAAACTTTTTTTAAACGCATCTGCTGACTAAATTTAAATTAATTGTAAATCCCAGCTCAACTGAGCACTCAGTGTCTCTTTTGCATATGCCAACAGAGTAATATTGATGCCTCTGTCTTCCTCTCTAACTAATCCTTTCTGAAGGCTTGGCCATACGTGACATTTAAGCGGATACGAGCAGTTGTTAATGTTGATGGATACAGCTCAAGATGGGAGGTAATTTTCCCTTGCTGTGGTAGTGTAAGTGTTCCTGGTGAGAGCTGACACAGGCAGGTGTCACTGAGATCGAGGATCTTGTACAGAGCTGGACGGTAAGGAAAAGTGTCAGCTCCATAAGTGCTCAGTGGGGTTTCTCACACCTGTGGCTGAGTATGAGCATATAATTGATTTTTTTCACTTCACTGGACAAACTGGAGGAGGGGAAAAATAAATTCAGTTTTGGTTTTTAAAGGTTTTTATTTTTAAATGAATGCCTTGTAAAAACAGATATATTTTGGTGAAAATGCTTCAGAAGACTTGTGGGTAACTTCTGTACTTGGGGTAACCTGAATATACCTTTGATAAAATGTTTGACTGGAAAAGGAAAAGAAACAAAACCCCTCAAACCCAACCCCCCTCAGCTCTGTCTGTGACCTGGTACCTTCACACTGGCAGCCCCACTGAAGGCTTTGCTCTCCCTCCTCTGTCAGAATAGGGGGCTTGTTGATACCCTCACTCATCTCATTTCCTAGATTCCCCCTCCCCAGCCACGCCTCCAGGGGACCAGAGGCAACGTTGCCTCTGTGGGAACATGGGAAATAGCACAAGTTACACTGGAAAACTGAGAAGGCTTGACATGCACAATTAAATCTTGTTTTCATCCACAGCCTTGTATGTTATTAACTGGCATGAATTTTGCCTGAGTAACACACGTCTGTCTGTTAGCCCTTCCCTCTGTCCTGCTGGTCCTCACCCCTCAAAAGTGATTCTTCAGCTCTACTCTGCCCCTCAGCTCAGGGCATCTTTCTGCTTTGCTAATTCTGCCCACCTTTTGGGCTGTGCTGTGCAATTCAGAGTCCTCCAGTGCTCAGCTGAAAAATAGTTGTGTTTCTTTGCTCCTTGATCTCTGGGAGAGCCCCTCCATGGTTTGGGGTTGGGGGGACTGTGTGTGGGCTGCCTGGGCTATGTGTCTTGCATGAAGAATGAAATAGTTTGGTGAACCCAGGCAAAGTGCAACTTCCTCGAGCTGGTTTGCTCCCTCCCACCAGCACTTTGCCCTGCTCCTGGCTTTACCTTCTACTCCTGCTCCTTCCCTCCTTTCTGTGGCATACATTGAGAGAGAAATGTTGCTGTGAAAAAAGCACTGAAGGCAGTGCCAAGTGGTGCAGAGGCAATCGAGTGTTGCTTTTCCAGGTCAGACAGGAGATTTGACATTTGCCTGGGCAGCGGCTGAAGCCAGAAAATCTCATTAAAAGAAGGAGAATTATCAAGTTCTGTGGATTTAGCAGAGGGTTTATTTGTTGTTGTTTTGAACTCGGTGTTATTGCTGTAAGCAGAAATCTGTGTGGCTGAGTGTACGGAAGGGTGCTGTGCCTGTTGGAAGGCCTGGCAGGCGGCTCCCTCCATCCAGGGCTCAGGGTGAAGGACGTGCCATGGCAGCTCCCAGCCCTTCCTGCTGCCTCTGGAGGCAGCTCTGCCCTCAGAGGGGCTGGCAGAGCCTGGCACAGGCTGGGCTTTGCTGAAGGTGCAGAGCAGCTGAGCCCTCGGGCACTCGCTGCTCTGTGCTTGGCCCCTGCCTGTGCCCAGGTCTCTCCCGTGGTGCTGCAGTGACAATCCAGTGCTGCAGTAGGACAAGACACCTTTGGCCCTGCCATGGCTCGGGGTTTGCTGTCTGCCACAGAGCCCTGCTGAAGCAATAAGGTTGTTTTCTGTACTCCACAGCACTTCGACCTTGTTAATCACTCTGGGCTTAAATAATTATCTACTGCAGATGTTTATATAAGGAGAAAATAAAGCCTCAAGCCTTGTAGGGTTTTTTATGCCTTTTTTCTCCCCTCTTCTCTCTGTGGTGCCTTGTGCATAAATTTTGAAGTCTTGAAGTTTATAACCTGTCCCAGCCATAATTCTCAAAGTGGTGTGTTCCTGGTACTCTGCCCTGCACTCAGTGCTGCAGAGAGAGAGAAGTGAACTTAGCTGAGGCACCAATTTCCTCCCTCTCCCTTCAGTCCCTTGCTTATCTGCTCAGTGTCAGGGCTCTGACTCTTTCTCTCTCTTTCTCTCCCTTTCTCTTTCTCTCTTTCTCTCCATCTCTTGCAGTATGCAGTACTGGGCCAGGAGGCTGGAGCAGGAGATTGATGGAGTGATGAGGATATTTGGTGGAGTCCAGCAGCTCAGAAAGGTAAGCTGTCTTTCTTTTACCTGTGCTGCCTTTCTTGTGGCAATGAATGTTGTCATCTGCAGAAATCACCTGTGTGAACACTTGCACTCAGTCACCCTCTCAGCTCACTCCATGTGCAGGGTCATGGCTGGCTGTGCTTCTGGTTCCTGGGCAATCAGATGCATTTATCAAATGTGTGGGAGTGAGTGTGGTTTGTATCTGTCCGTCTCTGGGGCTGCATGTCACTGCTATCTGAGCATGCATCTCTGGGGTTTCCCTATATGACACACTGAAAAATATTAAATTCAACTAACCTTTCCTCCAGAGGCTGAAGGTAGTTTAATTTGTGTTTTAAATTTAAACTTGTGTTGACAAAGCAGGAAATGTTGAAAGGATAATTTTGCTAGCCGTTGGAAGCTCCTTGTTTTTAAATATACATTGCAGGTAAAACTGTAATTGTTGTTTGGCCACTGTTTCCAAGTGCCAGAAAACAAAATTCAGCTACTGATGCTGGCATCTGCCTCCTGCTCCCTGAATTAGCACCAGGATGCAAAGGCTGCAGAAGCCAGACCTGCTCTTCTCCTGGCAGCAGTGCTCTGGGTTGGGTTAGGGCAGTTACAGAACAGCTTCATTGGGGTTTATTAGGTTTGGGATCAAACAGCCTTTGAAACCTTCCCTGTTTCCCTTTCCCCTTAAACCTCTGTTTCCCCGTGCCCACACTCTTGTGCTGACTAGCTGATTTGAAACTGAGCAATTTGGAATAACAGTTACAGTGTTAATCTAAAGAAAATAGGCTTCTCTCAAGTGATAAATATGTCACCCCAGAAAAAAAGCATGGGTGTATTTGTGTTTTGTGGTGACAGTAACATGTTCTTCTCAGATGCCAATACTTTATGGGACTCCTACTGTCTGTCTTGCACTAGTAGCTATAATGGCTTAAACAGAACTGCTGATATTATATACTGTTGGTTATAATCCATTGTCTAAACACAGAGGTCACACTATTTTCTTTTAAATGCATTTTGAAATGAGTTTACCTGAAGGCTTGCAAAACTCTTCATGGTTCATCCATTCATTTGTGTTCATATTTGAGCTCTAGAATGGTGTATCTGGGCTTTGTGTGCAATCATTTCAACTGAACTTCAAGTGGATTGATATAAACTTCATGTGCAGCATGAAAAGCATATACACCCACTTGGGTTTCAACAGATATTTCTGAATGTAGCCATGCATTTGTGCAATGAAGTTTTGCATGTTGGCAGGGTCTTAGAGCTGGGGATATTTTCCAGGCAATGGAATGATGCAGCAGACAGAATTCTCTTCAGCAGAGCACAGTCATAAAAAACAAAAGGGTTGCTACTACATTTTTTGTCCATGTCTTCTTTTACAAATTATTCTTACTAGCTTTGATTTTACTCCTTTGCATGTTAAATAGGTATATCATGTAATTTTTTAATGCCATAATTAAAGAGAAATTACACCTCCAATTTGCCAGCACTTGACTCCTATTGGCCAGTCAGTCAATTACAGGTAAGAGCTTCCCACTTTTCCTGTTTAATTCTTCTGGTAGAACATAATGCAGCACTTCAATGGATTAATACTTGATAAACTGACTACAGAGGGATTGAAGGGTTTTTTTGAAATGTGTTTTGGAATCTTCTTGTGAAGGGAGGAAGCTAATTATTGTATCTAGTAAATGCATAAACCAGCTGAAGCCAAGAAATAAGCTACACTGTGCAGCTGTTTGAACACCAGAAAGGACTGGTGGAGGCTGTCTGCTGATCTCCAGGGGAGAGCTTGGGATGTGGAGTTCAGCTTTGATTCGTAGATGCAATATCAAGTGAAAGATACTTAAGAACCACATTTGCTTGCTAGTGCACACTAGCACAGCTTAACTGATGGAAAATGGCACGGAGTGCTTCACCCTGAAGAACTCAGAGCTGTACCTGCAGGGAGTCCTTACCCACCAGCTGCACACAGGTTCATCAGGGTTACAGTATGGGAGCTGTCTAATGTCATGAAGTAGCACTGTAGCCTACTTGGAGACGTGGATTTAAAAATTAAATTTAAAAAAGTTCACATTCTATTGCAACCAGACTCAAAATTTAGAAGGCAAGCAGGCACAGGGGGAAGGAAGAGCCCCTGAGGAGCTGTGGGAGCTGAAACATCGTGTAGCTAGAAGCTAATTCCACCCACTGGGATTTCACAGGAAGGCTGATCATTAGACAAGGGCAAACCCATGAGGGGTAGGAAGGATAAAGAAAAATGAGGCAAGTAGAGCCTCTTTTTTGCTAAAAGTTGCTGTTGTTCTTTGGGCTTGCCATGTTGGCCTGGGTCATGTCTGCAGGGGGGGACTTCTGGTTCATTGTGACTTCTATGGTGATATTAGAAAAGTGCTCCAGTGTCACCAAAGAGAGAACTGGTCCTTCTGAACTTGGCAGGGTATGTTGTGAGGTGGTGGGTTCCACTGACAGCTCTCATGGGACTATGAAGCTGTACACACTGGAGGGGAGTCCATGCCAGAAATGGATCTTCCCTTTCCAAGCCTGACTACCAAAGTGACAAACCAAATAATAAATAAAAAATATACCCTCCTCTGAGATTTGCCAGGTTTACTTACAAATATTTTTTTCTTGGGTTGCTGTGAAAGGATGAGGGCTGTTCTTTGGTTATTGCCTGAAATCATAACTGTTGTGGCATATGAGGGAGGCATGAAATTTATTGTCAGAAATATGGTGTCCAGGAACATAATGGTGCTGAGTATTTTATCTTCCTGGAGTGCTGCCCACTCCAGAAAGATTTTTGTTTTAACTCCAGTCATTTTCTTGAGATGGGGTACTAAATGTTAAATGCCCCTGCTTCCCTCCTGTCCTGCCAGGTGGACAGGCAGTCCCCTGGAGAGATTTTCCAAGCTTGTACCATGCAGATGCTCCTTTAAACAAGGGGACCCTTTTTCTGGAGCAATTACAGGAGGGTGAGAAACTGAGATGTTAAGGGGAGTCATGCCAAGGGCTCCTTTCAGCTGTGAGATATTACCTTGCTTCTCTCTTGATGCCCAGACCTTGAAAACACTGAAGTGCAAATGTCCCCATTAGACAGACAGACTGGCTGTGGTGGCCCACCCATATGACTGAACACTGTGGGGTTGGGGTTGTATGTTGGACCATGGCCCTGCTGAGATGATTCCCTGCCTGGTGAAGTCAGTGCTCAGCCCTCGGGGTGCCTGTGGTGCAGCATCCTGTTGCCTGGCTGATTGCTCCAGGAATGGCTCAAAACAAATCCCAGCACTTGGATAAGGGCATGTTGCTTTGCCTCCCTGTCCTTGCCTCCCTCGCAGCTCACCAGAGATAATTGAGAGCACAAATCATTGCTAATTTAGCTCTGACTGGCACGATGATATGTGGGACCCTATAATGCTGGCTGAATAGATTGGCATTCTTAAAATAATTATTTCTAGAATAAGGAATATTATCCTAAAAATACAACTCTCTAATTTCTGTTTTTTTTCCCTGTTGGCAACTTGTTTGTGGCTACAGGGGACTCTTTACTTTGCAGAACAAAACCATTTTGTTTGGACATTTCTTGCTACACAACACTACATTTCTCTTTCTTCTAGTGTTTTGGCACAAGTAAAAGTTATTGATTTTAGTAAAAGATGAATTTTGTGTTTCCAGCCTAGATGCTGCAAAACCTGTTCCAGGGTGCACTGTACTCCAGAGATTTCCCATGCTGGTGCAGCCCCATCCCAGCCTCCCGCTGTCCTGGCAGGACCCATGACAGCAGAGCTGTGTGTGCTGCTGGGGTTTGTGCTTCACTGAACAGCTCCCCTGGATGTTGTGTTAAAACTGCTTTTCTGGATAGCTGGGCTGAGGCTCAAATCTGCCCTGGCTTGTTACCTAAATTGTGTTTGATCCTGTGTCTCCTGAGGTGAACAGCGAGCTGGTCAGAACATCCCCCCCCTCCTCTAGTACCTCTTATCCCTGGCTGCCTCCAATGGCCTTGTTTCCTGGCTGGCAGTTACTGAGGAAGCCAAAGCCTTTCAAATGAGAGGGGGAAGAGCTAAGAGATGTAAATGCTGAGTCCCCTTTCCTGCTCTGTCTTCCTTTCTCTCCTCCCTCTGGTTGTCCTTCCTGAAGACTGCTTCCATAGCAGGATAAAATTCTCTCCTGGAGGTGCCATACCCTGCCACAGACAGGCTTTGGCAGGGACAGGGTGGGCAGCAGAGCTGGACCTGAGCTGCACCTGCCTCTCCTCTCCAGCCTGTCAAGCTGCTCTTGTACCCTCTTCCCTTTCCTCTGGGCAGCCAAGGGAAGTCAAGAGAGAGTGTTTGGGTCTGCCTTGCTGGTGTACGACTGGCAGATAAGGATTCTGCTGGTCTTGGTGATGAGGAACCACTCAGTCTGTAAAGGGTGAGATGGTCCCAGACCTGAGGGCAGGGTGGGATGTGGGGAGCAGCGTGCTGAGCTGGGCAGGCAGAGCTGAGCTGTGCTTGGTCCTCAACATGTGTGACTGCACAGAAAGGAGATGGACCCAGGGGTAAGGGAGACTCGTGCTGTGCCCTTTGGGATGCAGCCCCCCAAGGAGTTTGCTGATTGTGGCACAGCAGAAGTGGCTCAGCTTGGTCCTTGTAATCAATGTCTGGTTTTAGTTCAGTGGATTTTCATGTCTGTCTTCTGTTCTTGCTTGTTATCTTATACTTTGTTTTGCTAGTTTGGCATCTCTGCCTGGCAGAAGTGCCACAATTCGTTCCTCTGGGTTTTCCTGACAGGGAAGGACCCTGCTGGCCAGGGCTTGGGGCAGAGTGACCAGGATGTGTGCAGGTGTCCCCACCTTTGTCTGCCTCAGCCTGCCTGTCCCTTCTGCTCAGTGCCGCTTCTCTGATCTATCCCCTCTTGTTTTCAAAGCACAGCCATGCTTTAGTTGAGGCAGTTTCAGGTGAGGAAATGTGATTGAGCACAAAAAAAGAACTTGAATTAAAAAAAACCTAGTATACTAGCAGAGTTTTGCCTTGGGTCTGAAGAGCTGAAGTGGCATCTGCCTTGTGTAGTGCTGCAGTCACTAGCACTCCTCCTGTGACGGGGTCTCTGCAGTACCAAGTGTTTCACGTGGCTCTGTGAGTGCATCCCTTACAAAACTGCTGGTACAGAGCTAGAGCCTCTTTAATGCCAGCACCAGGAGGTGAGACATGCTCTTATCAAAGGAGCTGTCAAGGTTTTCTGTTCTACTTTTTTGATCTTGGGTAACTACTGGAATAATAATAAGTAAGCCTAAATCTCCCAAGTAACTGTGGTATTACATTATGTTTAATTTGTTCTTTTGTTTTCTTAGGGTGTAGAAACAGCTGGTCATTCAGTAGGGCTGGAGAATCTGAGAAGTGTTAATGGAATTTTAAATGAAGGATGCAAGAGAATCAGACCCTGCACAGTGCTCTGGACACAGTGTCTGAGAATCCTGTCTGCTTCCAAAGGGCTCTGTCTCATTCACAGAAACACAGTGATGTGGTCCTTGTTCCCAACATGTCAGAGTTGGGAATAAGATCCTAATCTTCTGATATTCCATCCAGTCCTATCTTCAAAGCACCATAGCAGAGTTCATCTGGCCTTCTCCTTCTGAGGTGTCAGCCCCAGCTCCCAAAGTGGGAGATGAGTGATGCTCAGTGGCTGCACTGTGCTCAACAGAGTTGAGAGGAATTTTCAGCCCAAAGCTTGGTCAACACACAAAGCCAGCTTCTTATGCTACAGCAGCTCTGAATGCCTGCCCTCTTCCAGATACTGCCAGGGAGAAAGGACCTTACTGAGTTTTCAACAGCTAGTGCCCCATCTGGGGACTGCCCAGGAGTATGGGCTCTGTACCCCAGTGGGATGATGCCTAGCTCCAAGCCCTTGGTTCCCAAGCTCATGCATAATCTGTCTGATCCTTGCTTTCCTCTCCTCTTCTCCCTCCCCCTCTCCTACCAGCATGCACACAGCCTGCTTCCGCACACCATCACTGTGCCCTCCCCTGCTCCTCATGTTTGATAAGAGGAAGTGTGCGATGCCAGATAAACACATTCCTGTTCCAAACTGCTTGGGTTTATTTTAATCTGCCTGGGCCGTTCAGCAGCCTCAGCACTCTGTTCAGCACTGAGTGCAAAGCCAACACTATATTACTAAGGAGGAGCATTTAAATGTCCTTAGGCTTGCAGCAGCTTGGTTGGGAAAGAGGGATCCTCTGGCCCCCCTTGCTTGGGCCAGTGTGTGCCATCGTGAGCCCCCTTACACCCATCATCTCACTTCTCACTCTTTCTCTCTACTAGAACCATATTGCATCCGTACTGTGAGATGTCAGGGAAACATATGCTCCAGCTTTTAGTACATTTGCATAATTAGAGTAATGTGTATGAATAATTTATAGCTGTATGTGGCTGCTCAGTGTGTGACGTTAGCACCCCTCACTAAATCCTTTCCAGTGGGTGGTGCAGATCCTGCACCAGAGCCTTTGTGCCGGTGCAGTGTGCAGCCTGTTGGCAGATGCACGGGCCCTGCTCTGAGACATCAGGGTGTGCACATATCCCTGTATGTATGTGGTTGTGTCTGTGTGTATATATATGTATTTAGTGCAGAAAGATGGGCTTTAATAATTCTAGGGGAAGAGCAGACTAGAAGTCTCAGAGGCTAAAATGCCTTCGACTTTTAGGCTCAGTGCTTGTTCTGTTTATGCAGAAGCTGCGAATGAAAATGTTCTGCAACATTTGAAAGCTGAGGCAGGGATTTTTCCAGCAGGACTCAGGTGTGACTAGTTGGTGTGCCAGAATTATGTTGGGTTTTTTTTTTTAATTACTTTTTCAGATCATAAAACTTAGCAGCTTGCAGGGGAGAGGGATAAACATGCCTGCACTGTGTCACAGAGCCTGATCTCAATCAGTTGGTCAATAAATAGCAAATAATTGCCTGGACACTGTCTCACTATTTACCAGCTCTTTAATGTGCAAGTTCTCCTGCTGGAAAGCCCAGAGTGCCAGGTAGGTGTTCTAAAGGAGTGCTCTGAGTGGCTGAATCCTGGTATTTATGTTCCAGTTAATTTTAGCTTAAACTATATTTGGTCCTTTCCAAATGTTTGAGGGCCTTAGCTGGAAAGTGCTGTGTAAACTGGAATGAAGTGCAGGCATCCACAGTTACTGACTCATGAGTATTATCCACTGGGAAACTGAGGCAGGTGGTTAAGCTGAGCAGAACCAAGGTGTGCTGCAGCCTGGACTGTTCTCAATCATGGGTACAGCCAGCAGGTCCATAATGGAGGATGTGTTTAGAAGGGTAACAGGCAGAGTAATGGTCCTTAAAGCCCTTCCTTTGAACCTTTCCACTGTACAGAATTACTTTGTAAAGATAATACACTTGCCGCCAGTTGGTGAGTTTGCAGAGTCAGAGGGGATTGCTGTTGAGTTTTATGGAGTAATTTCTGATTTATATTGCTGTCAGTGACAAGTTAAATGAGCTCAGCATTCAACAGAGTGATGTTCAGGTGTGTGCATCTCCTGAGTGCACTGCTTTGCGTTTCGTGTCCAAAAATGTAGCTGATATACCCAGCCAGTCAACAACCATGTTTGTAAAATCCTCATGAATATTCAGTGAAACTCTTTGAATTGATGTTGTTGCCATTACACAGCCATATGAATCCATGGGAAGGATGAGACCTTGGCTGACGTTTCTGGAAGCCTCTCTCATCCAGGTTGCCCTGCCCTTGACTGAGGGAGCCTGTGTGGTCCCCATCTTCATTCCAGCTGAAGTTGTTAACTTCAGGCTGTGTTTAAAAATAAAGCAAGGCAAAATTCATACCAACTCTGCCAGAATGCAGCATGAATAATTAGGTGGAGATCATTAAAGTTTCCCTTCTTAAAAACATACATAGATTATTCTTTAATGGAAAGTTAATTGTTTTATTATTCTCTCCAGATGGTTCTTTTCCTTTACTTTCACAGGGGAATTGATACAGCCTGAAATTCAGTCTCCTGTGAGCAGAGCTGATAACCAAAAATGCAACTCTATCGCTGATCAAGATACAAAATATAGAAAATATGTACCTGTTTTTCATCATAGTTTTAGATTTTTCCCATTCAGTGTTTCAGAATATTATTTATGGGCTTTAAGTGCCCCTTCAACTTGAAATGCTGCAGGCTGGGGAGTTTGCATTTCTCTTCCTGATAGGTTTGTCAAGCAAGCTCGAGGTATTGGACTTTACTGGATCCTGACATTCTTGTAGATGATCCATCACTTCCATTCATCACTGGGCTGCAGAGGAGTGAAACATGCAGTTATACTGAAAGGTTTAAAGAAGAAAACTGTGGTTAGAAACTTGAGGTTCTTGTGTGGAGGAAGCAGTAAGGTGTGTCACATCTCCTTTGTTAGGTATGTGGAGATGCAGGAGGGCTTGGGCAGCTGGGGAGGCCAGGGAGGAGGTGACTTGTCAAGGGCACAGTTGTGGTTGTTATGTTGCAGTGTGGCTCCAGCCTGGTAAATGGCAGCGGGCACTTTGCATGTTAAGTGAGCGTGTTTATCGTGCCTCATTACTGCAGATCACCTCTGACACCTGAAGTGAATAACTTGAATGGGCCCCTTACTTCAGACATTCACCCTGCCAACCTATTGGCCTGCAATGATGCTGCCAGTTTTATAGATACTTATTTCCTTTTAATTATTTTGAGTTATTATTGTAAGGTAGGAGAGAGAGTAGAGTCTGTTATTAGATCAGTCTTGCCTTCCTGGTAAGCAGATCTCAAATGGACTTCAGCACTGGAGAGCTTAAAGACTGAGAATCTGTGCTCTAGTTACGGCTGTAGTTTGCTGTTACTTTATTGAAAGAGATGGCTCTGCTTTTGGAGGAACTGCCTCTTGGGAGACTCCAGATCTTGCTAACCATCAGAGATCTTTAGCTTTCCAACACTTGTATCCTTTGCATCTTACTTTGACAATTCTGCATACAATGAGCTTGGAAAGCTCCACACTCCTTTATGTCTTAGAGATAAACCACATTGTCTCATGATTTGGGAGGTCATATCCAGAGCAGAGGGAAGGAAGGTGACCATGCTAAGGAAGAAATGTAGCAGGAAGGGGATGCTAATGGTTATGGATTCTCCTTCCTCTTCTGTTGCTCTTGGGCTAATCAATGCCAACTGATATATGTGGGGCATTCCCTCTTTATTTTTATATATTTTTGATTAATTCTCTGTTTTATTGTTTTAGATTTATATTTGGGATTGCTCATTGTGATTCAGTTATTCACTGGGCTTGAGATTTTATTGACTTTTTTCCCTTTTCTAACTGACCTGTCACACCTGGAAGCATCCAAGACAGATTTAGTATGTGTTTGTTCAGCACCTACTATAACCAATAGTGTCATGTTTTTTGGACACTGACCATAGTATAAATATTAAATAGTAAGTAAGAGCACTGAGAAAAATCCTGCCTGAATGAAACATGAGATTTACTGATGCGAAGAGATGCTGTGAATGAGAGGCATGGCTATTTCTATCAGGGCAGTCTCCTAAATGCCTGGTTGATGTGGCTTGGACTGGTGGCAGGATCTAAATGTCTGCTTGTGTCAGGAGCCACTCTAGGGATTGTTTAAGCAGTAGCATTAGTTATCATCTGTTGGATGCCCAAGCAAAGCCTTTGCTTGTAGCTAGGAGGCAGGGATCAGATTTTCAATTCCCTGCTGTGACTGTAAGGCCAGGTAAATAGAGAAGAAGGAGACAGCAGGGGGTTTATGTGACTTGAGGAGCAAAGAAGATTGTAATGGTAAATGTTGGATTACTTTTAAAAACAAGTAGGTCATTGAAGATACCATGGTTCATGAACAGAAAAAGAAAAAAAGGTGGATTTATTCCTTGTTCTTCTAAGATTTGTTACACTATAAAGCTCACATCACTGCTCAGCATGCTGTCATTTTTAATTTTGGAAGTCTTTGTTTCTGTCAGTGGTCCAGCAAGGATGACACTAGACCTGATTAGGGGCCTGGGATCTTTAAAGGAGCCTTGGTTCCCAGTTTCCCTGGGCATTAGGAGTAGGCTGGGCCTTACTGTAGTGCTTGCTGGGAATATCAGCTGTTTTTCTGTTCCTTGCTCTAGCAGGATTTGTATGTGACTCCACAGTCAGCTCAAATTGTTTAAAATTCAACTTATCTTTTGTCTTCTGCCCCTTTTGCAGAGTGCTGGCACGCAAGAAAAACATCCGTCCCCATCCCTGCCTTTTGTAGAAAGCAACAGATGGTTACCTAACATTCAGTGATAATAATTTGCTGTGAGGTATGCACATGGATTATTCATAGAATTGCTACTGGGTATGTCCAATTCTGAGTAGAAATGATACCTGCAGTATGTTCTGAAGTGCCCAGTGACTTGGTGTTGACTGAAAAAGAAATCCTACATGGTAATACCATGCCTACCTCTAGTGCACTTCATGGCTGATTATTAAAATTACTTGCAAATAAGTTTACTTTCACATCTCAAACTGGAAGAAAAGCAAAACATCCAAGTTTGGCTCTGTAAATAGGAAATTGAGGTTTGGATGAGGAAAACCCTTATTCTGCACAGCGAGTCTGATGGAGAGCTGGGGAGGGAACCTACGAATCCCGACTCCAGGGCATATCTACCAAATGTCCTCCTTAATAACAACTGTTCACTGTGTCTCTTCTGGCTCATTGCTATATCTATTAGCACTGAGCAGTGAATCCTAGGAAATGCAAGTGAGAGAGAGAAACTTTCAGCTTTGAATTCTCCCTTAGGAAACTTATTTCTGGCAAGTTTCACAAGTGGCAGCTTCTTGTTTATATTCCTAAGGCCTACAACACATGGCATTTTCTCCTTGGCTCTGCCCTCAGCTCCCTCCCATGACTGAGTGATAAGCCATCGTTCTCTCCTTGCCTCTGCTGTTGGTGTGAGCTTTTAGGGCTGTGCTCCTGATGCAGAGCCCAAGCAGCAGTTGATTGCCAGCTCTCCCTCCTCCTTAGATGTGTGCTAGCTCTCGAACGACATTTTGAGGTGCCTGAAGCATTCTGTGGAAGAAAATTAATTGGTTTTGACAAACCACAGCAGTCCCTTGGGTGCCTAGGAGTGCAACATTTATTGAAACCAGGCAGGAAATCAAAACGCTTTGGTGTTCACTCACCTCCAGTGCAGCTGTATTAAAAAAAAATAAAAAGTAAAAAATCCTTAACCTTCCTCTGGATTTTTCACTCTGACATTTGGATCGTCCACTGACTTTCTAATAAAACCTCCTTTTTCTTTTAGAAGACAGTTTAGTGGTCATGAGAGATGCCAGAATGACAGCCCAGGGAGTAGATGGTCTCTGTTTACCCACAGAGCAAATGCAGCATCAGGGCAAACGTACTTGCCATTGTACTTCCACCTTGACCTGCAGCATCCCAAAGGAGGGTAGGGAATTGCAGGTTTTCAGCACTTCTAGACTTGACCTCTCTGCTTACACAACTTAATAAGGAATCAGGCTTCTGCTATTGCAGTGCAGTATTAAGGAAGGCTTTTTCATCACAGCTGTAGGTGTGACAACTTCAGTGCAAACCTCAGACTCTGCTAGCAGAAACTGTATCCTAGCCCCACTCTTCCAGGAGCCTGGCCTGTATCCCTAACATACTGGTTACAATCTGATTCATTTCTAAAACATATGCTAAAACATATTCAAACTGATTCACTTCTAAAACATAGTGCAAGGTAAAGAAGATCCCTTTATACAGGATATGTGTATTACGTGGGTGTGGTTGCTCTTCAGTCAGCCCCTGGCTTGAGGTCACTGCTCTGCTCTGTGCAGAGTTGCTGATGGGAGTCATTAAGTTGCCATCAAGTTTGAATCAGTGTTGATTCACCTCTAAAAAATAACCAACAGTGTTCTTCACACAGCTCTGGAGGCAGGGCTGAGAAATGAGGGGAGTCATTTTTATACAAAAGCTGGTTACTGCCCAGGTGCAGTCACAAAATAGGGTTGGAGTTAGTTTTACAGAGGGTGTCCAGTTGCCAGCCTGTAAAGTGGCATGTGATTTCTGGACTGTGCCCTGCTTGATCAGGCAATCGTTTTACAGGTCTTTTGGTGTCCATGGGCATCCCCAGGAGTGGTATCAGTCGAGGAAAGCCTTTCAGCCTGTAGGATCAGGTTTATCACAGATCCTAGCCTCACGGACTGGAAAGAGCACTGGAGCCACTGGATGGGCTGATTGGAAAGGATTCACAGACAAATGATGTAATGGGAGTTACTCAGCTCCTGCAGGACCTTATTGCAATAGATTTCTGGGGGTTTAGCAGGTCTTTTTTGTGTTGTCCTTCACCAGAAGATGCATATGGATATGGTACAGATGCACACTCTGAATGCAGTAAACAATATGGGATGTGTTAGGCAGAAGATCCTGATGTCCTTGTGTGTCCTCCGTGGCTGCAAGTGCCAGACAGAGGTGGGACACCAGCTCTGTGAGCGTGGCTAGAAACTCTGCACGTGGCCCAAAGCTCCTGCTAATGTCAGGAGTGACAGGGATGGGGAAGCGATGGACGAGAGTTGCTGTGGTTCGGCTCCTCTCCGCTCCCGCTCGCAGGGGTGCAGCAGGGGTGCAGCAGGGTGCAGCAGGGGTGCAGCAGGGGTG
>VYXD01013453.1:390088-451714 GCA_013397195.1 Hylia prasina | reverse complement strand
AGGCGTGTGTGGAGGCTGTGGAGGGGACAGAGGGGAGCCAGCCCTAGGAGGTCCTTGAGAAGGGCAGGTGATGTGACTGCGGCAGAGAGGGGAGGGGTGGCAATGGCTGCTGGCTCTGCATCACCCGTGACAACTCCTTAAGCAATTAATTAGCACAGCTGAGAGCCTGAGCTCGGTGCTAAAGGTGAGCTGCCGTTGTACCAGCAGAGATGCACAAAGGCTTTATTTGTCTGGCCTAGGACCTTGCTGACGGCTTGTCTTGGTGGTTGTTACTGCAGTACTTCTGCAGGCTATTCATGATCTTGTAGAATAGCTGTAGAAGCATTGTCTTAAAAGTTCAGCAATGTGGGAGGCCAAAGAGGGGTCATCAGCAACCCTAAATGAAGCTTTGGCAGGTCTGGATGCTGCAGGAGAATTACTGCCTGGGTTTCTTCTTTACCTTTTTTCTCCTCTAATGATTCTGCTTTGTGGCATAACAATTACCTACTTTGGATATCAATGTCTATGGGAAACTGGCTCAAGCTAAAATGGTAAATTAACTGCTTTGAAGCTTATGTCCCAGATGTCAGTAGTGATAGATTCTGTCTAGTGGTTTCTAGCTAGAAGACTTTGAGCAGTGTCATTTTTCATGGGAAAACTTCCCATATGCTTCTCCAAGAGGCTTTTCTGGGCAATTAAGTGACATGCTGTATGCAGAGATAACATGAATTCAGAGAGCTTTTGCACTTCATCTTCTGTGACACATACACATTGGATGTCAGTGGTCACCATGGGTTTGGCCCATGGTCTGTTACTTCTGCAGGAGCAGGGTTTTCCACCCCTGCTGTCTCCCATAACCAACAGGACTCCTGTGTTTGTTATGTGAATGGTTGAAACTCCGTGAAGGTGGGATGTGGGAAGGTCTGTGGCAGAGGGGGGAAATGCCATCCTACATTCATCCACTGAATGGCATAGTGGGCACCAAGGCCTTTCAGCTCCTAAGCCAGTGGGATGTCTGGTAACAGAGAGACAACACCCTGGACAAGGAGTAGGTGTCATGGGAGTGAAGATTTTCATGCAACTGAATGGCAACTTCTTTTTCTCTCTTACTATAACAGACTGATAAAGTTATTCTCACAGGGAGCACCTGTCTCTGTAAGGAAAACCAAGTGGGCTGCTGTTTGCATACTGGACAACATGACAATGAAGTCTGGGGGAAAACTCAGCAAAAATCACCATTTTTAGATGCATGCAGAGTGTTTCATGGCCCTTGGCAAAGGAAAGTGACCCTCTGGTGGCACTGGTTCTTTCAGTCTCTGTATGGCTCCATCTCCTCCCAGGAGTCGAGCTCCCTGAGAGTTTCCTTGCTTGACTTGTCTGTGCCAGCAGTCCTGAGGTTCCTGCTGCTTTGCATTACAGCTGTGTGTCAAGAAATCCCAGCTCCTGAGGTCAAGTGCTAAGCATTTGCTTCCTTATCAGATATTTACTTAGGAGGATTTCATTATACTGAATCTACTAGCTTTGAATTAATTCACATGCAGTAAATTTATTCTTGCTCTTTCTGAAGGGACTTGTATGCTAGAGAAAACTTTGAAGACAACCAGTTATACCAAAAGCAATTACTTTTGTGGTAATTTTGTATGTATTTTACAGCAGATACTGTATTTCTGTTTGACTATGAGCTTTCTCCCAAGTGGTACTGCTGTGCTGGAAGTAGAGAAAGTCAGATGCTTGAATTTTGGGTGCCCCAACATTTTCACATTGTTAGTATTGAACGTATTTGTCTATGCACTTATTTGAACAAACTCCACTTGTCTGAATAAAGCTACAGGTTGATCCTATCAAAATTCAGTTGTAGTTGCTCAGTGTGAAGTGGGAAGGTGGGGTTGTTTTGTTTTCTTAGTTTGTGTTGCTTTTGGTGGGGGTTTTTTGCAACACCACTGAGTCAGCTTCTGGTTACTGGATTTCTCAGTGGTAGAGATGGTCTGCAGAGGGCATCTCCAAAGCCTCCTCACTCAGTTCATGAGTATCCAGGAACCTGCAATACTCTGGAATATGGCTATTGGCAAAAGGAGCTTACTATATTATTTGGAATAATAAACCTGTAAAAAAATCTTTCTGAAAGTAACTTTCAAATGTGTGATGGAGCAAAGCTGAATTCTTCACTTCAGAAGCTGATTTGCTCTATGCAAACCATAATGGCATCTACACAGGAACTTCTGGTGCCTCATTTGCAGCCCTCTGCACCCAGGATCTCCTGCAATCACTTTACCAAGGCCAAAACAAATCAGGAGGAAAAGCTCAAGTAAGAATTTCGGCAGTTAGGCCTGATAATCCAGTAAGTCCTCTCTCCACTGGTTTGCTTTACATGCTCTGTTTCAGCAGGTAAGTCTTGGTGGTCCTTGTGATAAGAAAAAAGCTGTTCTTTGGGGCTGGAGGTTTGGTTTACCAAAACTGTTGGTGGTATAGATATCAGTGGGGATAACAGCTGTCCATCCTACATCTAAATGTGCCCTTAGCACTTCCAGAGGGAAAACACGCATGACTCCTTTTGAAAATGGACAAGGGAAAACTGGGGGAATGTGTACTAAAGAGAAGCATGTTCATATTAAAATCCAGCAGGGTAGGTTTATTTTTTTCTTCATCATAAGTTTTTCATTAACAAGATTCATTTCACTTAGAAGTGGCTTATTAACTACTTTAAAAAAGGAAAACCAAACCAAAACCCTGAAAGAAATGTAGGGCCCTGTTAAATTGGAAATTCTATATTCCATGCTGGATTATTGTTTTCTGGGAACCAGTGATAGTTATACTGTACACATCTACATATTTCACCAGAAAGCAAAATTGTTTTCCAGGGAAAATTATTATACAGAAAAAAATTATTTAATAATAAGTTGTTGCTATTACAGTTTATAATACTTGTGCTCAAGCCTGAATCTGAGATGAACAAAAAATGTGTCCTCTGAACAGCCCTCAACATCCCATTCTAAACTTTGTGGCTAGCTTTGACCCTTGCAATAGACTGATGAGGGAAATCACTTAAACCTTCCTATTATTGCTGTAATGAAGTAGACAGAAACATTTATCTGAGCATTTCTATGACATAAGAATGTTGTGGCATTTTCTGGGCTGTTCATTATCCAACTAAGCCACTCACATGTGGAGGAATCACATCCCACTTGACTTTTGACCTTTTTTCCTTGCCTGGCATTTGCTTTAGGATTTAATGACAAATAAAAAAATTATTTCTGGATCAGTAGGTCTGTGAAGTTTCAGTTAGTCCAGATAGGGCACAAACTTGAGCAGGTTTGCTGGCAAAACGAAGGAAAGACTTTTGTGATTCAGGTAGAAATTAGTTGCTCAGGACATCTGTGGTTAGGTCCTGTCTCTGTCTTAGCTTGCTCTGGGAGCCTGGGCTGGATTTCTTTATCTTCCTGGTGTAGCAATCTCTTGCTGGATTTCTCTCCAACTGTGAAGATTTCTGAATTCACATTGAGTGGATGTTAGTAACACCTGCCACAGAAAAATTTAGGGAGAAACTGCACATTGTTGGTTACTTTTAAGAGGAAACCAAAAGAAAAATAAGCCCTGAGAGTGTTTTGTAATTCATGTTTTGAAATTGGCAGTTAATAGGTAGAAATTAGCATGAACTGAAAGCAAAGAAAAACTCTGGGCACAACAGGGCTTTGCAGTACTTTTTGAGAATTCAGGGAGAAGTACATTTTGGCGGATTTCTAGTTGCAGCTTCTCGTGCTATTATAGCCCTCTTCATGGGGATCCAGCAAACGCTGGAGAAACCACACATGTGAACCCACTTAAATCTTCCCCCTGCCAAGCTTCTAAATGGGGGTCTAAGGCTCAAGCTGCTTTCCAGTTTTTGTGGCCTGCCTCAGTTTAAGTTATTTTTCTCGTGAAAGATTGAGCAGAAGTGAAATTGGTGCTGTAATAAAAGGTGTCCCTATTTCATAAGGACCTTAACAGCAGCTGCTGAGGACAAACATTAGCCTAAGAAGGTCTCCAGGGGTTGGCTTTGATGGAGGTAATCTTTCTTGTAATACCATTCCTAATGTGAATCTCTGTTAGCTATATGTAGTAATTTCTTCCTCTGTATTTGTTCTGGTATATCTCTAGGGCTGCTTGTATGTGCTGTAGAATATTTACTGTATTTCTTTCTTTCCATCTATTGTGCTGTGGTCTTGTAATATGTGTCTGTTGCACTTATTACAAGAAGTAATTATTTAGAAGTGCACAGACACTTCTAAACATGTAGTATACTTCCTAGTTTCTCCCTTACTCCTTGTAATAGGTTTGTCTTTTCCTCAAATGTCCTTCTCTGGGCACTGCACCTCTGAATTGAGGGTACATCAAACTGCAGTTGCAGTTCCTCCTCATGGAAGGGAGCCTCCAAGAAAAATGGGAAGAGAGGAGTGACAGGACAAGAGGGAATGGCTTCAGACTGAGAGTAGGCTTATATTAGACATTAAAATATCTTCCCTGTGAGGATGGTGCCCAGAGATTTTGTGGCTGCCCCCTCCCTGGAAGTGTTCCACGTCAGGTGGGATGGTGCTCTGAGAAACCTGGTCTAGTGGAAGGTGTAATGCCCATAGCAAGGGGGTTGAAACAGGGTGATCTTTAAAGTCCCTTTCAACCCAAACCATTCTGTGATTCTGTGATTCTGTTTGCAGCATTGGGAACAGGAGTGAGAGTGGCAGAACAGCAATGGTTGCCTCAGTATCTTCTGATTCTCACTGGTGGCTCCTGTTCAGATATACCTGTTGTCCAACAGATATTCAGGGGTTCAGGTGGGGCAGCTACAGTCTCAAGCCTGTTGCATTTGGTTCTGGCCTATTTTCCCAGCCAGTGAATCTCTCCTGTTTGCTATTCATATCTCCAGTCCTGACACCAGCGGTTAACAAGTGGCATCTTGATGCTTTGTGATGTCTGGAGGTTCTTACTCCTACTTCTCTTTCTTTGCATCATTTTTGCTATATACATGATACCATAATAGAATAACACTTCACGGGGGAGTCTGTTGGATTTTGTTTTGACTATTACTCTTTGATTGCATTTGTCATTGTTTTTTCCTGTTTTTTTTCCTTTTTCCATGCTTTGGATTTTTTGGTCAAATATCGAGGCATCCTAAACCATGACAGAACTAATGTTCTCCAGGAGTAGTATCAGAACTCTTGTTCAAATCTTCCCCTGCCTCTGCACCCCAGAGTTCATCATCCTCCCCATGCCCCACTGCAGTGTCTGTGCAGATGATTTCTGCTGGTTGTCATTTACAGCTGGCCTGCCAGTCTGGCCATTTGTCTAGAAAATCCAGATACCTTTTAGATTGGTCAGAGGAATTCCACACCAGTGACTTAACTGTGGGGAACTCTCATCTCATCTCTGACCTTTTGTTTGCTCCAGCTCAACAGAGGGGTGCAGCGTTCAGGCTGGGTCTGTGTCACATCCATGGTGTGCAGGGAAATCATTCTTGCATCTCTGCTGCTGTCTCTTCTGAAGAGCACCTCACAGCTGTAATTTCTGCAGTCAAAGAGACTTGGTGAGTGGTGAATTGACAGGATTGTGCAAACTGTTCCAGAGAGGGCCCTGGAGATGGCTGGGTGTCAGCCTGTGCCAGGCCTCTGCTGCTTTCCTGGGAGACCTGGGGCTGTATCACCCATCTGTTGTCCCCTAGGAAGGGAAGGGATCCAGCTGACCAAACTCAATTACTTTGTCAATGAGGATAAATACAAATCGTAATCCAATTGTTATGGCAATTGCAATGCAGCAAACTCGAGGCAACTTTCCAAAGCTTCTATATTTATACCTCACTCATTTAAAGCAGAAGGAGGCAGACCAGCTTTTGCCAGTCTTTCCCATGTCCCAGGCAAATCACATTGCCAGCTCAGACAAACTTCTTGATGGGTGTCAGTAGGACCATCTCTTTCACTGTGTTTAGTGGTGTGCTCTGCCTCTGCTTCCAGGGACTGAAGGCTAATGGTGACGTACAAAAATAATAAATGTACAATAAGTAATAAATAACAAAAGCCTTCTTGGCACTATAGTTCCCAGCTGTATAGCATTGACTTCACCCACTCAGTACAAAGCTTGTACAACAGGTGGTGATCCCTTGTATCAAAACTATGGGAAATCAGAAGTATTTAATTTAGAGTCAAAGTCCATAGTCTTTTTAATGTGAAAATATAGCATAGCACAGTACTTAGGAATATGGGTGGAGGAATCTTCTGAAAATCTATAAGCAAATCTGAAGAGTGATTACTAATTATCAACTCCTTTCAGGAATTTGTCTTAGTTTTTTTATGTTTCAAATTACAATAACAAGATAATGAAGACAAATTTTCTGTAGCTGTAACTGAAAGCTTGTAGGTTGTACTTGAGGCAACTGGGTCATCCTGTGGTTAAATTATTAAATATTCCTGCATCTCATTACTCAGGTACAACCAAGTGAAGTCAGCAGCACATCACCTGTGAGGTGGGGGCTAATGTGACCTTAGAACTCTGGTGCAGGTGACTTGTGTGTGCTCCACTGATCCCTGGCTGATGGGAGTTCTTGATCTCTGTCCTTCTTCCCCATGGATCATCCATTGACTATTGATGCCTTGTGCAGTGGGCCACCCCCCAGCCAAGGGCTTCCCCAGCAGAGCTGCTGTGCCCCCCTGTGCCAGTGGTCAGGGCTGCAGGGCTGCCTGGGCAGCTCAGGGGACACAGAGGTGTCAGGCCCAGAGGACTGATGTCCCCCTGGTCTCCTGCAGACAGACCTGTGTTCCTGTGCTCACTGCCAAGTCATAAAATCAATTAGAAATTAAAGGCCAGATTCATGAGTTCACTTCAGCTGCTCTAGTGGTACAAACCAGCTGCAAATTCAGCTTTTATGCTGTTGCTACTTTCCCCAGCTTTTATGTGTTAGCAGCTTTGCTTTTAAAAGCAGTTTTTAAATGGCTTGAGATTGATGCTTAACTTCAAAGTGCTAACAAATATTGCATTGCAAATTCCTCCTTGGGCAACTCCATTACTTTTTTTTTTTTTTTAAATNTCCATTACTTTTTTTTTTTTTGGAATAATTTTGAAAACAAAGGATATTCTTCAGGGGAAAGCTGTGCTAAGGTGAATGATGGTGAATGATGTTTCTGAGTGTGCACATCAGTGCAATGTGAACACAGCATTGAAGTGTCAATGATTTCATCTAAACCCAGGATTTGCACAATTAAGAACACCCATTATGACATAGAATTCTGTTAGGCTAAGGAACTTTTAGATAAAACCAAAAGAAATCTCAATTCAGAAACTAGTACCATTTCTCAGCTTTTGTCAGAATTCATTGAATCATGTGAGAGTTTGATATTTTAAGATTTTAAAAATTAATTGTGGTTATTTTATTGTTAACTTCATACTGAAAGTGCCTATTCTCACTTTTTAAAATAGTTTTAAGCAAAAATACAACAATCACTATTAAGGTTTAAGAACTCTAGTTAAGCAGTGCAGTTAAAAACATAATATAGTTAAAAATACAGTCCCACATTATGTAACTACCACAGAATTTAATTTTGGATGGTTTCACTGTGCATTTCAGGTTGCAGATATTGCTAGCTTTGCAGTCCAGTCTAGTGTTAAAACATTGAATTTCCCGATTCCATCATGCGTGTTCTTTCATAGTTGCTTTTAAATATTTCATCCAAAATTACTGATATGCCTGCTCTGCTTTATAATGCTTTTTAGGGGGCTAATAACAACTCTTTGGGATTTGTACAGGTTTTCTCATGTTTAAATTGGTAATTACTCTTCTCACTTAGCTCTGTCTTAAGATATATTTATTATAACTGAAATCTTCTGGTGCGAAAAATTGCCCCAGCTTTATATCTGGTTTAGCAGGTCATTAAACAATTGGTTTTTCTCTAAAAGCATCCTAACTATGGTTTTCCAAAGTTTATAAGTGACCATTCATTTCCATATGTCTGCATAAGGCGGTATTAAACCATCTGACAAGTTAAATCAAAAATCAGACAAAGAGAGAGGAGGCAAGGGAGGAGAGATTATATAATCCTCTTTACTTGAACAAGTTGAAATCTTACTGTTTTCCCCAAATAAGCAATGTGCTCTGTCAGCACAACAGTAAAGCATGCGTGTGCATATTCATCCCCGACTATATAGCCATACATTTGTGTAGTTAATCAGGGTTGGGGGAAAACCACATTTGCATCTATGGATGCAAATGGTCTTCAAGAAATGAAGCAAGGAGAGATGGTTCCAGGTAATCACAGCAACTCCCCTTGCTCAGTGCAGCAGGTCTGCACGTGAGCTTCCCCAGGGTGGATTAAAGAAGGGAATTTGGCTATTAATTAGTAAGTTCAGTGGCCTCTGTGCTCCCTGTGACTGTGCCTGCCCAGGGCAGCAGTGTGTGCCTACGGGGGCAGGGTATGTGTTGCAGGCAGTGTTGTGTTGATTATGGCTCCTTTGCTCTCGGGAAGATTAACCTATTTTTAGACCAAACTGTTGGTGTGAGGCCAGGAGAAGCCTTCTATCTTTTAGATTTATAGAGGTTGCCAGGCAGATCCTAAACACTTTCTCTAAGCTGCATTTGTTTGTATTTTGGCTTCTTTTTGGAAGCCAGGTTCCCTGTATCTCTTTGGATAGGACCCTTGATATTAAAACAGGTCTGGAGTCTGTCAAGTAATCCAATTCATTCAACATTTGCAGAAAAAAGGAATTTATTTTCTAATTATTCTCTGTCTTGCACAACCATGCACTGCTGAAGTATCACTATTTAAAATATTTATCTCTCTCCATGTGCGATCTGCGCGAAGGCCATGGAGGGGCGTTGAAATAAAAGCACTCCTTCCCAACACAGGCACATTACTTTGACTTGGGCTGCTTTGACGTCTCCCTGTAAATACATTTATTTTTCATTAGGATGTTTCTGGGTTTGTGGCATCCAGGAAAGCCAAAGCCATTACGCTTTTCATCTCTTAGAGACAAAATGAACATAAACAAGTGTAATGAACTCCCGCTGAAGCCATTTCTCTGTTGTCTTTCTCTTGCTGCCAATGTGTGTGTGCGTGCAGGAACAGCCTCCTCGTGCCGGCTGGATGGGGGCAGCTGCTCTCAGTGCTTCCGTTCTTCATCTGCAAGGAGGATTCAGCTGGGGAGAAGGATTCAAGCTCCAAGTGTGCTGTAGTCCTCAGGTTTTGATGGTGTCTGGAGAGCTCAGGCCTGGGGCATCACCTGTAGCTTCTCTTGGGAAGCTGTGTGATGGATTGCTGCAACCTTCCTGAAGCGTCTCCGAGAGGAGGGCGCTCCACCAGGAGAACAGCAAACACACACTCACACTGCAGATGACTCTCTAAGCGATGGAGGCAGGAAGGGCCTTTGTACGGAGATCCAGCAGTAGTTTATTCCACCGAATAATAGGTGGAATAGGGCTCCGGGAACAAAGACGGGTAGAGGAGCCAGGCTTATATATGGGTATAAGGGGGTGGAGCCAATGGTAACAGCCAATCAATGGCAAGGGTAGGCGGGAGAGCAGTTACAGCGACCAATAGGAAAACAACTAATGTAGACAAACAGGGGTACAAACCAATGAGGGCACGTGAAACAGAGAAGCTGCTAGAAACTGACCATATATGGTAAACTAGGGGTTTAACAGCCAATGGGCCAATGGGGGGTGTGGCACTGAGGTTGATTGACAGCATGTCACTGAAACAGGGGAGGCAAGGTTAAAGTCTGGGGGACATTTTTCCAAGGCATAACCCCAGGAAGCCTCCTAGCAGGCCCACAGGTCTCCACAGCTGTGGGGTTTAATTTGTGATGTTGCCCCCACAGCGGTTTCCTCCGTCCCTCTCCAATGTGTTATTACAAGGATAAATACACTGGAGATGGAAATGTGAGGACAGAACGTCTGTGAGATCCAAGCAGATACTGTGGTGGTTGTTGGTGGGGATTGGAGGATCTTGTAGGGGATGACACTTCAGTCCTGCATCCAGGAATGACATTAACCTGTTGGAGCAAGTCCAAGTTCATTAGAGGGATGGAGCACCTCTCCTATGGGGAAAGGCTGAGAGAATTGGGATTGTTCAACTTGGAGAAGGGCAAGCTTCTGTGTGACCTAATGGTGGCCTTCCAGTACCTGAAGAGAGCCTGCAAGAAAGATGGAGAGGGATTGTTTACAAGGGCATGGAGTGACAGGAAAAGGGGGAATGGCTTCACACTGAAAGGGACCAGGTTTAGATTGAATGTTAGAAAAAGATTATTATGACAGTGGTGAGGCACTGATACAGGCTGCCCAGAGAAGCTGTGGCTGCCCCATCCCTGGCAGTGTATGAGGCCAAGCTGGATGGGGCTTGGAGCATCCCTGCTCTAGTGGGAGGTGTCCCTGCCCACAGCAAGGGGGTTGAAAAGGGATGGTCTTTAAGGTTCCTTCCACCCAAATCATTCTGTGATTCTATGCCATGTTCACTGCAGGATTTTTATCGTAGGCTGGATAACCTCATCCCAGCTATAGACTCAAAAAAACCTGTTGGAGAGCCTATGGGATAGTCCCAAATACCCAGTAGGATTGGAGGTTGGTGGATAGGGAGTTAAAGGCAGCCAGTAACAGGAATATTGTTTGGAGATCAGGAAAAGCTTGGAAAGGACAGAAAGTAAGCTGCAAAGAGGCATGAAGATGAGAGTAAAAATGAAAACGAATATTGAGCTTTCTAGGGTGGCACATATGCTCTTTCTTCGTCCTAGTCTTTCAATTATTTCCTATTTATTTGAGCCCTCCCTCATGCACCCATCCCCACCCTTCCAAACTGACTTGCTCATTGAGTCTGAGTGAGTTTATGCTAAATTTTAAAATACCTTCTTTTTCTCCATCTCTAAACTGCTAATCTCTCAGGCTGAGGAATCCTGGGACAAAGAGGAGTCTGCAGAGTGGAACTCTGTAAAATTAGCTTTTGCAGCATTAGTGTTTGCACAGTTACAGGCTGAAGCCCTGCACTCCCCCTGCCTGGCAGCCTGCCTCCCTTCCCTGGGGAGGCCAACACGGAGTGAGCTGCCTTCCTCCTTCTCTTCCTCCTCTTCTTCCTCCCCTTCCTCCTCCTCCTCCCTTGCCACCATCCCTCCCCTGCAAGAGGAGCAGAGGGGAGAACTGGCATTCATTCGGACAAGGGTTTAACTTGCATTATCTTGGTCTTGTCTCCTGTTATTGAAATGTGCTCTCAAATACAGCATAAAATTGAGATTCTAGTGCTGGTGTCACATCATGGGGATGATTAGCTGGGAAAAGAGGGCACATGGGGGGGATGTTTTTTGGGTGAAACCAAGCTGAGACTTGGCACGTGCTGTGCATTGCTTCCTTGTGCTGCAAGCCCTCTGATTTTGGCAAGCAATTTAATCTGGAGCATCCATATGCAGGGTAGGGATGGGTTTGGATTAGAAGGAAGGTGCAGAGGTTCCAGGCTGGTGTCCTGCTGTGATACCCCTGCAGGGAGAGACCTGTCTGTGCCTTTGGGCGATAAGCAGGCGATGAGTGGCTTTGAGTGAGTGGCTTTGAGCCCGGTGGCTGCAGTCACCCAGGGCCCTCCGTGTGCGTGTCTGAGAGAGCAGAACAAATAGGTGATGCCCTGAAATCTGGTGCTGAGCTCCTTCTGACAGTTTCTTGTGCTCTCTTATGCACAATTTTGGTGTAAGAACAAGGTGCTTCTTTTGAGCACCTTGCTCCAGTTTTCACTCCTTGCGACTTGCTCTCTTTGCAAATCACCTATTCAAACACCATCCCTAATGCCTGTGCTTCTTTATTCCTCACTGCTTCTGCTGTTGTTTATTAACTTGCTCTGCATGGCATCTGGGGAATTTGTTCATTGGAAAAGCAAAATGCAGTTGCGTTTCTGCCTAACACATGTACCAAGGTACTCTCAGCCTGCCGGGCCTTGAGCAGGATCCAGCGCTAATGCTGCAAACCCTCCCCGCTTCCTCTCCCAGCCCCGCTCAGCTGATTGCCTTCTATTTTTCCTTGTGGTGTTGTTATTAATAATCATATACCAATCTCCTCTGACAATCACAATCATTTCCTGGGAGAGAGCGAATCCAAGTCAACCACATCCAGCTACCCAGCGAAATGATGCTGTGTCTACCAGCCTGATGAATGCCGCTCCTGTCTGTGCCCTTTCTGTGCATGGAGCACTTGATGATGCTGGAGGCTGCACTAGAGATTTTAAGCTGTCTGTTTCTCAAGGAAACTGGCTGCAGGGAGGAGACATGGCTGCCGAGGATTAAAGGGGATGGTGATTTTTTTGGGAAATAACATTATTTCTGGCTGTTCCCCTAGGTGTATCTGCCTGCACGGGTCAGGTGCACCAGGACTGTCCAGGGATCTGGTGTCCTCAGCCCAGTTCTGCATGGATAAAATCTCTACCCTTAGTGCATGGTTTTAACTGGTTTTGTAAATGCTTTTTGCTAACAGATTGAGCCAAGTACCATGTGCTTCCTCCTGTATCTGTGCCTCCAGTTGCCATCCTCCTGTGAGACAAAGCCCAGGGAGAGCTTGATAACAGGTTTCTTGCTGGAAGGGATCCCCAATGGCAAAATGGGGGTGAAAGCTTTTTCCCAGAGCTCACTGGTTTCTCAGTTATCTCCCTCTTACTCTCAGCTTGGCTCTGCAGGCTCCCAGGCTATGTGTGCTGCCAGGTTTTTCTACCAGAGCAATTTCCCTTGTTGCAATTCTTGACAGCACCACTTTTTCTCTTAGAAACATGGGGCTGCTGAATGTCTAGCGAACTCAATTGGCCTGGATGGATGGGATGAGCCAGGTGGGTGTGCCTTGAGGCAGAAACCACCCTTCCTGTGCTTAAAGAAAGGGTGGTGACTGCAGTTTGCTGGGGTGAAAGGTTGTGTGGGGAGGAGAGCATAGTAGTAGCTTGTAGGCACAGGGTGGGGGGCTCTCACGTGGGGCACCCCCCATGTCTGTGGCTTTTCTCCGGAGTGTCCTGCTCTGCAGCCAGCCTGGCTCTGCCTTTTATTGCAGTTCATGGAAAGTTGCCTCTCTGGCTGATGGGCTGAGCGTGGCTGGCTGTGCAATGTGGAAAGCTGGGGGTGACAGGCACACGTTCCACGTGCAGAGGAATTGCCAGGGGCTCAGTGAAGTGAGGTGCCCGGGAAGGGCCGAGCTGTGGGTTGTGTCTTGGGAAATGAGGTCAAGAAACCCTTGGGAGCTCAATTAACCACACATGACCGGGACGAACTAGGACACCGATTGCATGACTGGCGAAGATGAGAGCCTGTGGGCTGCTTGGTTTGCTCCTGGCTTAGAATGTCTTCATTTATTTTGCCTTTATTTGTCACTGTTTTGTTCTTGGATTCAGAGTAGAAAGCCCTGACCTGAGCTCCCACGCTCTGCCTGTGTGACCCAGCAGTGTCTGGTCAGCAGAGGCAGTGAGTGGGGAGCAGCCAGCTCAGGGCACAAAAGCAGTGCATGGCTCTCCTTCCCTCCATGTTCTCAGTCTTTGCTCAAGCAAACTCTGACATATATTTGTCTTTTCTCTATTTCCTTTCATTCTATGAAATATTGTGAAGTGGATCCTGGTTTATGTTAGAAGCTGTCCATAATGAGAGTGGAGAGAGATACAGCGTTTGACTGCAGTGGCTGTTAATTTTAATATGCTCTGAATCTCGAGGTAGCTCTTTATTCTTTGTACATTGAACTTGCACGCTGCTGCTGCAACAGTCTGCACGGGGGACATGTCGTGTGAACCAAAAATTCTTAATGAGGAACAGAGGGAAAAACTCTGCCAGTATTTTATAAAGCATGAGATTTATTTTCTTAAATGCAGATCACAGTGTCTAGATATTTAGAGGCTTATGATTTAGCAGCTCTAAGGAAAGGTTTGGAGGTAGTAAGAAGGACAGGGTGGTTGGCAGAGACCTTAAAATTGCACTCAGCTCTGCTGGGCAGAAAATAAGCATGCAGTGGAAAATACCAGTTCCTGCTGGTCTGAGCAGACAAAGTCCTTCACAGGTGAGGGATGGAGGAGAGCACATCAGCAACACAGGGCCACGGATGGCAGGTTAGTGCTATAGAATATGCTCCTTAATGGTTAGGTGAGTTGGGCAGAGACAAGTGAAATGAAAAGGGAAAGGACAGGGCAGAGTGATCAGGATATGGGAATGAGGGCCTGGGAATGTTCTTAAGATGCTTCAAGCAGATTCTTGCCCATGTCCTAAACCAAAAAAAACTATAAAAGCCCACGTATCTGAAAGGATGTAGGGAAACCCCGAAGTGGTATCAAAAAGTTCACAGAGGGGATCTAAGCAAGCTTTTGGTGTTCACTCAGCTCTGAGGACTGGCTTTGGGGCTGAGGTTTTCTGAGCTCTGGACTTAAAGTACAGGGGCTTATAATTTTGCTGGGGTTTGGGGTATTTATTTTTTATTGCAGCTGTTTTGCTGAATAGCTGCTCTCTGACTGCCTTTGAATTCAGAGGGAGACTGTCACCATTGGTGTTCTGCTGTCAGTCGTCTGTGAGCAGCAGACGGGAGATAGAACTGCATTTGATCATTAGTCAACTTTTTCTTTTGTGCTGAATATCTGATAACGTTTGCTGAGCACTCACTCTGCATATGCTCATTTGATCAGCTGCTGCAAAAATTGCAGGTGATGGAAGAAGAGAGGTTGGGACATGGATAAGGCACATCTGCAGTTGAATGTTTGTCAACAACAAGGTGCTCACTCGACTTGCTAATAACAGACATTGGGAAAGAGGTAGTTCCAGGCTTCTGCAGGCAATTACTGGTTCCCTAAATCTGTGGGCAGGCTGAAAGCATATTGGGCTGAAAGCATATTGCCTTTCCAGGACTGCTCTTGGCAGTGTGTTTCCCATCAGCAGCTGCCTCAGGGGTGTCAGATTCAGAGCAGGCCTACAGGTTCTCAGTGTGGTGATGACCTACAATGCCAAAACCCTTGGGAAGTACCTGCGGGACTTGGCTTTGCTTCCACAGCCTTTGAGGATTTTCATGGAAGAGAGATGGGACATGTCAGGTTGCTACAGTATCCAAACTTTGTACTCTGGTGCATGTAAAATTCAGCTCTTCCAGAGGCCCCTGCACAGAGAGTGCTGTTGGCACAGCAGGCTCTGGATTCGGAGGTCCAGAGAAAGCTGAACCCCCTCGATGGGAGATGGAGGATGCCTTTTCCTTGTCTCCTCCTCTCTGCTCAGAGCCTCCCTGAAGCCTGAGCAGAGCTGTGCTTTAACCTGGTTCCTGCTGTCAACTGCTTCCATTTACTCTGTGAAAAAATCTTCCTGCTGTCTCTGGGAACCAAACCCCCAGGAGGAGCCCCTGCCTTTGACCACTCCTCGCCCTGCACTTGTGCAGAGCTCCCTGCTCAGGTGGGGTACCACGGCAGATTTTTGTAGAGTGGGGTTTTTTCCACTTTTGTTTCTCATCAAAAGAGGCTGAGTAGCACACTCACACATGGCATATCAGGCCTCTTGCAGCACACTTCATCTAAAAACCTAATTTGTACTTGCAAAGCAATACACATGCTTCAACAACCCCCTCCTCTCAAAAGCAAACAGAGAAACGCCACAGAGAAATAAAATAAAATGGGATGAGAATTATCCATGCTTGCTCTACTCCGCTCTTTGTCTGCTGGGGAAAAAGAAGAGGTGAAGCAAGGTTACTAAAATAAATATATAAAAATAAACAAATAGAAAAACAGCCTCTAATGTACTTAGCGTTGCAAGTTGTGAGATGGGGATTAGCCCTGCCTGTCCTCCCCTGTAGCTCAGTGTGCTCGTGGCTGAGGGATCGCGGCTGCGGTTTCCATTGTCACCCTACTGCTGGCAGGTGTGGATGGCGGCAGGGAGGAGACGGCCAGCACGGGGCATGAACTCTTTCCGCACCCCTTGGCGTCCCAGAGGTGTTTTTGAGGGGGAGCAAGTGTTTTATCCCGCTGTGTAGCTGTGGATTAGACCGACTGTGCCTCTCGAGGGACTCCTGAACAGCCTCAGCTCGCATCGCTGCGTGCCCGTGCCCATGGTTGGAACGCTTTTTGGGCGCTCGGAGCGCAGCTGCGGCCGCCCAGCTCTGCCGGCCCTCGCTCGGCCCTGCTCCCGAGCCCTCACTCGCGTGGGTTGGAGAGGGGAAGGGAAAGGTGAACGCACTGTCGGGCTGCGCTCTGCGGAGCTGCCAGCTCCGGTTTTGTCATCCCTGCTCCGCTCTGCCTCTACGAGTTCAGCGGGGGCATTTTCAAAGACATTCAGTGGAGTTCGCAGCATGGGTTGAGGGGCAGGGAGCTGGGGAGGAGCGAGCAGCTCTTGCTGAGGAGCTTTTCAGGGCTGAGATGCGGGGTGGGGGCCGGTGTGTGGTAGGATCCTGCCGCTGACGGTATCTTCTACTGCAGCTTTTTTGCAGCATCAGAAAAGCAGGGTGGAATTAGGCCACGTAGCCTGTGGTATGAGCTCTGCTTGTTGGTATTGTTAAATAGCTCTGCTCAGAATATGCTGACTTTTTTCTGAACAACAGTTAAAAAGCAACCTTTACAACAATCATTATTAGTACTTTGTGCTCGCTTAGCTATGCGTGCAGCCATTCAGGGTGGTAAATACCCATTCTTGTGCTTGATCTCCAATAGCTCAACCTATCTTGGATGGGAACAAAGCCGTGTACTGGGAACTCCTGTGTTTCGGGGCAGCTTGGCAATTCTGGGGCAACAACCTCTCTCCCTCTCCCTCGAACATAAAATAGAAGTACAATGCTTTAAGCCTAAAGGAGTTACACGGATACTATGCCAGCATGACTAAGATGAACTCAGGATTTCATCTGCTGCCAGTTGACATTGATTCTGTGACTCCTTTATTACTCTGCTGTGAAGGCTGACTTACAGTGAAGTTTGCTCTGGCTCTAAATTTGTCCAGCTCTAGTAAGGTCAGGGATTTCTTGGGATTATTAATGAGAACAGAAATTTGTGGCTAATAAACTGTGTGGTAATGAGGGGTTCTTCTCAGGTCTTGAGCTCTCCTGGCAGGGTGGCCGTGTGTTGCCCAGCCACTGGGAGAGGACATGGCACGGGTATCTTGAAGGTCAGAGGTATCTTGTCCTGCTGAACGTTTTGGGAATGCAGCACCAACACGCTGAGAGCTGGGCCCCAGGGAGGCAGACAGGGCTGGTGTGACAAGCACTGATGCAGTATCTCAGCCTGCTGATGTGCACAGCAGAGCGTGGCAGTGAGCAAGCGCTGTTTGCAGAGCACAAGAAGGTGGCAAGTTGGGTTGTTTTCTCCTTGGGCTGTTCCTTGTGTGCTGGTTTGGGTGCAGTTATGTGCTGCCAGATCACTGGCAACCACGAGCTGCAGCAGCCTGGTCTCCTTCTCTGCTGGCATCCCTCAGTGGCTGTGCAGAGCCGTGAACTGGGAGTCAAATACCCCTCACTGGTGAATTTAGTCTCTCAGCCACCAAGTTCACCAGGCTTTCTCAAAAATAAGTTCTCAGCCTTTGAGTATTGTGACTTCTTCCACTCCAAGTGCTACCCGTGTAATCTCTTGCACATTTCAAAGCTACTTGAAACAGCTTCTTGCTTTAGTGCTTGCCAGATTCCCCCCCAGCTGCCAGGAAGAGAGTAAGCAGCCGCTGCCTGTTCTACTTGAGAAATTCAACTGCCAAGTGGTTATTTACAGCGGCAGAGGAATGAAAATGTTAAATGAAATCAATTGCTGGCAATGTGAAAAAAAAGGAAGGGGAAGGAAAAAAACCCCAAACCCTTACAAAATCAGGATTATGCTGGCTGCAAGCTGCAGCCACCTTAAAAGGATTGCAGACAACAAAGAGCAAAATGCCGACGACAAAGCCCTGCCCGCATTAGCCCAGCCTGGTGCTGACTCCGACTTTTGTTTCTGTTTAATCTCCCTATTCTTGTCCACTTTGGTCCCTTTCTTGGCAGTGGACGGGGAGATGGAAGAGCTTTGGAAAGGAAGGTGGATTGTGTTAAAACAGTTGTTCAATCCATTTCAACATCAGGCTCCCTGCCTGAATTTAACCTGGAGGTAAATGAAAAATTAAAAACTAAATCAGCCCTCTCTCCCTGATGAACATCGAATTTTGCCTTAAAAATGAAAGTATTTTTATTTCCCTTGACTTTTACAGGATGGAGGTGGTGGGAAGGTTACTGGGAGAGGCTGCCAGCCAGTTTAGTTCTGGCTGGATCACAACGGGGTTTTTTTTAGGTGTCAATCCCTTCCTTTACATGGAAGCCTCAGGCTTCCCTGCTAAATCTCTACAGAGACAAGTGAATCACAGCCTTGCATTGGGCAGTGTGGTAATTAATCAGCCATTAAAAAGGAAGACCTGCTGTCTGATAAACCAATTAGATGGGAACTGGTTGCTTGTGTAACTAATGTAGTGGGGTTGCTAGTAAGTTAAAGATGGCTTGCGGAGAGAGGAGCTGAAATAAGTCTCTATTACAGGGCTTTAAAGAACATGTTGAAACCACCAGAGCACCAGATCTTCCTCTAAAACAGGAATTTCAAATTGCAGCCATACATTGCAGTAAACACTGTCCCCTCTCCCTGCCTTGCAGTTGGACGAAGAAAGTATTTTTAATTCTTGCTGATGAAATGTTTTAAAGTTCTCTTTTTTCCTTAAATCTTCACTGGGTTTCTCGGCAGGGATGGAGATGATGATGAGGATGAATGGGTGAAAACCCCTCTGAGGCTGGGTAAGAGAGGTGAGGCAGTGCTGTGGGATGCTCTGCATGAAAAGGGATGGGTTCACTGAGCCCCAGCTAACCCTGGAGCAGGATTTGGTGCACTCTCCATTAATGCAGACCTTTTTTAGCTTGTTTGCAGGATGGGTCTGCTTTTAGGAACTGGGCTGATGCTTTTGCATAGCACTGCCTTTGTGTTTGAGTTGGTGCTAGTGTGGGGCAGGATTGCTGGCTGTAAGGAGGGTCTGTGTCACTGAGACAGCATGTTGTTATCTGTGCCTTGAGCAGGGTTTAGTCCAGCAGCCAGTGGAGCAAATCTCAAGTGTTTAGCTGGTTGCACTGGGCTTTCAGTTCTTGGCAGTTCTGCTAATGTGCTAATTTGAACTGCTCTCTTGAGAACACACTCAGTCTGCTGGATGCAGCCAAATGGAGCAGGGGCCTGACCCCAGCCTGCTACCTTGAGCTATGAGTGTGGATTTCAGGAGCAATCCTGTGCTCCATCCATCCTGACCAGGGCCTGTAGGGGTGGGATTGGGTGGCTGTCCCAGCAGCAAGGGAGGAAGTGCCTTGGTGAGGAGATTCTTAAGCTGATTCATTGGTTTCCTGTTCAATTTATATTGGTTTTAGAAGAGGTGTGATTGCTGTTATTGGCCTGCTAAAGTAACAAGATATAGGTTTGAAGTTTACCTAACATACTGTATGCAGTTACTTAGGAACAATGCAAACTAGATAAATAAATCATGGCCTTGCTTCAGTCATAGCAATGATTTTGTGTCTGCTCCATCATAACACAGGGCCTATTAATTTCACTGGGAATGTGGGACACAGCATTCACTTACCTTATGCTTGCATTTAACAGCATTCACACGCAGAATTTTAACAGATCATTCTAGGTCAACCGAGATAGTTGTTGCTAATACTTTTTCAATTCCAGTAAGCAGGAATAATTTTAGGCTAGATCTGTGGTAGGGAAACTTTGTTGCTGTAGCATAAAATGCTGAAAAGACACTTTGGGGTACAGAGAAGGGCACTGGGTGCACCAGCTTCTAGTTTTGGCTCTGAAACTTGCTTGGTGACTGTAGGAAAGATGCTTAACATATCTGTGAACCTCTATCTTCCTGGCTTCCCTCATGGCACAATCTATTTTTTTTATTTATGACTTTTTTTGAGCGCGGTATTTGCATTATTTATGTAGTTGCAGTGACGAGGAGCGTTGGCCTGCCTTGCCCACTGATGCTGTCTTGTACCAACCTCAGTATGTGGTGGCAACACAAGCTGTGTGTGTGCTTCATCAGTGAGGAGGTGCTGAGCAGTTTAGAGCACCAGCCTGTGACAGTCAGCTCCCTCTGCTTACTGCTGAGTAAATTCTGCATTTCAGGGCTGATCCTGGCCCCACACTTCCATGTATTAATGCTCTTGGATCTGGCCATGCAGAGAGGTTTCTGCCTCTTCCACTCCTTTGCTCTGCAGATCAATTGTCATGATCCCCAATTCCTCTCCTCACCTTTGTTTGGGTCAGCGTCTCATCAGCCCCAGTTGAACAGATTTCATCCTTATTAAACAATAAGTGTGGGCTTACAATCTGTGGGTTGTCATGCTTTGCTGAGTCAGGCCTTTAATTACCCCCAGCTTATGACAGATCTGCATCCCGAATGGAAGATACAACTGTCATCCCTCCAGTATCGGCTCATACCCAGGGAAGGTGCACACTCCATTTGAAAGGCACCTCAGCTGCAGTCTGCTGAGCCAATCCTCAAATTGAGTTTGAAGTCATTAAGTGGAAAAGAAAATTTTTGTGACAAGTGATTTCCCTGAGCAGGTGACAAACTATAATGAAGCGGGGCGGTTTGGCTGGAAAGGTTTATGATAGCAGCTGTGTACCCTTCCTCTCCTGTGAGCAATCTGGGCAGGAGAGGATCCGTGGAAAACTGTCCATGCCACTGCAATGCAATGTTGCCTGTATGTCAGCCTTGGAGTAATTTTCACAGTCTTTCCCCAAAATGTTCCTGGAGATCCTTTGGGAACAAGGGCAGGATGGGTGACTAATTGCCATTTCGGTTGTACTACTCTTCCTAGCAAAGTGCTTGCTTGGGAAAAGCTTGTGAGCAAATAGCGCCCCTGGAAAATGGTGTAGTATGAGGGCTCCAAGTCCTTTAGCTGCACTGTTGCTGGTTATAGCTGCAGTTTCTTCCTCCTGCTTTGGCTGTGTTCCTGTAGGACAGGGATGTGTCTGCCACGAGCTGCTGGGTGTGCTGGGCACACGGCCTTGGCTCTCACAGGTACCTGTAGAGAGGGAGCAATGGGCACATCATAGCCAGGGACAGAGCTCTTCCCAAAACAGCAAGAAAACTGAGAAGGAAGGAATGAGGACACCAGGATGGCTCTTCCAGCATGGGGCAGGGTTTAGGTACAAGAGCACTGAGAAGCTGATTTAAAAAAACCTGAAATGTGCAGTGTGAGTGCTGTGGCTCACAGCAGGACGCTGGAGAGCACAAGCACTTGCTCAGCTTAATGTGCAGGTAGCCAAGTGTGACAGACCACAGCCACAACACTTGGGAGAGAGGAGCAGAGGCCATGGATTAGGCTATCCTGACCAGGACGCTGCCTGTCTGTTTTTAATCTCACTTCTGTGCTGTGTAGATACCTAGATCTTTGTTGTCTAGGGTGAAGATGCAGTGGTCCTTAAACAGGTACTATTCATAGTACACAGCTAGCCAGGAGGTTTCTGGGGTGTTCTTCTAAGGTGGTGGGTGCCTTGTTAGAGGTGAGGCTTGGAGCACTGCAGGCGAGCTGCTCCTGGTTTCTTTTCTCCCCTGATTGCTGGTTATGCAGTGTGTGGGTGGGTTGTTTTTTTCTTAGTACAATGTCAACTGCTGGCTGAGCAATGCTAGGATTTGTGTGAGGGCTATATGCTCTGATCCGGGGGTGCAAGCAGCTCTGCTGAGGACCAGGCATGTCCTGGGGAGCAGACATGTTCTGCAGTTGCACTCACCTGTTGCAGAGGAGCCTGATCTCTGCACTGCCTTCTTGGGATGAGCTGTACAGAGCCAACCCCTCACCCTTTGGGGTTATGCTGGTGTCTGCTTAATGGGATTTTTTCCACAAAAAGGTAGTGATGAATCACCCAGGCTAGACACTGCTGTCTGAGGCCACCAGCTGTTGCCCTTCAGGACAGTTGGATTTATACCTCGAAGCAGGTGCTGAATTCCTGATGCACAGAGCACTGCTCAGTCTGGCCTGCTGTCCATCCTACACTAGGCTGAATAACCCAGCTGTCCCCACCTCTACTGCCTTATCCCAGGCTGGGATCTCCACAGCAGCACAGTGGGGGAAGGTGGTGGGTGTTGACCAACCAGGAGGGCTCCAATGTGTTCATGAGCCTCATTGCCTTAACCAGCTTCACCTGGGACCCCCAATCAGCTCCTCAGCCTGAGGAGCTTCATTTGAGCTCAGCTTTTTGTGCCTTCCTGAGCTCTGCTGGACTTGTACCTGCCCCACAGCATTGTCCCTGCTGCTGGCTCTGTGGGTGCACTCCAGACCCCTGTTGCAGTTCCTTGCTGCTGCCTTGTCTCCTGGATGAACCGTGCAGTGACAGTGCAGGTAGCCTGGCACGTAGCCCTGTCTCCTGACTGGGCTTTGGACCTATGCTGCAGGTAACCTGCCTCTGACTCTCTCTAGTTCCTGCCTGGGCTCTGTGGGTGGACTTTGCCCTGAGTTGTCACCTCACCTTGCCTGGGGCAGTCTACTGGGCCTGTCTCAGACTTGGTGGGGGTGTGCTGGGTGGGTGAGGGCTGCCCTGTGCTCACCCCTGGCTCCTACTTCATCCCCTCTGTGGAGCAGCCCTACTCTCACTGCTCCCTGGTAGTTGTGTGGCTATAACAGGCTAATTGCAGCGCTACTCTTGAACCTTGAAGCAATCCTCTGGTCTGATTTGAAAATTCACTTTTCTTGAGCTTCCACCTTCAGAGCTCTCCCTTGTCCCTTCCCAGGGTTTCAGGCAGGGCTGCTGATGTTTGGGAGGTGGCGTGGAAAGATTGTCCTGTTCTGGTTGAGAGGTGTTGCCCATGCCAAGAAAGGGTCAAAGATGTTACTTATAGGGGTGCCAAAGTTTTACTGTGTGTATTGGGAATACAGCAGGAATAACTTGTTGGAGGTACTAGGTATGCATAGCACTGCTCTGCACACACGGGTTGAATGTGGACTGGGGGAGGGATCAACGGGAGCAAGTGATGCCAGCTGGAGACACCAGAAGCCTTTTAAAAAGAGCTTGGAAGCAACACAAAACCCAACACACTTGCATATTCCAAGCAATGCACGTAAGCAAGACTCACTTTTACATTTTTCAGAGCAGATTAGCGATTTTCTAATTAGGGAGAGAGCCGAATATTGAGCACTGAAATGGATAAGCGACTTAAAAAGAACACAGAAAATCGCAAAGTGAAATCACTTAAATCAGCCTTGTCTCCTCCCTCCCTTCATGCTTGGTATGCTGTTTATCTTGGCAAAGAGGGGGGAAAATAAATTCCCTGGAGGTGGCATATACACACTGGTACCTGAATGCATCAGATATATCTCTGCAGGGAGCTAAAAGCGCTAAACTGCAGATTTTTGAATCACTCTTCTGGACCTGCAAAAATAGGAGCAAGGCTGCATCCCAGCAGGCTGGGGCTTGCTGTGTCTGTTGAACCAAGCTGTTTCCTGAATTTTGATCTGGATCTGGTCATGCATTAAGGTGATCCCAGCAGCTGAGGGTTGTTTGGCCCTTTGAGCAGCTCAACCCTTGGGTTTGTGAAAGAGCAGAACATTGTCTTGGCTGTGATTCTGAAGGAGTTCCTGGATGCTGCCAGACGCTTTAGGTCTTAAGACTCAAAAAGTACTTGTCCATGTTGTGCTATCTGAAAGCATACTCTAAAAACTAAAGACCTGTTTTGTTTGTCAGGCCTGACCTTTGACCTTTTCATGCCCTAGACTTACCATCTGCAAAATTGGGAATTGCCAAACTTGGGTTGGTTGTACCAGCCTGGGTCAGTGCCTGGGCTGTGGAAGGGGCCAGTACAAGGTACCCTGGAGAGATGCCAAAGGCAATTTACACCAGGAAGTCTTTTCTTAGGCTCTTGTTGTCCCAAGAAATGAAGGTTTAGGAAGTGTTATGAACTGTAAGGGTGCGGGGCAGGGAGCGTATCTCACTCTGCACACAAGCCGTGCTTGCATGCTGCAGCCACTGCTGGACCATAAATAAATATTAGTGGGCACTCTCTCTCCCAAAGCACCTATCACTGCTGCCATCCATGTGGAAAGAGGAAAGTAAATAGATTCTTGGATTGTCTTAAAGGCAGAGGGAATAGGATAGGATCAGTCTATTGGATTTGTTGAATAAACTACAAAAAATAAGATATATTTCTCTGCAGACGCGGGTTAATGGGCTATGTTGTATTTTGCATTTCAAGCACCAGAGCATTCAAACCAAGCTGTCAAACTGGTGGGCTTGTTTGAATTAACCATGGCCTGAACTGGGCACAATATTTTTCTGACTTATTTATGCTCCAGCAGAGTTTATGCCTGGTTGCAGCAGACATGGTGCGCTCTGCTTGCCCAGGGAGGTGTGCTCTCTGCCCCGCCATGCTTACAGTGGGAATTACATGCTGGAGAGCCAAAAAGCGGCTTTGACATTTGTCTAAGAAGCTGACCATGCATCTGGGATTGCATCAGTGGTGTTCCAGAGAAAGGAAGGTAGCTTGCTCGCTGGGTGTTTCTGGTGTAAATCCAGCCATGATCACTCCTGTGTTTTAATCAAAACTTCCATCCAAAAGCCATGCATCAGCATGACTTGGTTTGCTGGCTGCTCCACAGAGGCAGAAAACCCCTTGACCCTCTGTCTCTTCCCCCTTGTCTGGCCAAGGTGTTACAACACAGAAAAAACCAGCATTGTGGTGACACTGATGCTTGTGTGCTTCCCTGCTCTGTGAACACAAAAATGTGGCTCTTGGGTTTTGCCCTTAGAGGGTATAAAGTGTCAGGGAAATATTGTGTGTCCTTTCCTTTTAAATAGGGCCTTTGTACTGGCCTTAAAGAGAGGTAAGAGGGATTCGTGCATTCCCTGACAGCTGTGGGGAAGCGGAAACTTTTCATTCCATTCTCTAGATGAAGATCAGAGGTTGTGAGATGAGAGGAGAGAGGCTGGCGGTGGAACAACCCACAGGTTAATCACGGAGCTGGCATTTGGGAGATCCAGCTTCAGTTCCTACAGGGTATTTCTAAGTATTTAGCCGAAAGCAAACACATAAAGAAACTGAAGCTCACAAAAACATGAGAAATGATCAGCCCTGCAGCAGGCTCTGTTGTAGCTTTAAGCCCTCTAAAGAAGTATCTTTATATCCTATGAATTGTATTCCAGTTGGAAAACCTTTGCTGTGCCTCAGCAGTTGCCTTGCATGCATACAGAGCACATTGCTCTTATAATATAGATGATATCTCCTGGCCACTTTTAAATTAACAGAGCCTCAGGTGTAAATTCATTGTAGTTTTCATTGCTATTTCCTCTCCCCAATGTACCTTGAGACTTGGAGATTTCAGCTGCGTAGATTGGGTTTGGGGGGCAGCTGTGCCTCAGCTGTGCTCTCGGGTGTGCCTTGCTACCCTTCACACCGCGTTGCAGTCACCCAATGTGAGCAGGGCTCTCCTGGGCTGGCCTTGATTGACCCTTGGGGTACAAGAGGATGTGGCTGGGCCAGTAATGCAACAAGAGTGAACAAAACCCATCTCCCCTGGGTTGCACCCTCTCTCTGTAGCTGCAGCAGCCTGCTCTGCCAGTCTGTTTGCTGCCTCAAACCTAGGGGCTTTCATCAGAATTTCAGCTTTTCTAATAGGGAAAAAAAGCTTGTGCCAATTCCCTGGCTGTGAAGACAAGTGCCATGGAACGGTTCATGTCTGTGTGGCTGACCTCTTCTCCCCAGAGGAAATTAACCTCACCTGGGCTGTCTCTGCCAAAATGCCCTGGGGAGCCATGGTTGTCTGCTCTGGTGTGGATGGTGGTGGGGCAGTGCTGTGTTCCCCTGGTGTAGAAACAGCCAGCAAGCCTCCAGTAGCACGGAGTTAGTAGGGCAGGGTGGGTGTCTGCACACCTTTGGAGAAGGTGCCCTGGTGGCTGGGGGGCAGGGCTGGTGCTGTCCAAAGGTGTGCCCCCCTCTGTGGGGACATTGAGCTGTGAGGATGCCCAGTGTCATTTTTCTCCAGTAGCTGAGATGCTGGCTCACAAAAATAAGGAAAAATACATCATAGAGGAGTTCCAGCAAGGTCTTGCCACCTTTGTCAAGTAGCAGCCAACTTACCTCATTCAGTGCCCAGGCAGGAAATAAACTTGCTAAATGAGAGTATACTTACCACAAATGAATTTGTACTAAAATCTTGTATGTGCAGCAAAATCCTCTTAGATGAGCATCTGATAAAGGATTAAAACTATTAAATGATTAAAACATCCCCTCTGCCAAATGGTGAAATATACAGATTATACGGTGCTTTGTTGTTTTGTTTTTCCCCTTGGCTTTGCTATTCCCACCCTCCTTGCCCTGTTTGAGGGGAGGGAAGAGAGGGAGAAAGGTCTCTGTTACATCCCCCTGAGGCACAAGGGGTGCCAGGGAGGCTGGGGGAGCAGTGGTAAATTCCATCACCCTGCAGGAAGTGGGGAAAGGTCCCCCAAACCTCTCCCAGCTGCATGCTGTGTCCTGCTTTTCTGGGAAGCAGATGGATTTGTTTCTCCTTAGTATGGAAAGCTTATCTCATGGAATAGACTGGGCACGCTGGGAGGCTCCTGGGAATTTGGAAGGCAAAACTGGTGAAGCCAAGAAGCAAGACTAAACCCTACAGGAGGCTGTTGCAGGCAGAAAAACATTCCAGAGGAGTTCTCATAGGGACAGTCCTCTCCTCAGGCAAAACAGAGGAAGGACTGATTTCAGGCAGCACTGAGGGGGCCCTCATCCCCTGAGCTGCTGTGTCTCTGGGGAGGACCGTCAGTGTTTCCTTCAGCTCTAGCACGTCACCTTGGTGAGCTGGTCTGCAGAAATGTCCTGGAACTCAGCAGCTCCCTGTGATTTGCATCACCTGTGTTGAAGCTGGTGGCATGTGACCTCAGTAACTTTGGGTGGCAGCAGACAGGGAAGTGTCAGACCATCTCCCCTGTCAGAACTTCATTCACTGTGACACGTGCATGTCTCCTTTGGGTGTGCAGCCAAGCATTCAGGGCTTGCTAGGAGTTTCTTAGCCCACAGTTCTAAGGCAGTTACTGGGACAGCCCTGATATCAGAGGAAAAGTGCCCAGTACTCTGTTGTAGGAGGCGTGCAGCTATAGCTCCTCCTGATGCTCATGTTCACAACGCTCACGTGTGCTTTGTCCTCACCCTGAACTAGAGGGTGTGAGAAGACTCCCTTGCTGTGGCTGTTTGCCTGGGTAATTCCTGACAGCTTTGGGAGGGGAAAGTTGGCTGAGAGAAGGGGCAGGGGCAGAACGCAGGCCACTGCTGCAACCATGAAAGTTGAAATAAGGGTGAGACATTGGCATCTCTGCTGTGAGCTTGTCTCTGCTGTGAGCTTGAGCAGAGCCAGGATTTCCCTCAGGCTGCCTAGGGCTTGCTTCTTGCTGCAGACCACACCAGCCATGGGCTGCTGCTGAAGTACCTGTTTCCCTGGTGTGCTGGGCACAGGCACTGCTCTGCAGAGGATGTTTTGGGGTCAGGCTGGATGAGATAACCACTTCATTAATGTAACCCTGATTAGGCAGTCAGGGACCACATCAGAGTCCAAGTTATTAGGAGCTGTCAGCAGCCGAGCGTTCAAGTGGAAGGATGGGAGAGGACGAAGGAAGAGCCAAAGGGGCTATAGCAGTGGTGGTGTCAGCTCAGTATTTATGAGGGGAATAAGCCTCTGGTGTTTTATGGCCAGTAAGATGCTGTTTTCTCTGGGTCTGTTTGATTAGATAGGATTATCTCAAGGGCTTGAATGGCACATCATTGATTTCTGCTCACTTCCATGGATTCAGCAGCCCTGATCTATCCCTCCTGGTTCCAGAGAGCTAAGAGGGGACAGCCACTGCTGAGGGGCAGCCTTTGCCAGGAGGGGCTGTTTGGAAGGGAGCACCCCTTATTTAGCCTGACTCCAGCTCCTCTGCTCTCCTGCACTGTGCCCCTCTGTTTTGATTGCTTTGGGGCCATCACTTGCTGTCTCCCAAAATCAAGAGCTGGTACAATGATTCCGTCTCCTTGATGTTTTGGGGAGAGCCAGACGAGGGCAGGAAAGGAAGGAGACAAGAGAGGAATTTACCAGCTCTGAGGGGAGCTCAGAAGGCTGCAGTTTCTGGCTGGTGTAGCACTGTGGGAATAAGTCATGGTCAGAGGCATGATGAGGCAGGGACTCATCAGATTTAGGATTACTGGGGAGGTGATGGGTTTTCCAGCTTTCTATGCCCAAGCTCTTATTTAGCATTCATTACATATCTGGAAACTTTGTAAAAATCATATCCCAGGTACTAAACCCTCCGTAACCTGTCCTTGTGGGTGTCAGGGTGCTTCAGGTAAGGGCAATGGGGTGCTGGCAGCAATGTCAGGTGGGTAAGCCTGACCAAAGTGACTCAAAGTATTTAAAGGCTGCAACAAAGAGCAGCCTCCCTCATTTCCATGTTGTAGCTGCTGGCAGAATCCTGAAATGAGTTGGCAAATTGCTTTTGTAGTTCTTGTCCATATAAATTGGAGGCTGAAGTGTTACAGAACAGACTTTTTCAACAGGGTTATAGCCTTCTGGTCATGAGCAGAGGGATCTTTGTGCTGCAGTGGCAGAGAGCAGGGCAGGAGTGTAAGGCTTTGCTTAATTCTAACCCATTAGACATGGGTGAAACCAGTGCATCTTCAGCAGCATCAAAATCGATTGCCATGAGGAGAATTGCAGAATATTTTGTGTTCTTTGGCACGTGAGGTTGAAGGCAAGGACAGCCTGGAGATGTGGGGGCTTAAAGGGACTGTTGTGGATTTGGAGAGTGATCTTGCTGGAAGGATACTGACTTGTATTTTGGTTTCTGCTTACCTCTAGCAGTCACTGGTGGGTGGATTACTTCTGCCTCTTCCCTCTGCATGGGGGACAGTGACTTGTGAGCAGAGGAGCATCCTGAGCTGGTGATTACCAGCATGAACAGAGGGGCTGTCTGCAGGAAAGGCTGGTGTGAGCTGCCAGGGCACCTCTGGGTGTCTCTAGTAAAGTTCAGTGACTCTGTTCCACTTGGCATCACAGAGCTGAATAACTTAACAAGCTGGGGGGCTCTAAAAGCTCTGTCCTTGTTAGCTGGTCTCCTCTGAAAGCAGGGCCAAGGGAGAGCTGGGCAAGAGGAGCAAAACACCACAGCTTGACAGGAGGAGGGTGAGGGTGACAGAGGGCTCCTGGGATGGGGCTGAACTGGGGGCCTGTGGGCAGAGGAGCTGGTGCAGGCAGTAGTTGTTACGATGCAGCAGTGCAAGCTGTGACCAGAGTAGAGCACAGAGGAGAGAGTGGCAGAACCATTCAGACCCTAAGGTTTACTTCTTCACTTGAGAACTGCATTCACTTTAACCTTCTGCTTCCTTTTTTTTTTTTGTAATTCAGGGGAAGTGCTAGCACTCAGCTCCTGCTGGGAAAAAAGTGCTGGAGCCCAGCGCCTGCTGGCCCTTGCCTGTGCTGTGCCCTGATTAGCAACTTGTGCTGGAGCACATCAGCACAGGGGGTTGGGCCACTTAGGGAGCAGTGGCGAGAAGGAGGGGACATGGAGCTGTCAGCCCTCTCTTTGAGGGGCCTTTCTGCCTGGTTTGCAGTGCTGGCAGGGCACCGTGGCTGCAGTATGTGCTGCTGGCTCTGCCGTGTGTGCCAGCCTGCCTGTGTCCTGCTGGCTTGCCATGCCCTGACCTACCTTTCCCAGCTTGTTCTGCTGCTGAGTTTCTTCAGCCTCTCTTGCTATGATGGAGGCATGAGCTTAGGCTTCCCCCTCCCGCTGCCTCTCTGCCCACACAGGCTGAGAAGCTGTTTTCTTCTCACAGCTGATGATCAGGATGCTGCCCAGGCATTCTTCTGGTGGCATTCAGTAGGTGGGACTTGGATTAGACAGAGGGAAAAGAGTGGACAGATTGGGAGGTAAGCTGAGCCCTGCCAAGCTCATTTCAAGAAGGCCCTCGAGGTGCCATTGGCAGTGTCCAGCCTGTCCTGTGCCTTTGGTGCTGGCTGAAGAATGTCCAGGACTTGCCACTGCAGTAATAAAACCTCATCTTAGGCTCCCAGTCAACCAAAGCTGGTTTTCCCTTCCCTGAGGTCTGGAAACAGTAAAAACAACGGCCAGACTATTTCAGAGCTTGCAGTATAAGCCCAGAGCTTCAATGGACACCAGCAAGCCTGCATCCCATCCCTGCAAAAAAAGTTCTATCCCCAGGGAATTCAGTAATCACCTGTACAATCATTTACTCCCATCCACTGGGACTATTTGCTACCATTAGTACCAAAAATGGTCCTACGGCAACTACAGGCCACCTCCTCCTCACTCCCACTTCAGTAATGAAAACACTCCCTTCTCTCTCCATCCTGAAGAGTTTTAATCAAATAAACCTGGCACACATGCTCCTGAAAGGAGGATGGTCTCTGTAAGCCAAAATCTGTGCCTGTTCCATTTTCTTCTGATTTAATTTTCCAGAGATTAAGATCCTGCTCATCTCCACTCTCAGAACTTGGCTGCCTCTGTTCTGTTTGTTGGTTTTACTCTAGTGGGTTTTTCCTTTCTGTTGGTGGCTTTGTTTTGAAAATCGTGAAAGCCCAAAGGCACTGATTCCCGGGGATCCAGCCGGCTGTGAAATCGATAGGGAGCTGAGCCTTCCCACACCTGGCACATCTCGCCTGCTCCTGCCCTTCGTGCCTGGAATGTGGGTTGTTATCTTCCTCCAAAGGGCTCTGGCATTGCTGCTGCAGAGTGTTTCTGCTGGGAATGTTTTCCCATAGCAGGGGCTATCTCCTGGCTGCCAGCTCCTCTTGCTGTGTAGGAGGTTGTCTGTCTTTGCTGCCACCTTTGGTTCAGCATCTCCATGTAGCCTGAATGGCAGTAAAAATGTCACCCTCTCGTATTAAAGACCCCAGAGTTGGTCCCTCGGGGCTCTGTTCAGTCCTTTTGAATATCTCCAGGGAGGGAGGTCCCACAATCCCTCTGGACGACATGTACCACTACTTGATCTCCCTCACAGTGGGAATGGGGAGTGGGGGGGAATAATCACATATTTCCTTATGGTTTGGTGGACCCTCTTGTGTTTCAGTTTGTGTCTGTTGCTTCTTTCTCTGTCACTGGGCAGAACTGAGAGGAGCCTGGCTCTGCCTTCTTTGCACCCTCCCTTCAGGTATTATAGACACTGATAAGAAGATCCCCCTCAGCTTTGTCTTCTCCAGCCTAAGCAGTCCCAGCTCTCTCAGCTTCCCTCATATGTGAGATGCTTCAGTCCTTTAACCATCTTAGTGGTTCTTTTCTGGACACTCTCCAGCAGTTCCATATCTCCCTTATGCTGGGATCCCAGAAGTGGCCCAGCACACCAGGAGTGGCCTCACCAGTGCTGAGGGAAGGGGGAGGATCATCTCCCTTGACCTGCTGGCACTTCTGAGCAGACCACTGGCTGTCTTTTCTGCATGGGCACATTGCTGCCTCATGGTCAACCTGGTGTCCACCATGGCCTCCAACACCTTTCTCTGTAAAGGGAAAGGAGTAAGGGTTGTACCCTTGAAAGTCTGTGTTTAAGGCCCTTGCCAGAGAAGCTGTGGCTGCCCCATCCCTGGAAGTGCTTGAGGCCAAGGTGGATGGAGCTTGGAGCATCCCTGCTCTAGTGGGAGGTGTCCCTGCCCATGGCAGGGGGGTGGAGTGAGATGGTGTTGAAGGTCCCTTCTAACCCAAGCCATTCTGTGATTAATGGTGGGATTAAGCACATTCATACCTCTCCCTTCTGAGTGTGCCAGCATTTGATTGCACTCCATTCCTCTTGCTGTGCTGGACTCATGGGTTTTAAGTTTCTACAAAGCATGGGGCTGTTGGTCTTCAGCCTGGATCTCCCTGGTTTCTCCAAGGCATGTCTGATGGAGGGAAGACTGCCCGTTTGAGGCAGAAATTCTGTGTTTGTGCTGATGGAGGGGAAGCACCCCTAAAGCTGACCCACTCCCAACTGGCCTCTGAGCACTGTTGTTTGTGAGGAGACTGAAACACCCAAATATTTCCAGCTCTCTTTGCAGGCTGTGCAGATGTCTGGGGTCAGTGGTGACAAATTATGTAGATTCCTCCCCCTTCCCTCTCTCCTTTCTCATTTCCATTATCTGCCTTTTGTAGAGGCTGTAATTTATTGCATTTTGCAACCTTGTAATTTATGGTTTTTTTATAATTCTTTTCGAGCTTTCAGAAGTAACAGCTCCATGTACCCCAGTGCATTTCATTGTCACACTTGAGGCTTTCCCACCTCCCTCTGCACTTCCACTCTTTTCTTGTAACTTGCCTGTTTACTTGCTAAATTATTATTGTGCACTCAATAAAAATTGCATTTAAAAAGTGATAACTGAAATGACATTTAACATGGAAAGCACTTAAGCATAATTACACTATATGCATTGCATCATTTTGTGACAGTTAATGAAAAAAATCTGAACAGGGTTTTTGGTTGGGGGCTGTAGAGATTGAGTACTGGCATTTTATTGCTTCTGGAAACATGACTTTTATTTTCACTGGAGGGCTTTGTCCTGGGATTTGCTGCTTCCTCCTCCCTTTCTGCCACAGATATCCCATGTCTGATGCAGTGGCACAGGGTGAAGAAGTCACTTCTGGCATTCCAAGGAGTTCAAGCTGGCATAACATGCTCAGAGTTTGATATTCCCAGCTGGAAATTTTGAGAGGGTTAGCTTATTTGGATCAGTGACTTGAGCAGCCTTGCTGCAGAGTTGCTTGTGTTGGCGCCAGGGCTGTGGGAAGGGGGAAGGGGAGGAGGTGGCAGCCCCTTGGTTGTCGTGGTCCAGTTGTGGATTCTGGGGTAACGGTGTCATTGCAGCTTTGGCTCCTGGTAGTGCCCTACAGGGATTTTTTTTTTGGAAGGAAGCTGCTGCTGACTGTGGCTGAGAGCTAGACAGTTAATGTCCTTGCTTTATACTGTCCAATGACCTCTACAGAAAGGGGGCAAGCGTGACAAACCCTCATGACCCCGTGGCTCATATCCTCACTGATACAACTACTTGATTATTAGATTACCTGCAAATCACAGCTCCTTGACCATCTGCTGTGTGAAACTCCTCTGCTCAAACCCAGCATCTGTCCGGCCTGGCCATGCAGACTGTGCTGAATTCCTGAGCAGATCAGCCTGCCTTTCCAGGCATTGTTTCTTCTGCCGTGCTTTGTCCTGTCCTTTTTCTACCTACACCCTGGAAAACTTCAGCATACAAGATGCTTCAGGGGTGATCCTCATGCCTTGCTCTTCTTCCCTTCTCCAGAAAGCGAGATGAGCTTGGTCAGACAGTCACAGAGGCTGCAAACCAGCTCTGTAAATCAGAGCTATCCCTATCTCATACAGGGAACTGCAACTGGAGATGCAGATCACAGGTCCTGCATAACCAGGTCAGTCACCCTTGTAGGAGCTGTGCTCTCCTCCTTCTGGGAGCCCTGAGCTGCCTGGAAAAGGGATGCTGGTGGGTGGACCTCTTCCTGCACCTTAAGCAAGGTGCAGAGACAAGAACAGGGACCCTGAGTGGCAGGGCACAGGAAGATCTGAGAAAACATTTGAGATATAGTGAACAGATGATGGGAGCCACAGCGCTTGACATTTCCAGGCTGCGTGTGAGAGATATTTGGAGCAAGCTGAGATAGACAGTACGTATTTTCTGCAATTTGGAGGAGTAATCTTCAGGAAGCCTTGTCTGTGGCAGGTTTGGATACTAGTCCATGAACTGGAAGGGTAGTGGGCTTGTGGGGAAGTGAGCTAGGTAGGAGAAAATGGAAGCAAGCCGTTATTTAAAAAAGGAAGGGAGGGGAAAACCCCACCATTGAGAACATTAGTGTCCATGAACAAACTCCCCAGCTTATCTAGAAACAGCATGTTGCCTTTCTGTGGTGGTGTTATGACTTGCCCTTTAAGTTATTAAACTGTTAATCATCTTATGGGTAATTTCATTGAAAATGTTCACCAAAGCATTTGAAGGTTCAGATACAGAAGGTTACTGAACTCAGGCCTTTTTTTGTCTTTTTCTTCAAGTGCACACAATAACTAGAAACCATGCTGAGGCAGTAATAACCAATATAAGGGAAAGGAATCTCCTGGAGAGATTACTCTATGCTTTTTTTGAGGCATTTCTTGTTGCTTGTATCTTTTTTTTAATCATGATTTTTCTGAGTTGACTTAAAAAAGAAATCTATTGATAAAATCCTCATCCACTTGACAATCAGTCTCATCTGGGAACTATTTGGTGTTATCTTGGCTTAATTCATTAGTAAGAATTAAAAAAAGGCATTAAAAGTGGACATCTCTATTGAGAGCACTTAATTCTTGGCAACAAGAGTCAATTATGCCCTGTTGAGTAAGTGGTTCTGCATGGGGCTTACTTGAGAAATTCCTCAGCCTGAGAGAGGTCCTGGGAGAATAAAGGGGAAGGAGGGCTGAACCCCACACTCGCAGGAGATGTGCAAAATGCCTGTTTTGCCTCGGACGTGCCCACGGGCTGAGCAGGAGGCTGGGATGCAGGGGCTGATGATGGCAGGTCTGATCTGCAGCCTGGCTCTGTCGCAGGGAGGGAGGGGAGCAATTCCCCCGTGAGCTCAGCAAGTGGCTGGAACACGTTTGCTCTCCTGATGAGTTTACGGCCGAGACTGCTTCCCTCCCCAGTTCCTCTGGTACTTCACAGCAGCACTTCACTTCTGAGGTAATGGGGCTGAATGCTCCTGCAGCACACGGAGGATGCTCCTGCACTGTGCTCTCAGAGGAGAAGACACTGGGGTTTTCTTCTTCTGATGTGTTGTTGTATTGGACCCCTCTGAGATGGTGGCATGTTCACCATCCGTGTCAGGCCATCACTGCCCAGTCTGGGGCCTCGCATGGGTTTGGTACCTAGAACCAAATTCAGCCCATGGGATGTTGCTGAGTTCCTAATTTCAGCAGGAATTCATTCCAGCAGCCCTGTTGTCTGTGTTTTTCAGGAGATGGAGTTCAGGTTCCTTCTGGCAGTGTAAGCTTTGGCACCAGATGTGCCAGAAACAGAGCAAAGCTCACTCAGGGCATGGGGCTTTTCTGATGGTGGTGATAATTTTGCTAAGTTGGATAAGAAGACATACACAGTAGGAAAGGAAATGGCACTAAAAGGAGAAGCAAATTGTGAAGCCTGTTTCCTGCTACACTTTCTGTAGTTAAAATTTAGTGATACTTTAAGATATGTATTGATCATCCAAACATACAGGGATTTGTGGTCTATATAATCATATACATTTTATTTATGACACAAGCCCAAGTCAGCACTATTAACATAATTGCAAACTCACTTTTCTATTATGTGATCAACTAAACTGCATTGCAAAGCAGCCTTGGGGGTTGCCCAGCCTGGAGTGCAGTGACACACTTCAGGGCTGTGGGAGTGAGCAGGGTGCTGCTGCCACGCTGTGGGGCTCCATCCATGAACCACTGGGCTTGAAAAAACAAGCTGTAGAATAAACCCCTGACACTTGGGACAAGAGACAAAATCCCATAGCCCTTGGAAATTAAAATTTTCTATTTAGAACTCACTCCCAAGTTTTAGGAGGGAAGTTACAAGGTGGCATTAAAAAGCACCTGCTGCATCACCATCACATGTCTCACCATTTGCGTTTTAATGTCTCATCTAAAATAATCCCCAGCCAGGTTTCTTTTCAAGCAATTGAGGCTGCTTGGGTTTCAGCTTTTGCCACTGCTGTTTAGAGTAATGCTAATTAACATTCTGGGCAAAGGAGCATCGAGCGGGGAAGTGCTTATGATTTGTAAATGCCACTTTGCTCTTCTGGCGCTGTCCTTCCAGGGAAAGGACTTCTTTTGTCTGATTCTTGTTCTCCCTCCTCCCTCCAACTGTCTTGGAGTGAAGCTGATGGCTGGGCACATATTCTGCCTTAAGCATATGCATGACTTTTCACTACCTGTGCCACGGTGGGTGACTCTGCATGGACGTGAGGGGACCTGTGTGCCTGCAGAGCAGGGACGTGCTGCTCTGAGTGTACGGGAGCTTGTGGCTGGGGCGTGTGAGCCTTTACCACTGAAAGAGGCATGTGACAGGCTTGTCCCTGCTACAAGTTTCCCATTCCCTTGATGATAAGCTACGAGGAAATGGGGATGAAATCAGAAATTGGCAACATGCTGTCAGGAGGGATTAATTTCTGTCCCTGATTAACTTCATGCTGGAACAGCAGGAGACGAATACTTTACCGTACTCGATGCAGCTTTTTCTTACACCAAGTAGATCTGAATCCACCCACTGTCCTACACTCCCCTTGTTGTGTTTTCTTAGATTTGGCAGGGCCATTGCTCTGGATGTGTAATGACAGGCCAAATACATGTTTTCTGATGCTGATGGAAAGTACTGAAAAAAAAAACCTGCAGTGCTTTGGGGGTCTGGTTTGAGCTGTGCAAGTTTTGTTTCTGCTTGTAGAAGCTTTAATGTGCTGGTTGGTCCCTAGAGCTCTTGGTGGAATATTAATACTCTCCATTCCTGTGCTACCTTTCCTCTAAGGCTTCCACAACACTTTGCAAAAATTAACAATAAATTCTTTCAAAGTGGGAGGTCAGTGCAGAACACAGGAAGGTGATTTGCCAATGATCACGCAGGCAGGTCAGTACTCTGTGTGTGGCAAGGGGGGGAATACAGACCAAGTCCCCTCTCTCAGCCCTAAGTGCCAGACAATCACTCCAATTACTCCCTGCCTGTGCCTAAAGCTTAATTAAGACTGTGGCTGTCCTAGGGAGAGCAGGTGTGGAGCCTAAACAGTGCTTTGTGACAGAGCAGAGCTGTGTGGGGAGCTGGGCCTGTGCTGCACACAGGTGAGTGTGGAGCTCAGCCCCGGGGTCTGAGTGTGTGGGGAGCTGGGCCTGTGCAGGGCTGGGACAGCAGGGACAAGAGCCCTCAGACACTGGGGAAGAACTGAAGGAGAGGACAAGGCAATGGAGTGCAAGTGTGTGCACAGGTGTGTGTGATGGTGATTGAGGAGACCTGAGTATTTCTGGCTGCCCTGGGAGTTTTGGCTCCCCTGGCCCAGCTCTGTCTTTCACGCTGTGGGTGCTTCCCTGCACCCTGTTATTCCTGGGGGTAATGGGGCCCAGGGGACTGGTTTTTCCCACCTGTGGGACAGCTCTCCTGTGATCTTAGCAAAGTATATGGGCAGCAGGAGTGATGCCAGGATTGCAGAGCATCCTGCTGCCTCCTCCTTGGCCCTCTGGAGAGCAGAAAGTCACAGACCCTACCCACAAGATTTTCACAACCTGATGTGTCTGGTTGGACAGCTGATCGAAGGTGCCCAGCTTGACTGATTGATGCCTGCATATTTTGAGGACTGTTTGGAATAGCATCCTAGTGAATGCTCTACCAAGGGCATTGTCTAATTGCCACATTAATTGTAACTTAGGTATGAAAAGCATTATCTTGTAGGGAAAGAATAAATGAATATGAATTTTTTGGCCTACAAGAATAAAAACTCAAATAGGACAAATCTTCAAAATAATATCAGCACGAGGCAGAAGTGCCTGTTCTTTGTTAATTTGAGATCTTTCTACCAAGAACATGGTTTTAAATTGCAGCAAGAGATTTTCAACTTAGGCATCATAAAAAGTTTTCAAATAGGATTGTGAACTACCAGAGCATTTTGTCTTGTGAAACACAGGAATCTCCATCACTGGATTTCTTTAAGAACAGGTCAGAGGAACAGGTTGGGAATGAGAGAGCTGTGGTGATTGTTAGAAATGACACATCCATGATGCCACCTTTTGCTGGGGGTATGGGAACATGCTGAGACTACCTGATTTGATGAGATCTGTTCCAGCCCTGTTCTCTGTGATGCTGCGAAGATTTTTGAATTTTTTAGTGGAGTCTTTCCATTCAGATGTCAGACATCTAGAGGTTGCCTTCAGAAGACACATCCCCTGGGATCTCTGTGGGTACATAGCAATCCTGCCCCTGTACCTCTCCAAGACTGTGCTGAAAACAAACCTGGGCTGAGTTTGCCAGCTGTAGGGTTTAATGCTGCTGCTAAAGTCTTGCTGGTGACACTTTCAAGGTGGGACTAAGCTGAAAACCTCAGCTGAAATGACTTTGCAGAGGGTCACCTCTTTATGAAAATCTCCAAGTACATGGTGTATTCTTGTTACAGTTCCTGAACCCCACTGGCTCAGGGAGCAGAAGGCACTAGCAAGAAAAAGGATGAGTCTGGAAATGTGTGGAAGAAAGCTGTCTGGAAATCTGTTCTCCATATCCTCTGGTGATAAGGCAAAGCTTTTTGAGCCTGTTCCACAACAGAGAGGACTTCATATTAAACATCAGTAATGACTTTCTAGCAGGCCTCCCTTTCAGTGACTAAAGGGGCTGCAAGAGAGCTGGAGAGGGACTTTGGACAAAGGCATGGGCTGAGAGGACAATGGGGAATGGCTTCACAATGCCAGAGGGCAGAATTTCATTAGATAATAGAAAGAAATTCTTTATTGTGGGGTGATGAGGCCCTGGCACAGGTTGCCCAGAGGAGCTGTGGCTGCCCCATCCCTGGAAGTGCTCAGGGCCAGATTGGCCAGGGCTTGGAGCAACCTGGCATAGTGGAAGGTGGCCCTACTTATGGCAGGGGGTTGGAACAAGATGTTCTTTAACCCTTCCAGCCCAAACCATGCTTGATTCTACAAAAACACTAAAGGACCTCAGCCAGGGAAGCCTGAGCTCTCCACCATGAGTGGATTAGAGCAGTTTGTAAGCAGCTGTTAGGTGAGTCCTGAATGAGACAGAGAGGATGTATTGGACAGGTGGGTTTCTTCCAGCCTGACTTCCAGTGAGCCTGTGCCTTTGCAGAAATGCTTCCAGTGCTTGAGATTAGGGAGAAAAGCTTGTAAATGTGAATCTCTGAAGTGCAGAGGAAGTCCCAACACCTGTATCAGGAGGGAAATCAAGAGAATTGCAAAGTTGCTGTTTCTAAAAGTTCAGTTTCTTTAAAATAGATCATTACTCTGCAGAAAACTGGGGGGCGTAACTGTTGACAGTGCTGACTTATGCTGGCCTAGATTTCAACTGCTTTAGCTCTAATAAGAGATTTAGTTTAATTCCATGTTGGTGGAGTCATCCCAAATTTGCATCACTGCAGCTGAGAGCTGAATTTGGCCAGTGGTAGCCATCAATAAAAATAAAAGGCAGTGTGGGGTAATTGTTACTCTTTTTCTTGTGTTGATGAAAGGAAGTCTGCAGAATATGTCTGGGAGCCTTAGTGTTAGAGGCTGCACAGCACAGCCTTTTTCCACAGACCTTCCTACAAAAAGCAACTGCATTTCTGGCAAGGAAGATAAAGCTGTTTTGGGAAAGAGGTCTGCTTATTTATTTAAGGTCAAGTCTTTGAGGATCTGGGAGCCTTGCATCACTCAGTGCAGAGCAAAGAGCTGTGTGTGCTTTGGGCAGGCTCACAGGGGATGGGGAGCAGCCTTTGCCCACCTGCAGCATCCCTGCCACAGGCACTGCAAGAGAGCCTAGGGAAGGGCTGTTCATTTCTCTCCGGGCAGTGGTGGCCCCTTTCTCATCCTCCTTCCTGCCAGGGAAATGGAGTCTGGTGAGATCCCATTTTGGGTCTCTGAGCTTTTGTAATTTCAGTGTCCTAAACATTTAGCCTTGGGAGAAAAGCAGCAGAATAAAAGAATACAGAGTTTTAAACTGTCCAGCAGCTGTGCGAAAAGCAAAACTGCAACCACACCTCAGGGATCCGAGGAGCAGAAACGTTTCTTGCTTTATCTTTCCCTAATGATTTTCATCCTCTTCCTTCTCTCAGGGACGCTGGGGAAAACTCACCTTGATCCATTATGTGGAGGCACTGATTCCAACAGAAATCACAGAATGGTTTGGGTTGGAAGGGACCTTAAACACCATCTCATACCAAGCCCCTGTGATGGGTAGGGACCCCTTCCACTAGATCAGGCTGCTCAGGACTCCATCCAGTCTGGCCTTGAACACTCCAGGGATGGGGCAGCCTGTGCCAGGGCCTCACCACATTCTTCATGATATGCACCTGAAATCTATCAGAATAGCACATCTTTATCTATGACAGCACCCCTCCTAGGATGCGCCCAGGGTATTTGAGGTGCAATTTTAATGCCATTGATCTGAAATTGGTGTGGTTTATGTAGACATAACTTAATCAAACTGGTTAACTCTTCGATAAATCTTGAAGGAAAGTAATTGAGGCACCTTTTAAAAATACTGTTTTCCTTACTAAAGCTTTTATTATGTCCCACATAACAAAGAGAGCAGCCAAATTCCAGGATCAGATTGGGGGGTTTTTTTGTTTCTCTTTTACTGTACAAGCTTGTATTTTTAGAGATCATGTGATGTCTGACTGCATTTGGGCATTTTTCTGAGAAGCTGTAGCTGTTCTCTCTCTCTTGTACGTTAGCACAGCAGGCTCTGGGGGGTTTGTGCCCTGACCTGGCAGCAAGGCCCATGCCATGCAAGTGGCTGTGAGTGTGCAGAGAAGGGCCTGGGCAGAGTTCCCATCCTGGTTGAGACCTTCTGCCTTCAACTGTGCAGCAATTTATTTTTGCAGTGCTTTATCTGAAAGAAGAGCAAGTTTGAAGTTGTGTGATACTGAATTTCCTTGCAGAAGATTCTCACTCTCTGCAAACACCCAGGCAGGTCTGTTGCTCTGAGAGCTCCCCATACAAGGGTTTGGGATGATGAAGACTAAAAGCTGCTTTCCAGGCTGGGAGAGGTTTTCTATAATCCAGGCTAACCGTGCATAGCCCTTTATCCCTGACTAGTTGCTAAATTATGTATAGCAGGCCCAGGTCTGCTTTGGGGCTGGCAGGGCTGAAATCTCAGCTGTGGAGGCTGGTGATCCTGTGCTGAGGAAGCAGAAGTTCAGCCAGTGCCACAGAGGATGGGAGGGGTGGGTGCTGGGGCTGGATGGGGGAGCACTGGAGCAGCTCCACCTCTCCATCCCTGGTGGTGTGGGCTGCTTTTCCCTCTTCCCCCATGTTCTCTGTGGTACTGCTGCCTTTTAGGAGGCTCTTTAGTGAACCAGAGAGATCTCAGTTCTATGGTTTGTTTGCTTCAATTATAGCTGACCATCCCTGAGGAGCAGCTAAACTTCACATTTCCCTGTCCTGCTTCTGCGGGAGAGCTGTGAAGAGCTGCTCAGAGGGTGCTTGCTTTTTATGAGGTAGGTGGAAGGATGGAGCACAGCAGGGAAATGGCACTGAGGAGAGCAGAGCTGGGGTTAGTAAATGTCAAGCTGTTTGCCTCCTGCGCGCGCTGGAGCACGTCCGCAGGCTGCCGGAGCAGCGGGGACAAGGCAGGGGTGGTGACAAGGGGCAGCTTGGGCTCTGTGGGAGCCACTGCCCACTCTGCTGCCAACGGGGCACCTGGGCTCAGGGCTGTGGTGTCCATGGTGCCAGCTCTGGGAGTCGGTGTGAGGTAGATTTGCAAAGCCTCTCTGAGCTGTGGCACCTGTGCTCACCTGCAGCTGCTTCCCTTTGCCTGTTCCTCTTGTGACCCTTCTACAGGGAAAACCAGGATCCAGCACTTTCCTGGCTGATAACTGCTCCTCCAGAAGGCCATTCCTGTGCCAGTGCCCATCCCCTGGCCCCTGCAGTGGTGTGTGAGCTGCTCTGCACCAGGAGGTGCAGCACTGCCCATCCTGGCGGGCTGTCAGCGAGGCCACTGGCTCTCTGATCGCTGCCTGCTTGATTGTCCCTGACGCTGTGCCCAGCCTCACATCCTCCTAATGTAATGTAGAAACCACGATGATTACCATCATTGCAAGGACTATAAGCACCAGACAATGAAATTTAACAACAGTAGGTGCAGCAGTGATGAGGGGTGAGATGGAAATCGTGCTGTCTCTGCTCTCTGCCTATGGCCCTGAGCAGTCTCCAGCTTCCAGCAGGATCTCTGGGGTCTGGCTCTCCTTTTCCTCCCTGTTACCCAGGCACAGTGCTCCGTGCTTGGCCTCGACTGTCTCATGGTGCTCTTGTTAGTCACTTATACTGCTGGGCAATTCTATTCAAGGCTCCTGCTTCAGGGGGTTTAGAGAGGTCTGTCCTGTGTACAGACAAAAGGGTCTTTTGCCTGTATCAAGGCAAAAGCAAACCTGCCCAAGGGTTCTCCTCTTTTCTCTTCACCTATACTCTGAGCTGTGGGGAAATGGGAGGACCCTGCAGTAGGTGAGATGAGACTCAAAGAGGGCCAGATTGATGATTATCTGAGGGACACCAACAGATCCTGAAGGTCCAGGAGAATCTCTAGCCCAGCATCTGAGCAAGCAGTGCCTCTCAGGGCCAGTATCCTGCTGCAGTGTTGGCTGTACTGATGAATTCCCTTTGCAGAAGCCATATCTGGGTCACTGTACAACACTAATCCAGGCACAGGTCTGGCTGCATGAATTTGAAGTATAACCCTGAACAGAGACCTCCCATAATAATGCTGGCTGGGAAAACCCTTTTGTTTTCTTGTTTGCTGGCCTTTTTGGGGCATGACATGGCACAGCCCCATTTCTGGGGCGTGAGGGTTGTCTTAGGTATGGGTGGCTGTTGTGCCTGCAGAGATGTGGTTTGGTCTTTGGCCTCCCTCACCTGCAGCACCCCAACTTTGAGGTGGAATGCTCTGGGAGCAGGAAGGCAGCAGCTCTGTTGCTGCACGTAGTACTCTGCTCTTTTGCAAACATGCCAGGTTTGCACTGTGATTAAACGCTGTTTGGACTGCAGCTGTCCAAACCCGGTGTATTGGATTCATAAGGGGTGGAGAAAAAAATTAATTTCTGGAAAATGATTATTACCCAGATCAGATGCCTTTCCAGCAGGAGCTGGAGCACCACAGCCTCTCCCTGCTTGGCCCTGAGCAAACCCCAGGTGGGGGTTGAGCTGTGGGTACAGCTCTGGCCTGGCTCAGTGGGGCTGAGAGCTTCTGGGGTTACCAGCTGCTCTGTTGGGGTTCAGCTTTTTGGTTGCTGTTGTTCTTGAGGAAGGTGATGGGGGAGTGTTGGCATGGAGGTGATGCTGTGCAAGCACAGTGCAGTGCTGCCCCTCTGATTTTGGGGAAGGGCTGCTTTGTGGCAGTTGTGAAATGGAAAGAGAAGGGAGGGATCTGCTTTGGGCTGCAGGTGTACCCCACCATCCCTGCCCTCCCATCAGGGTCCTCCCTCATGTCCTGGATGAGGGGGACATTGAACATTTCTCAAAATGAGGCTGGAGACAGTTGGCAGGGGAGGCCAATGCCCACTGGAGACAAGGAAGGCTGAAGCTGAGGAGACAATTTTTGCTTTCTAGTGGTGCTTTACAGGACGCTCTCCTGAGATGTGTTATTTTCCTTCACCTTTTATCATTGGATACCTTGACCCTTGGGAAGGTGTTGGCCCCTCTCTTGGCAGCTCATCAAATGATTTCTGCACTTATGGGAGTATTTCTGCACCCCTTCCTTTCTCAGGCTGCCAAGTTTCACAGTGCTGGGTGTGCTCGCAGGGAACTGGGGAGAGGAAAATGCTTTCTCTGAACTCTGACAGCTCTCTGAATATATAGGCACAGAGGGAATTTAAGGCAGAGATGAGCATCATTTATTGTGCATTAGGAGCAAGGCAAACAAGTGAATTTAGAGAATGGGTGTTTCAAGGCAGTATCAGATCTGCCTCCTTGGCTGTACAGGTGCTGCTGGGAACATGTGCTGACAGTTGGTTGTGTTACCAGCTTTGCTCTTAAGTGAGGCCACTTTGCACTTCGGGGCTGGTTTAAATCATTTTCCTGGCTGTTTGTAATTGCACTATGCTTAGGAGTATTTAGGATTAAATTTTTCATGTTGCAGGTTGTCTTCAACAGTTGGATTTTTATTCCCCCCCACCTGCCACTGTTTTGGTTTTTTTCCTTTGCTTTTATTTTTTGTTTCAGCTCAGTAATTTCTATTGTTTGGCTACTTTTAATATTCACTCCCACTGCCCCCTGCTCTTGCCAGTTCACTCTCAGCATCCACTGCTGGACTCCTCTCCACTGGATCTTCTGCTATGCATTCAGCTTCAGCCCTTCCCAGACTATTTATCGAGATTGCAGTTTATAATGTGGTTTCAATCCCCGTTCTCTGAGTACAACTCCTCCTCCTCTGTGCTGCTGGAGGGCTACTCCCTCTGTAGGTAACTCAGGGGCTCTCTACAGCCCTTCTCCTGCCCAGTAATCTCAGGTTTGCAAACCACGTTGAGCAGGACCAATACAAGGGTGTTACTTCTTGTTTCAGTGTGGCTGGAGCAGTGCAGCATTTGGCTTTTCTCATGTCCCTGCATTGCCACCCACCTGTCCTGCCTGGCAGGGAGGCTGTGAGGGGCTGGGGCCTGTTGCTTAATGTATTGCCAAGTAAAATCCAGTCTGCCAAGAGCACACAAGCTGCACCTCTTCTCTGCATGGGTGCAGATGCAGCCAGGTGTATGAACGTGGAGTCAGAAGCAGCAGTTCCTTGCCTCTGAGGTCACCACTGTTACTAATTTCAAAAACAGGTCCCAGAGCACTGGATCAAAGGAGAATTTCAATGAGAATGGCTTTCCAACCTGGACAAAACTAAAGGTTGTTGCCATCACTGAGGAATGGTCGAGATGTCTTTGTCCAGAAAATCCTCCCTTTGACTCAACTCAAGGAAGAACCCTGTATGGGAAATGTCACCCTGGATAAGTAACACCTGGCCACGTTCTGAACAACCCAAAGCAAAATGCTACAGTGGAGACTGTGAAGTTCTCTGAATTGCCTGGAGCCCCTACCATTCATTCCCCTGCCTGTCTGGGACATTCTCATGCACGTATGGTCACTGTTAATTTGTCTTGGATTGTTCTAATTAAGGCGGGTGAACTGTTCAGCCACGAAGACTGCAGAGCTCTGCAGCTGCAGAGGGGGCTGGAGGAACAGCTCCTGGGTTCTTTTTCTGTTCTTTCCTCCCTTGTGGACAGGCACCGTTTCTGTCCGTTACCAATAGGAGACAATTTTCTGTTTCATAATAGGAAAATACTAATGTCAGGACTCCCTCTGTACCCAAAGCTTTCTCCTTGAAGATTGTTCCTCTTTGCTTTCCTAATTGCTGCTGCTCAGCTGGAGGTATCCTGCATCTTCCAAGCACATGACTTGGTTGTGCTGTTACTTACCAAGGGGAGAAAAAAAGAGTGTGAGAGAATATTGCTTTGTGTCGACCTTTCCTTGCTTTAACCCCTTCTGTGCCAATGTAGGGTGTTTTATCTAGTGCAGGATGTTATGGTATTGGTAATACAAGCCTTTTGGTCTGAAGCTCAGGGTGTCATGGAGCTCTGATGTGAAGAACATCTAGAAATCGTATCCTGAGCCACATCAAAAGCGAGTTAAGTGAATGATTCTCTCCTTCTGCTCTGGAATACCTGGAACACTGTATCCAGCTCTGGGACCCTCAACAGAAGAAGCAGGTGGAGGAGGCCCAGAGGGGAGGGCAATGCAGATCACCAGAGGGCTGGAGCACCTCTGCTATGAAGACAGGCTCAGAGCTGGGCATGTTCAGCTGGAGAAGAGAAAGCTTTGGGGGACCTTAGAGCCCCTTCCACTGCCTAAAGGGGCTCCAAGAAAGCTGGAAAGGGACTTTGGGTGAGGCCATGGTGTGACATGACAAGAGGGAATAGCTTCAAACTGAAAGAGGGAAGGTTGAGATTAGACATTAGGAAGAAATTAATTACTGTGGGGCTGGTGAGGCATTGGCACAGGTTCCCCAGAGAAGCTGTAACTGCCTCATCCCTGGAAATGTTCAAGGCCAGGTTGGATGAGGCTTGGAGCAACCTGGTCTAGTGGAAGGGGTCCCTGCAGGGGATGGAATGAGATGGTGTTTGTCCCTTCCAACCCAAACCATTCTATGAAATAATTTCTTCTGGGGTCTGGGGATGCCTCTTAAATGTCTTCTCTTACTAAAGCATCTTCTTTGGAGTCCCTGTGCTCACAGAGTGATCACTTGTAATAACACAGGAGTTGCCAAATTAATGTGAAGTGTGGGTGGTTTGGGGACCAAAGTGATTTGGGTGAAAATTTCAGACGAATCAGGTTGTTGGGGTTGCCTTTCCTTGAAGGATGGCAGGTGTGGAGCATGCAAGAGCAGAGCCTTGGGGAGGGCACTGGAGCCATGTTCCCTGTGTCTCTTAGGGACTGAGGAGTCAGATGAGGATCACAGATGTCTGGCTCTTTGCTCTTGGCTCGTGGGCTGTGTTCTTGCAAGTCAGTAACTACGAAAATTCACAGAAATTCTGTTTTCTTGAGAAACCTCAGGAACTATCAGATCTGAGTCTTTTGAGTGCTGCCCCACTGACAGTGGTGGGATGGGTTATTGTCCTGGCAGCCAGGGCAGGCAACCTGAATCCCTTGGGGCTTTTTTGGGAGGAAAAAAGCAGTTGCTGGAGTAGAGCTAGAATGGAGTAATGGTATATGTAGACATAAGGCTGCCACAAGAGACTGCTGTTAGGAATTTCCTAGTACCATGGAAGAAAGGAGGAGTTTGGGCAGAGCAGGGGCCCCAGAGAGAGCTGCAAAGAACAAAGTGGAAGTCTGGAGATTAACCCAGTAGGTCTGGAGGGACTGTGCACAGCTGAAAGAGCAGCCTTGTGCTTCATCTATCAGTGTACTCCTGTGGCTTCAGCCTCAGAAAGTGCTTTGTTTAACCATGAAAGGAAAGGGGAGGCTGGAGCTGGGGGATGTCTCTGCCCTGGCTCCTGAATTCACTGTCAGCTGCCTTCAGCAAGTGGAGTTGCTGTCTACTCCAACTCATTATAAGGTCTGAAGAGAGGGCAGTAAGTAGTTTCCCACCATTTTCAGGGTCTCATCATGTCCCTGAGCTGTGTGATGTGCCACTGTCCAGATCCTGGGCACCTGCCTGCCTGTACCTTTACTTTTGCTGGCTCCACCAAGAGAAAGCGTTGTGACAGTGTGAGCCTGGTGGGTGTCTCTGGCTGAGCCTCTCCTTAGTCCTGACTGAAATGGAGGTTCTGGATCCATGTTTGTCATGTTTGTCATCTGGTTGTTTACTGTTTGTGTTTGGGTGCTGCTCTGAGACAGACCCAGGGCAAATGTGTCATGAGAAATTGCTTCTGCAACCCCTGGTCCTCATGGCCAGGTCTGCAACAAGCCACCACTTACAGGCAGAGTCTTTCACTTGTAATGAAGTTCCAGCAAAGAGAGGGTTTTGTCCCGTGGGAAGCATGATTCAGCTCCTAAGGATCATGCAAGCTTGGGTAGGTGCCAGACATGCTTAGCATGGAATTTGCAGTTAAGTGTGGAGTCTGCTACCTCCTTGGGGAGGTCCAGCTCTCCTTGGAGGGTTCTCTGTTCCCGTATGTCTCCATGTGTGGAGCTGAAGGTATTTGCAAGTAGCCTGAGGATAAAGAGAGAACCAGAATCCTATTTGCTTTGTGGTTTTCTTCATGTACCTTACTTAAGAAAAGATAAGGCATGAGGAATTTTTTTTTGCTAATCTCAGATGATGGCAATAAACTCTTCCCTTTGACCCTGTGTTGGCTGCACCTGGGTCTGCAGGTAGGTGGAGTTAACAAGTCACAAAATCATCTGAGGAGGTGACTGAGGGGTTTGTGGTTGTGAAGTCTTCTGGTGGGACTGATCCCTTCTTTTTGAGGCAGTGCTGATGCCAACAGCACTTCCCTTGTGCCTGGGGTTGTTCCCTGCAGATGTATGATGTGCCTGCAGGCCATTGCTGCCACTTTGGGTGCACACATTCAAATACAGATAATTGCACTGGCTTTCAGGACAATCCTGGTATAGATTTGTGCCTCTGCCCACCACAGCCTGGCCAAGTTCTGGACTGGTTGTAGAAATCCTCATTTCTTGAGGGTGCCAAATTACTACGCCTTGGTTAGAGATGTGGGTTTTATCCTGCTTCATGTGATCCCCTTGTTCCTGTTCCTGGTACCCTGGGTGCTCCCAGGCCCTGCATCCAGCAAACCCTGCACTGCCTGCAGTGTGTGGTGGCTCTGCCTGTGCCACAGGAGTGGCTTAGCAGAGGCAGGGGTGGGCAGCTCAGCTGTTGAGTGAGAGGGTGGGATGCTCATTGCCTGCAAGCAGGCAGCTATAGAACAGTGGTGTGGGCAGCAGGTTGACTGCATTTCTATTTTTTCTGGTTGCAAAGCCTTTCTTCTCTTGCTCCCCTCATTTCCAAAGCTTATATTGTTACCCAGTCCACATTGCTAGAATTCTCTGTTAGAGGATCAGCTTTTCTGTAGGAAGACTGCTGTACTCCTCACTAATATTGACTGTCTTTTTCTCTTGCTTCCCCTCTTAGATCTATGATGACAATAAAAACCTGTTTGAAGTCAAGGAGAATGTGCCCAGGAAATTGGTGGAGAAGGTCGCAGGGGACATTGAGAGCCTCTTGGCCAAGAAAGTCCGTGCTTTAAAGGTAAGGAGATGGGCCTGTGTTCTGATCCTTTGATGGAGATGCTCAGTTTAAACAAGAGGGTTGATGCTGGCATAGCAGTATCATCTCAGCTTCAAAGTGATTTCTGTGATTGTGTGGCCTTTTCTGGGAACTGCATCCTGCAGTTGGACAGATCATAGGGAGTGTGTGAGGCAAGGATGTGTAGTGGGGGGATTTACTCTACATATCTTCTTGCTTTTTATCTCCTACCATTGTTGTGCAAACACCTGAAGGTGCTGGACAAAAATACAAGTGACAGCAAAAGCCTGGCAACAGATTTGATCCAGTCATTTACCTGAGGTTGTCCTGGAAGCAGAGGTACTGCAGTGTCCCTGCTATTGCTCCTGGAAGTGTTTTGGACAAGTGGAGCCTTTCCTGTTTAGGTGATGGACTTGAAGGGTTTGTGCTGGTGCCTGGGACTTGAGCCCTGTGACTGACTGCATGTGTGGGTTGCCCTCATGGGTATCTGCATACATCTCCAATCTTGTCCTGTTTTGTAACACTCCTTTTAAAATGAACTCCCTGTATCTGTAGTGGAGGAAGGTGACCTGTCCATGGTGCCTGCTCAGTAAAACCCAGTGGTGGCTATAACAAGGTGGCAGCAGGGCCACGATCTGCTGCTGAGGCAGGGACAAGTAATTGCCTTGCTGGAGAGGTGGACAACCTTCTCCACTGCAGAGGGGTATGGATACTTCCCCTCCAGGAGCTGAGGTGTCCTCTCTAAAACACAATTTTATTGAGTGCCAGGACATTGTACAAAGGACATCTGGCAGTGTGGCCAGCTGGATGCAGCTGGTAGCTTGATTCACTGGAAGGGTGTCTGCAGGTGAGAGACAAGGAGAAGGCTTGGAGCAGGTAACACAGCTGATGTGTCCACAGAGGCACTGCAGCCAAAAAGACTTGGTCAGCCTTCCGCCTGACAGACAGGAATGGGAGCACAGGGAAATGTGCTGTGGTGAGAGAAGGGATATTGCAGCAACTGAGGTGTAACTAAGGCAGTGAGAGTTTGGAAGTGAGCTGTCTCCACAGTGGGTAAGAAGTAGCTTGGAGAAGGTATGCAACAGGAATACAGGACACGCATGTGGGCCAGGGGAGTCTCAAGACTCAAGACAGGATCTAAGTCAAGGGTGTTCAGAGTCTGGCCTGAGTGTCCAGATGGTGTGAGGTTGTCCACAGTGCCTGACAAGGGTGGTTACTGTAGGGACTTGGGTGAAGAAGATTGTTGTTTACCCCATTTCTTACTCTGGGAAGTAAATAATCTTACTTGGGATTCACACCAAGTGTTTTAGCTTGAATGGAAGGATCTGAAGTGGGACTAAAGAGGTGTAAACTGCCAGCACTGCATTTGGGATTGTGGCAGTGAAAATCAGGGAGACCAATTTTCTTCCTAACATGAATTTGTATCCTTGTGCTCATGTAGTTTGTGTGCATACTTGAGCATATGTCATATTAAATGTTCCAGAGATGTGCAGCACCTATAGATCCTGGAGGAAGACACAGGTGGCAAAAGCTTGTTGCAAACTTGATATACACCTAGACAACACATGGCTCCCGTGGGATGCACAGGGTAATAACCCTGAGTTACACAGCCTGACTGTGCTGAGTGCTTCCACTGTGACATTTGAATTTCAGCTCATCAGTCACGCTGTTTTTCTTTGCCCTTTGCTCTGAGTCACACAGACTTACAGGGTTTGTGCATCTTTCGGTGCTAGATCAAGGGTTGAGCTGTGCCCATGGTACAAATAACATTGTCTTCCAACTGTCTTTATTGTTTGTTGGGTTTTTGGGCAGGACTCTCTGATATGCTTCGAAGGGCTCACCATCACAGGGGTGATTCTGGCAGTGCTGGTTAGGTAACAGCACGTGGTGCTGTCTTTGTAGTGGAAACAATGATCCCTTGACCTAAATTCATCTTTCAAAAGACTCCTTCAGAGTGCACTCTCAAATGGAGCAGACTTTTACATCCAGTTTTCATGTAAATTCTTGACATTTTGGATTGGTGGAACCAACAACAAAATCTGGAAATGGGGAAGTTGATGGGGGAAGAGAAATTGAATCTTCTAAATTTCTTCCACATTTTGCTGAGCTCCTTTGAAGCAGTGCAGCTCCCATAGCTCCTTCCAGTCTCCTGCCTGTTTTCATCTGTTTCAACTCTCCCTTTAGTTGAATCATCTCTCCTGGAGTCATTTCCTCCTCTTCTCTCATGACTCACAAGAGTGATGATGACTTCTTGAAACATATTTTTCAGCATCTGAGTCAGGTGGGACTCCATGTATTGGCAAGGGCAGGTGAGGAGGGAGAAATGGAGTCTCTCCTTGATGTACAAATTGCCCTGTCACTCGTGCTCACTCTCCTGAGGAGACACCCCAGTCTCCTTTGCTGCAAGAGAGAGAAGGGATGCTGCCTGGGCCTTGGTGGGACTTTGTAGGAAGGTTCTCACAAGCCTTTGGGCACACACCATGGGTGCACAGTTTAGAGCACTGGCCTGATTATGTGGTGATTCAGTCCAGTCATCAAAGAACCTGTTTTCCTCTGTCTCTAAGTGAAAATATTAATGTGTTTTTATTAAACTATGTGCAGAGCATTTATTAATGCAGTTTCTTACCTTGTGTGTCGCATTTCTAAGAGGCAGAAGTTGAGCACAAGGAAACTGAGCCTGTCTGGCCCTGAGAGCCACAGTGCAGCACTGTGGCATGGATCTGGCACTGACAGGACACTCTGATTTCCCATGTGCATTTTGGAGGTGTGCTGGAGCCCAGGGGTGTGTGACAGAGAGGGTAATTGCTTCCTAAAATAAGGCACCTGCAAGGGGCTGGTTATTTGGATGCTGTTTCTCCCTTTTTGTTCCAGAGCATCATATCAGATGACAGTCTCATCATGGGACAAAAAAACCCCTAGGAAGATGTTTTTGAAATGCCCACCTGTTCCTCCTGGCACTGGAGTATCCACAGCTGGATCCTGAGAGACTTCTACCCCATGCCCCACACAGTGGCTTCTGTTTGACATGGATTTGCATCAGCACTAATTGCCTTTTCCAGTGTCCTTTGTCCATATGGTTTCATTGCTTCAAGCCTGGCCTCCCAGTCACCTTTGGGCTCTGTAGTTCCAACTGCTTTTTATTCCCAAGCTTTAACAGAAGGGGAAGTAAAAAAGGATGGCCTTCAATACCAAAAATACATCTAATTTCCTTTGAATTGGAAGTAAAAGACTAAGGTGGAGTGACTCCCGAGGGAGATGACATTACATTTACCCAGTGCATTGCATTGTGGGGAAGTTCCAGAGCTACAGGTGTGGTGTAAGGAAACAAGAGGTGTGTTCCTGGCTGGGTGAGAGTTTAATGGGTTACTCTTGTCCACACTCATGAGCTTGTTCTTGTTAGGGTGGCTAAAGAAGACACCTTTCCTAAGATGTGGAAAGGAGTGAGGTAGCACATTACCAAATGACTACAAATCTCCCTTGGGTTTTCCTTGTGCTGGAAATCACAGCTGGCTGGCTCATGGCTTTACATCATCTGAGACTAGAACTCATCAGGTTGTTTTTTTGCCAAGTAGATTCTTTGTCACTTATTCAACTTTATTTCCTATCTCTTCTTCAGTTTTTCAATGTGTTCAGACCCCTCTTTGCCTTTGTATATGCCCAGAGAGATATGTACAGGCTGGGGCTTCTTTGGGAGCCCAGATGTTGGAGTTTGCTGTTGGTGGAACACTGAGTGAGCCAGGGAAAAGACATCACCTGAGGGTGTGCATGGTGTGGGTCCAGATTCCCAAATCCAAGGGGCACTTTTTCTTTCTTTTAGAATACTATGTCAAGTACATGAGTGATGCCTTGAGGTTTATTCTTTCCTGAAGCTCCGCAGCCTGGGGGAGAAGGAAGTTGTGATTTGATGGAGGAGGAGGCTGAGAGGTGGAAATTTTAGATCCTAGGATATGTTTTAAGATTGTTTCTCCTTTTTATATAGTTCTTGTGAAGGCTGATTTTGGATGCTGACTGCTTCATTCTTCACATATTTAACCACAGACAATTTGCTTTGCCTCCTGAGAGCAACACATCCCACAGTCTACTGAGTAGGTTATGCCCTGAAGTGAACTATTCATATACTGTGACCAGCCCAAAGATTACTGTCTGTGCTGGTGGCATTCCCCCATCTCCAAAAAGGGGCCTGCTGATCCACAAAACATGGTCTGGATGCCTGCAGGCTCTTGCATTGGCCCAGTGGTGACATGGTTGGGCTGGTATTTTCTCCACAGAACTGATACAGTTTTGCAAGTTGTACGTCACTGGCACAATCTTTTGAGTTAAGGTGAAGTTTGTTGCATTTCCTGTGGACCTCAGCTGTGTGCAATATCAAATATGATGTGTTGAGCAAAAGTGTGGCAAAGTGGCATTTTGTGTATCAGAATTTATAATGTGTGCTATGTACATCTGTGTGTACCTTATGTAGATGTATGTGTGTGCAACAGGTTTGGTGTCTCTAGCCTGGCTCTGGTGTGAAGGCACTAACAGCACTTACAAGGAGTAGGAAGAAGGTTTGTGTTTAGTTTTTTTTTAAATTGTGTTTTTGTGAAATTTAATAGCACATTTTTGTTGCTGCATATTTAGCTCCAGTGTGGAGTGGAGCATCTGGGGGAAAGCAGGGGTTTGGCAGGAGGGCTCAGTTGTAGGAGGTTTCAAGGTTCCTGTTCCTTTGGCTAAGGTGTGGGAGGTCACAATATATTTCACTCAGATTTTACTGCAACTGGAGTAGTAAAATCTACACTTGGCATTAGACACTTTCTTTTGGCAGGAAAAAAAGAATACAAAGGACAAGACCGGAGATTTCCTGTATTTTGAAAGCCTCCTGCAGGGAAGTCTGTCTGGGTTTCCTGCAGCTACAAAGCCTGGGGGAATGTGGCTGTAGGTGTTCCCATCTTTCTTTACCTTAGATCCTAAGGGAAAGAGGTTGGAAGAGCTGGGATTTGACACACAGAAAAGGTAGTTGGTCTGGAGATGCTGAGGGTTTTGTACTGCCTTAACCCTCTTTTGCTGTTTTGTCTCCTGTTTCCACTCCTCACTCTCAGCCTTAAGTTTTCCCACTTACTGGCATTTTTTCTTGCATAATTCTTCTGAAGTATGGATGCACTTAGTACTTGGCCATGCTTTAGGATCCTGTGATGAAGAGCAAGGTGAGAGTTTGGTGTGTTACCACAAAGTACTGACCAAATTAGCTTCTCAGGTGAAGCTGGTCAAGGGAGGCATTGCAGGAGGGAGGAGCTCAAGTCAGCTGTGCTTTCCTGGTTGAACACTCAGTGCATTACTGCTCAACTGGGACTAGTTCCCACCTCCATTTGAGCCTGGCACAAGCATATATCAAGAGTGCAGAGGGGATTTAATTGGACAGGTTTATCCCTTTAACAATTCTGATGGCCCTGAGATTTCCCTTGCAGGCTTGTGGTGAACGGAGTCTTTATCAAGTTTCTGGTCCCTGATAGGGACAACAAAAAGTGCCACCTGTCTGACAAACTGCAAAAATTGGCATACAGCAAAGAATCTCTCAGGCCAGTTCAGAGCATCTCCCTGCTCCCTCCTCTCTCAGCAGCAGAGGCACTGACCTCTGTCACAGCATGGGCTGGTAGAATATCATCAGGAAATCTTCCCTCCTTCATTGTTGGGGTTGTTGCTGTCCTCTGGTGATGGTGGCAGGCAGTAAAAGGGGTGAGCTTTCAGCAGGAGCAGCCGTGGGGATGTAGTGGATTTCTCCTTTGTTTTTGGCAGAGCAAGGTCCCGTTGCCATCTCTCTGCACTGCAGAGCTGTCTGAGGGATGTTGAACCAGGGGCTCATTGGCCAAGTCATTGAAGTGTTTAACTGGGGAGGTCCCAGGCCAGGAGGTGGAGACCCTCCTGAGCTGCAGGGCACGGGGGGCTCACACTGGCTGGCAGCATGTGGTGCCAAACCCTTGTGGGTTTCCTTCCTGCAGCGTGGTACATCCCTGGCTTTGACCTGAGGGGAACTTCTGGGCATGTCAGAAGGTTACCAGTGGTCATGCTGTGCCCTGCTGTGTGCCAGCTAAGGGACACATTACCTGTCTTGCCTAGACAGCAAAATGGGGTAGGAGAGAGGGAATAAACATAGCTGAGGTGAGCTCTGGCACAGCCTGTGGGTTTGGTGAGATGTGGGGCTTCATTACCTCGTGCACTCCTGCACCATTCCAGCTGCATGGCCACGGACAGGAGCTCTTGAGTTGGTGGAGTAAGAACCATAACCACCAACCTTGCACATGCTGAAGTACAAACCATTTAAAGGCAGGACCTCTGTGCTTTCTTATTTCATAGTGACAAATCCAGCCATCTTAGCGCTTCTTTGGTAATTGCTGGTTGGTGGTTTTTGTTTTTAATTCTATTTTTAATTCGCTCCTAATCAAATCCTGGCTGACAGTCCCCTTGTGTGTGTTTGTTTATTTATTTATTTATCCATTCATGCGTGTGTGTTTGTGTGTGTGTCTTCTCCTGCCTCACAGTTGTTCTTGTGCTGGACCTGCTCCAGTAATCCAATTTGAATCCAATCTCCCAGGTCTGGAATTCTAATTTACAGATTGCAGAGGGCAGTTAAACAATGCCCACACACCAGGATGGGGGTTGATTGTCTGATCTAATCAGGAACAATCAGATGTTTGTAACAAGTCTATCAAACCTGTATTGGGCCAGTTTGCTGAGCTTTCTTAATAGCGCTAACACAATTTAGGGCTTCCTGCACTTTCATGCAGATTACATTGAACGTTTCCTTTTCTTCTCCCATGAACTCTTGGCAGCAGCCCAGCCCGATGGGCTTTGCAGCTTGGTGAGCTGCTGGGTGCCCTCTGGGGCGGCAGAGGTTTGCAGGGGGCTGCTGCCTCCCCCGGCACCGGCACACACTGGGCTCCCAGGATGATCCTGTTTTGTGGCACACACACAAGGGATGGAGTCAGTGCCACCAGTGCATCTGGAGTCACAGATGGGGGAGGGAAAAGCGATGGTCCCGACCTGGTAGGGTGTTCAGTAAGTCTCCACAGCACATCTCCAGCCCCGTGCGTGGCTGTTGGTAAAGAGCATGAAGAAACCTTTGTCCTCTCTTGCCCTTGGCAGACTGAGGCTGCTGTGAGGCTGTTGTTTCTGGTGCTTGCTATAAGAAGTCTGGACACTTGGTGTTTAAAGAAAACACCTGTCTGGTTGGTTTTTTCGATGCCCTTTCAGGGCCTGAAAAAAAAGAGGAGGCAAAACCAGCTCCGTGAACAAGATGATGTCTCTTAGTATAGCTCTAAACTTCCTTACTTTTACCCTGTGCAAATAAATAGTTGCCTGAGTTTGCCTTTCCTGAAGACTGAAATATCCATCTGGTCCCTTGCCCTGTCAAGAGGTGAGCTGGTTCTCACGCTCCAGGTCGGTACCACTTAGCTCTGCACTCGCTGCCTTTGCCCAGGGATTTATTTTCGGCTCGTGGCTTCCTCCCTGCCCCGCAGCATCTTCCCCGTGCGCGCCGCAGGGAGCGATCGCGGCTCGCTGCCGGTGCCCGGGGCTGAGGCTCCCGGGCTCGGGCACAGCCGTGCTGGCAGCTTCAGCTGGGCTTTTAGCACAGCCTGCCCTCCGCCCTCCCTCTCTGAGCGCTGCCAGGCGGGTTCGCACGCACAGGCAGGAGGAATGGGAGCTCCCCGGACTGAGAACTATCGTTTCTCGGAGGGTTTAATTGCCGTGCGTGCCTTGTCTTCCGGCGCTCTGCGCCCCAGGCTGTGAGGAGCCCAGACATCTCTGAGACCAAGTGATGAGAAGGCTGAAATGGTCCTTAAAGGGTGTTTACTTCCCTTCCTCAAACTGTGCTATGTGTTCGGCAGCAGTTTGCATGTTGTTTTTCAGTTTTTCCTGGTTTTTTCCAGCTCCTAGCAGAGCTGGAGCTGACTAAAGCCATTGGTGTGGGCAGGGGATTTGCAGCAGTTGCCTCAAACTCTGATCCTTCAGCTTGGTCCTTACCCTCTCAAGATCCTGAGGCCTGGCGGGGCTGTGCTCTAAGAGGAGGCATTTGGGGGTGCTTCAAAGGGTAAAAGCTGATGGGTATGACTTATTGGTCTATATGTGAAGATAGATATAAACTGGTGACTGATGCAGAAGAAGAGGAGGTCTCTGAGGGAATTAGTGCTAGGGAAGGGAATTACCATTTAATTCTTTATAGAACAACCTTTAAACATGATTGGGAAGATATGCTTGCAATGATAGCAAAATAAAAGAAAGCATGTCGCTGAGAAAGGGATTTATTTGAATTTTCTTGGTTAATTTTGGCATGAGAAAATGCATTTCCATGGCAGTTTGTACCTCGAGTTGCTTCTGCACCCTGTCCTGTGACTTTGTAATCTGTGCATGGTGTGAGAGGGCTAGAGGGGGATCTTTATTTCCCCAGGGCTGCCTGTAAGTTTGCATGGAGTCTGTGCTTCTGCACTTACAGATGTTCTTTTAGTCCCTGAGGGGTCAGCCCCTGCCCTCCATGATGCTCTACAGCCTCTCAGAAAAGAACTCTCTGAAGCCCAAGATCTTGGGCAGGAAAAACCTCCAATCAGTTTATTCTTGTTTAATGTTTTTCCCCCTGAATATTTCAGATGCATCATTTGGGCTGGAAGACAATTACTCAATGGGAGTAATTGACCTGGGACAGTGAATCATTTTGAGTTTATTTCAGGTGGAATGAGGATTATTTTTTTTTAAGGGTTTCATCCTCAGGCTGAAATAAAAATCAGTTATTTGTATAGCTGTGTTTACAGGCAGGCAGTGAAGTTAAAGACTAATGAGTGAGGGGGTGGAGGTTTGGTCCTGGAGGTTAATGGACTTGCATGAAGCTTTTTTTATCTCAAAAGCTTTCTTCAAACCCCAGGTTTTTTTCCTTTTTGCTTTTTTTCCGAAGAAAGTAGATTTAGCAAGTTTCATTTCTGCAGCCTGCAAACCCCAGATCAGCTTTGGCAGAGTTTCTCTCAGTAAATCTCTGCACAGGAGTGACTTGAATTGCAGGGCTGGCTGCAGGTGAGGAGCAGGAGGCAGCCCCCAAGGTGCCCTGGATGATGAGTGTTTAGCGTGGCTCTGGGCACGTGGTGCTGTGCTGTCACACAGGAGGTGGCACACAGTGTGCTCCCTGCCCTGGCTGGTGCCCACCAGGACCCTCCTTTCTGTCCCACACGGATTTGCTTTGCATTCACTGAAGCTTTCGTGGAGTGAGTCTGAAATCCATCAGCATCCCGCCCTACCCCATAGCAAGGAGCTATTATATATTCCCAGAGCAGCTGATGTCCATTAAATGTTTGAGTGACACTACAACAATGTGTGAAATATCAGTGATAAGGATCTAGCAAATCTTAATAAAAACAAGCGACAAGAATGTAAATTGCACATACAATTGTGATAAAGAGCCAGAGATAACATTAAAGAGATTGTATCAATTTAATGCAAGTTTTGTGCCAAAGCCTGTCATCTGCTCTTTGAAGAGGAGTTGTTGGGAGCCTTGATATTCCAGCAGACAGTGCTCAAATCATCTCTGTGCTCTGGAGTGGCCGTCCCTGCAGCCAGTGTGCTGTGTGGAAGCTGTCTGCTTGCTGAGGATTAATGGAAACCTTTCCTGCCTCCACAATAAATATAATGTTCCTTGGAAAAAATAAAGTGCCCTTCTGCCTGCTGGCCTTTGGGTCCCTCAAAATGCAATTAAAAAGTGGCTTAATACAGCCTTGCAATGAGAAATCTGTCAGCGTTCAGAGGCACGGTCTGAAGCGAAAGCAACATGAAAAGGTTGCAAGCAAAAATATTTAACCGTGCGCCTGCCTGGTGGTGCTCATGGAGCCACCAGCTGCACTGGGATGTGAGGGGCTGGAACTGGGGTTACTGGGGGAGCTGAAGCAGCTTCAGAGACAGAGCTGGGCTGTAGCAGTGCTGGTGAGGGCATGGGAGCTCCTCCATAACCCACCTGGTGTGCGTCTCTGCTTGCCTGTCCCTCTGGTCACCTGTTTTCTGGGCTGGTGTTGGTGCATTACGTCCTTGGTTTCTGTCTCTCCTCTGCTGTTTAGGCTGTGCTACATCCTTGAAAGTGGGCAGGTGACAGCAGTAAAGGCTATTGGAAGTACCCTACAGGTTTGATGGAAGGGGTAACTTCAGTTTTCTGTGCAGGGCTGCCAGATGTAGGTCAGTATTGTGCCTGCCAAAATGTCTTCCCCAAATTTTAGGCTTAATAATGGGAAGTTAATTCTAAATGGTGGTTGCCTGTTTTTTTCTGCAGGCATGATAATTTAAAAAAAACCCAAAACAACTCCTTTAAGTAAAGCTGGTAATTCCATAGCAAGTGGGAGATTATAAGGACTGGAAGTGAAATGTGAACGCAGGACTCCAGTGACTGCCTGGTTTTGGCACTGCAAAATGAACTTCTGTCTTTGGCTGTCCCTCATTTGCCATTGTGTGCCACTACCTGCACAAGGGTGAGTTGAAATCCCACCCCAGCTCTACACAAAGAGCTGCTGGAGCAGCAACAACTTGATGGGAGTAGTGCTGGGAGCAGTGTTTCAGCTGGATTCCAGTAGATGGCACAGCTTTTATATCAGCTAATTACACAGGGAGACCACGCCGGGCCGGGTGTTCCTGTTGCTAATCTTAGCCGTGCCTCGCTCTCCACTCACACAGATGAAGATGTCTCTGCTGGTGTGCCTGTAATTGAGGAAGTTGGATAAGATGTGGAAGGTGTTGAGCTTGTCAGCACTGTGGGGCAGTGGGAAACCGTGATGGGGAGGAGGAGATAAGAACTGTGTGCTTGGGTGAGTGCCGGAGCAGAGAAGCAAAATCCAAGATAGTGGTAGTGTGGCTTCCCAAGTGCATTCCAGCAAGTGCTGTATTCCCTTAGTGGAGATGTATTTGACTGCTCCAGCTTTATGCACAGGGAAACTGAGGCCTGGAGAGATCATTCTTTGTCTTTGATTCACCTGGGAATAAGAGCTCTTCCTCCTAATTAAGTTCTGAAACTTTTAGCTACAAGGTGTCCTTCATGTATGATTATGACAATAACATCTCCCTGAAGCTCAAAACTCCTTCTCTCAGCTCTGCTCGTGTTTGGTGCTATTGTTCCATGGCCACTTCAGGCTTTGAATGTGAATTTTTTTAGCAGTTTTGCAATTTTCTGCACCCTCTCGAAGGAGTAAGAGTTGAACACATCCTAAATCCTGTGCCTGTGTGATGTTGCCCAGCTGTTTTGCACCTCCCTTCAACCAAAGCAGCCCTCTGGCCTGTTCAGGGATGAGCATGTGGCTCTTGCTGGAGAGAGGTGGCCCCTGGAGTTGGGAGGGTTGCTGTAAGACAGTTCTGATATGGGTGGGGGTCTGCCCATCCCTCTGTGCCCCTGTCCTGGGAGATGTGCAGAGACCTCAGCATTAGAGGCAGTCTTTCTTCCTACTTTCTGCCTGCTGAAGAACTTCTTCTCATGACTGAAATTAATTCTTGCAAGTGGATGGAAAGGATATATCCCAAATCTTGAGGGCCTGGTGTGCATGTGGAATATAAACCAAAGTGTATGTATGTGAGGCTGTAAATAGAGTTGTCATTCTAAAAGAAATGGGGTTTCTAGCACTTGTCAGATCATTTTAAAACCATTTTTATTACTAGATTACATTCTGAGATAAAGTTTATTGTAGCAAAAAAGAGGGAAGGTGTAGGATTTGACTGCAGATTTGCAAACACACTTAAAACTTACGAAGAGTTTTTGAACCTTAGCTGAGGGCAGCCTGTCTACTTCATGGTTTTCCTCCAGGGCATCTCTTGCCCAGCACATTTCAAGGATGATTTCTTGATTTTGGTGCAAACTTCGCCCTAGTATGTCACTTTTTATAATCAAGCCATGACATAACATGCAGACACTGGCACAGGAGCTCCAGCTCACGAGTCTCTGTCCTGTGTATGGGGCAGAAACCCTTCCAGGGGTCCCATCTGGGCGTCCTGAGGAACTCCATGTTCCCTGACTGTGGCTCTTAAACAACTGCCATAAGGATTTTGTGTCAAAACTGAGGATCAATCCTGGCATGTGTTGACTTTGTTCTTCCCATCCTCTCCCCCCATGACCATTGATCCTAAAATATTTTGCTCTAGTTATATCCTTTTTCTGTGCTCTTACTTTTAGCACTACATCTGCAAGCAACAGAAAACACTGTGTAGGTGCCAACTCTTTTCTTAGCTATTCCGTGCAGATACGAGTAGCATCCCGTTTTCTAACCCAGCCTCTTCTGTCTTTTCCTCCTAGTTGTTCCTAGTGGTATTTGTCTACCTTTTGTATGTACCAGTGGCAAAATTAACAGGGTGTTGTTCTCTTGATGCAGCCTGGCAGAGAAAACAGCAGTCATCTCCTCCTGCTAGACTTGGGCTTCAGAGTTGTGTTGGTTTGCATCTCCCTGCTCCACCTCCCATCACAGTTTAGGGAACTGCAAGGGCACATCACTGGCTGGATGCTGGAAGAAGCAGCAGCTTTGCAAGTGCCACCTAAACTCCACAGCTGCTTGCAGGGCAGAGGTAGCTGGAGTGGCAAGGGGAGAGTTGTCTGGATTTAACCCTGAGACTTGCAGAGACCTGTCTACCATAACATCTGGCAATTAATAAACTAGAATTATTTTGCATACAGACTAATGCAGGAAGTCCACACTGCCTTGACATTGGAGTTTTTCTGTCTCTCCTATTCCCAGCCCCGTCTGAAACCCAGAACCTCTGCAAGGACCCATTCTGAGCAGCTGCTCTTCTCCCTCTGTGCTGAGCATCCCTAAAACCTGAGCATAATAGCATCCCTGCTAATTATATCACTGCAGATTTATTTCATGGTAATATTATAGCTGGCCTCAGGCATCACCACTATCATTGCAAAACATCGAACGATCACAGCTTCTTAGCTGCCTCCATTAAACCTGGGAGAACCGTCTGGGCCTGTTTATAAGTTTGTCTTTTGATGAGAGTCAGGAATTGATGAGCTGGTGCGTGCGAGGTTTGCAGAACGTGCCCTGGAGGGAAGCTTCCCTCCTCACGGCAAGCGTTAGGCGCAGATGGCGCGATCGAGAGCGGAATGCAGGCGGAGCGGGGCGGCAGCGTCACCTCCATCTCATCGAGGCAGACCCTGTCCCCTCCCTGGCAGGGCCAAACGGCATTCCAGCCGGCATTCCACCTGGGATGGCTCCCACTCAGTGCTGCTGGCAGCGTGGTTGGAGTTGCTCCCGGGGAAAGGGGGCGTTTCCAACAAGCATTTTGTGATGCTTTCTGCTGACAGTCTTGGAGCTAGGGCAGAAGAAAAGGCACAAATACCACTGCCGTTTTAAAAC
>VYXD01013453.1:284811-390048 GCA_013397195.1 Hylia prasina | reverse complement strand
AATTAAAAAAAAAAAATTGTGAAAAATAATTGGAGAGTTTTCTCTACGTTTTCCTTGCTAGAAATAAAATTAATCCTGTGACCGATGTTCTGGGTACCGAGGCCTTCTGCCACAAGCATAGCTGAAAGTCAGTGCTGTGTCCCCAGGGCTGTTCTGTTCTTGGGAGCCAAGCCTGTGGCTGCTTGCTCCAGGCTGTGTCCCTTATGGAACACAGCCATGGGATGGCTGGAGATCTGTAGGATGAAGCATTTGTTGCTGAAGACATGGTATCCACACTCGGGGTTTTGGAGGGTATAAGAGAGTATTTCAGCATCCATCCCAGTGCTGCACAGGTTTGCTGTGAGGCAGTGTTTGTCTACACCTGAAGCCTGGCTGGCAGGGGTGAGGTGACCATCATCCCCAGTCAGTGTGTTGGTCTTCCCCAGGAATGTCTGTGGTCCCCAAACAGCAACCCTGTGGGAACAGCAGATTATCACAGATCTGAGACCTACCACATGTGGAGAACACGAGGAAGTAACTTATAGCTCTTGAAAGGGATTTTGGTAAAAGTAGGTCAGTTGTTATTGATTTTGCTCTGTCTGGCCATAAAGTCCTTTCTGGTTATGGTGCTTCAGCATGGCAGTGAGTGGGCCAAAAACTTAACTGAAATGGGGTCAATAAATTACATGCAGACAAAAGGCACTTACACTCAGACTGCATCAAGTCTCCTGGTAATTTCAGCGAAACAGGCAGAGCAGAAATATGCTGATAATTATTTAAATTAGACTCCGAGCATTGAATTTTTTTCTTCAAGTAACAGCACTTCAGCACTTGTCCAGATGAGTGCTAATTTACCTAAATGGAAAGGTTTATTAAACATGCCAGCCAGTGCTTTAGTAATATTTAGGACAGCAATTTTGCTTTATTATATCTCTTAACAAAGAGGACACAGGCTTCTTGATCCAGCACCAGAGTAGTCAGGTGATGTTGGGGAAAATCCACGTCAGTTCTGCCTGGTCTCAAATCAAGGTACATTATTTCTGCTTCAATTCTGCCTCTTTGCCGAGTGCAAACCTGGGACTTGATTTGAAAAAGAATTCTCTGACTGGGCCAGTTTGAAGGACACTCAAAATCTGGCCATCTTCTGTGTGCAGGAGTCAGAGCTATGATCTGGAAACACTGAAGGATGAATTTGAGCTTGTTCCAGTGAAATGGGCCCTGAGCCAGGTGCTGAGGAAGATGAGCCTGAGCTCTTCCTGCTGCCCCTTGCTCACTCTAGGACACACATAACAACTGTGTTGTTTTGGGGAGAAATTTGGGTGTATGAATGATGCCTAGAGAGGCTACCTGGATCAGAGGCTAGACAGAGTTAAAGGAACAAAGCAGGTATTTATTAAAATGCCTTTGAAGAGTACACCTTGGGCAGTACAAGAGCCCGGCCGTGGCTTGACCCAAGATGGACACCAGATGGATCACTGGTCACAAGTTTTCACACTTTTATAAGTTTTGATCCATTTACACATTGAGGATAATTGTCCAATTACAACCTCAGGTTATGAAGTCCCATCCTCCCAGACTGCTCTCCTCAATTTGTTGTTGTTGATACTTTTTGGGCCCAAAGCTGTAATGGTGTGGTTGGTTCTCAGGCTAGAAGAGGATTATTTTGTCTAACTAAGCTGTGAAGAGAAGTTGCTAACACTTTATGTGAAGTTCAGAGTTATACTCTAAGGCAGTACAGAATCTAAAATATGAAAGCTAAAGCTTAAGGCATCATGAAGATGATCCCACCCATCATTTGCATCCCTCAATGCTCTGTCATGCCTTGCCTCCTGGTCTTGTTATCATCATGTGTATTATTGCCAGGGCTTTCAGACTAATGCTGGCTTTGCTGTTTCCCTCAGGACTCTAAATTTCTTTGGTTTATACATTTGAGAAAGTAATTCACAAATCCCAGTGACACTCTGCTAAAACATCCTGTAGAAGTTTTCTGTGGCTTTCTATCTGAGGGTGCAGGTGTTTGGTTCTGTGGCTTCTCCCAGGACTCAAGTGGGAAATTAAGACTACTTGCACAAATCAGAATGCAGAAGTGTCTTAATCTGAGAATCTCCTCACAAAGAGGATGGTTATATGTTGTGAATGCTTCTTACAGATCCATCCAGGGAAATTTGCTTTTAGGCTCTGAAATTCCTCTGGGTCCTTCAGAATAAAGACCACTACCTGCCTTACATGAGCATGCTCACTGAGGACATACAGATTACAAATAATGTGTAACATACCAAAATCTAAGTCTTTGCATTTTATCTTCCATAAATATCTTTTCCCTCTCTTTCCCTGCACAAGATTGCTCTGTTAAATGATCACACTGCAAATCTTGTGAGTGCCTGGAGCTCTGGTTGCTTGCAAAAGATTTGACAAGGGAGAACCTTGTGGAATTCCAGATTGTACACTCTTCCAGAGTTTGGATACAGGGTGAAGCCAACAGTGATGGGAATGGGAAGATTTTGCTTAAAATCCAGGGGGGGGTTGTTTGTTTGTGGTTTTTTGGGGGGGTTTTTTGTTTTGTTTTGTTTTGTTTTTTTGTCTCTGGTACCATCAGAGCAATGTGAGGAAAGGCTGTGGCTGCTCTTCTGTGCAGGTGTGGATGTTGGATGTCCCACAGGAGAAACAGAGAAGTTTATTATCTCTAAAGTTAAGTCAGAGGCTCTCTAATCTCCACAGAGAGCTGGATTCACCCCAGATAGGTCGAATACCTTTGTGTCCTGTTGCACTTGGAGTGTGAAAGAGCTCCCAGGAGGAAACATGCCTTCTCTGCTCCCCAGCATGGGTGGACAGGAGGGAGTTCTCTGGGGACCATTGCTGATTCTGTCTCATGCCCCAGAAAGGCCAGAGCACTGTGTTGTGACAGCTCCTGAGAGGTGAACATGAAATTTTCAGAATAGGGAAAAGGGATGGAAATAATTTGTAACTCTTGCTCTGCATTATTGATGATATGTATTTTTTAGCTTCTGGAAGTGTGCTGTGACACCTTGTTTATGGTGAGCCTCAGTGTGCTGTAGGCTACTTTCAGCCAGGCTCATCCACAGTAACAGAGATGTGGGGAAGCATCTTAGATGAATCCTCTGAACTTACACACCTTTAAGAAGTGCAGAGAGACAGTCTGGGATTCAATTTTACTTTTCTAGCACTTTTCTTGCCACCCTGATTGGAAGTGCTTAACCTCCTCTTCATTAATCAGTTTGAATTTTATCTAAAATTCATCCTCAGTGAAGGTGAATTAGAGTCTGCATCTCCAATCTTGGGCTGAAAATGATGGCAGGACGTGCAGGGTTTAGCAGGTGAGTGCACTGCAGCTTGGATCAGAGTGACACTGTATTTTTGGTGGCTCTGTACTAACAAGGCTGGAGGTCTCAGCCATGTCCTGTGTGCTCAGTTCCCAACAAGCCCTGTAGGCAGGACATGTGTGTGACATTGTTCTGCTGAATCCCAGTGACACATGGCTGGGGTGCCACAGCCCAGAGTAGCAACACGAGTCAGTCACCAGGTCACTGAGCTTGGCAGGTGTCACCCTGAATTTCTACAGCCTTCTGAGAGTTTTTAAAGCCTTCTGAAAATCTCTGGAGTTTTCTGACTTTTCTAAAACTTTTCGAATGTTTACATGTGGGAGTGGAGTCTTTGTGGAGTGGAGGACTTTGTAGGAAAAACAATCTTGATTTACATTCCTCTCTCAAGGAGAGACCTTTGATGGACTTTTGTCTCTGCCAGTGTGGATGGAGAGGTGGCAACTTCTCCCTCCAATCCAGAGGCAATCCCTGGAAAACTATAAAAACCCTAGTTGTAAATAAACTTTCTTTTTCCTGCCTTTCGAGCTCACTTTGTGTGCTGTGCCTTCATTCCGTGTCCTGTTGTGACAGGCAGGGACCTTTGCAGATCACCCACTTGAACCCCTGGCCAAAGCAGGGTGAGCTGCCTGCCCAGGAACTCAGTTTTTCCTGGGGAGATTGTCCTAATTTTACAGATGGGCAGGGGAAGCCCTGGGCTGTGACTTGGCTGAGATATCTGGAAGGTGGGTGCAGGTGGTAAGGGTGAGAAGGTGAAGAAGGCCTTGAGGCTGCAAGGCACATATGTGTGTGCTTACTCATCTTTTCAAGAGCTCCTGGCTGCAGTGGTGCTGTCTTTCTCGTAAGGAATTTTTTTTTTCAAGAATTAAAGTCACTAAGGTCTGTCAGACTTGAAGAGCTTTAAGATCAGAACATAAATGCATCACAGAAATTAGTCTTTTTCTCTGGCCAGCTCCTTTACTGTTGGATGTTTATGTACAGGAATGAGTGGAAAACACTGAACGGAAGGGAAAGGGAGCAGTGTTTGCAGTCCTTAGCCTTCCGGTCACCAGTGGAAATCATCATTCTTCTAAGATTCTCTGTGACAAGGACTATTGGCAAGTTGTTTTCCCCTAGTGCTCTGCTGAAGGTCAGCCTATGGGGACAGTTACACCATCCCTGTCAGGATTACCTGGTCCATCCTGGCATGCCCACAGAGCAGCTTACACAGGGCTTCCTGAAAAAACCAGGCTGTGTTTGTGTGAGCCACATCCCGTCCCTGTGCAGAACGAGCGTCCCACTGAGGCCGCTCCGTTCCAGCCGGCCGGGGAGCGCCGGAAACGTCTGACGGATCTTGGGTGGCAGGATCTCAGCCACAGCCTTTCCTCGGGCTCCGCAGCTCCCATCCCAAACCCGCGAGCTGGGGCTGATTGGCTGCGGTGCTGCAGGAGGCTGCCGCCTGATTTCCCCAATAGCCAGCGCCGAGCCAAAGCGCACAAGTGCCGGCTCTCATCAGCTGCAGCCTCGAGTTACAGCGGGAGAAGAAGGGGGGAGCGCGGCGGGGAGAGGGAGATGGGTTCCGCTCCGACTTGGAGTGCAGAAGGAATTATAATCTCACATTCTGCTTTGTTTTCTGTTTATTTTTTGCCTCTCTCCCTAGTGAAGGCAGATAGCATAAGAATTAACCTCCAGGGGCATCCCAGCAAGAGAAAAAACCATCATTTGTAGGCTCCTAAGAATTTAATTTCCCTGGCAGAAACATTCCTTTTTCTGTTAGGATATAGAAATTTTGTAGAATGTTTTGACTGTCCAGGATCCAAAATGTCTTTGCTGTGGATCTAAAAGGCTCTCTTCTAGCCCAAATCTGACTGCAAAGTACCTCACTGTGCTTCTTGTGGGGTTTTCAGGACCTGGTATGTGAATCTGTTCTTTAAATGTTGCTCAACTGATCAGTGTCACAGCTTTTCCAGCATCTCACAGAAACGAGGAACATGGTAAAAACAAAACAAACCAAATTTTGCTGCACTTCTTGAAACATCTTGTGAACTGTGAGTTTGTCCCTGCATCCTTTTCTCCTGCCTTTAGCTTTCTGCTGTGACTGATCGCTGGGATGAGAGTAACTCGATGTCATGGAGCAGCAGCTCTGCAGGCAAAGCCTTCTGGCAGTCTGGACCCAAACCTCCCTTGCACTGGTGCTGCTCTGCTCCAGCTGCTTAGACTCATTAGCAGGAGGAAGTAAAGATGGAGCCAGTGATGCACTCCTCCCTTCCGAGATCGTGTGCCAAGGCTGGTTTTGCTGATGCAGCATCTTTGCTCACACTTGCATGAAATTCTTGCTAGAACAGTGCTCTGAAAACTATTCTTAAAATCCTGGGCAATATAGCAGATTTTGGCCTAACCTCCTGCACAAAGCAGGGGTTGGTTAGATGCATTGGTCAGGGCCTTGTCTGTTGGGTTTTGGAGATCTCCACGGGTGAAGCTCCTTCACTCTGGATCCCTGTTCTTCTGTCTAGAGACTTTCCTTCATCTCTTGCTTGGTGCCTTCTTCTTCCTTTGTTCTTTGGCTCTTTTATGGGTTTGAATCAATAACCAGCATAACCCTCTGCCCACAGATTTCCATTTCTGCCATGCCTGTGCATACAGAGCCTAGGTTTAGGTGATGCTGCATCTCGTTGCAGTGTTCCTGTGCTAAAGAGATGATTTCTTAGCCTCCTTTCATTTATGGAAAAAAATATTATGCAAATAGCTACATGTCCAGCCTATGGCCATGGATTGCAACAGGGAGCTGGATGTCACCAAGTAGAGGAGACTCCTCCTTGGTGGTGACAGCTCCTGCATGCTCTGGTGCTGGCTTGTCATCAGGGGAGATGGTGTGACTGTCCTTGAGCACTCCCACTGCCCAGTGCTGGACATGGAGCAGATTCAACAGATGAGTAGTGGAGACTCCATCCTTGTGGGTTGGACTCAACTGGACACAGTCCAGTGCCAGAACTCAGTGGCCCCATCTGAATGGGGACCAGGACTTGGACATGTGATGTTCTTTTTGTCTGTGAGAGCTAAAGGGAGCTCAGAAATGAGGAAGGAGGTGGTTGGTGGGGCAGGACTGGTAGAAGTCAAGCTGTGGGCAGTATGTAGGACACCTGCTCCTGACTTCCAGCTAAGCCAGGCTGGAGGCTTACAGATGAGTTTGTTAAAATCATCAGGAGAACAGCATGTCTCCCATTTACTTTGTAGGTCTTGTGCAGGTTTCATGTGCCAGAGCTAAAATAATACATGATTTGTTAAACTGGCTTTTTTTCACAGTTGTAGGAAACAGCCCAGCCATTCAGCCAGAGCAGCAGTGAGCACTGATCAGCATTGGCAGGGTGGGCTGTGCCAACTGCTGTCGAGAGGCTTTTTCCAAGGAGCCTGGTGGAAACAAAGGAGTCAGAGTGGTAAAACCACCCCATGCTGGACCTCACTTGCGGAGCAGCCAAACACAGAGGGCAGGGAAACTAAACTGGAGCAAAACTGGTGACAGCATGTGTAGGGCAACGTGTTAGAGAAGTGAAAGAATCAATCTGACTGATCTGCCAGTAAATCCAACAGATGCCTCCGGGCCATAAGAGTCACACCAGTATGGGATTCACCTGGCCTTTCAGGTGAGGCACCTGTTCAGAGTATTTTCCCCAGTGGACTGTGGCAGGGTGTGTGCTCTCTAGGCATGGTGGTTTGTTTAAGATTTCCTTTAGTGCTTTGCTAAATCCAGAGCTTCTGCTGTAGTGAAGAAAGGACTAAAAAAAGGTGAAAAAAAAAGAAAATAGCTTGTAAAATTGTAGAATTTGAAATACACCAGGAGCAGCCATGGTGAAGAATTTTTCTATTCCCTAAAAGGTTTCTTCTGCACATTCAGTCTGTAGCTGAAGTGTGCTTTTGCTGTCTTCCTAATTGGTTTTCTACATTCACTCCTCAATCGCTGTAAGCATTAAAGTGTGGTCCATCCCATTAGATACCCTTTTCCATCTACATTACCTACTTAAGCAAAATTTGAATTAGGATTTTCTTTTTTCCTACAGCTTCAGCCTTTCTGAAGTGCCAATTAAGTTGTGTGTTAGGAATGCTGGTCTCGCAGGCAGTGGGTTCCCCACTTCCCTCTCTTCCTGGGAAAGTCATGGAGAAGCAGTAGCTCATCACAGGAGCACATCCACTGCATCCCTCTCTGATTTGGTCTTTTGAACACAATTTTGTGTTGTGGTTTCGTTGTTATAAAGGGAGGATGAATGATTCATTGCTATCTCACAGCAGAGGGGTCAGTGGGTCACTCACAACCATATCTTATTATCATCTGGAATTTAGTGTGCCGAGGGTTTTGCTAACCATCTGTAACACACACCGTTCATTTCCACAGCATGCTCGTAACCTCTGCTAATTATTTATAAAGGGTTAATTAAGAGGATTCTACTCTAAACAGTGACCCAGTGTTCTTTGTTTCTGTTCCTTCAGCTAAAGTAACAGCACTCTTACTGAAAACAACAGTAATTTATCCTTGAGAACAAAGTTTTGAGGTGCTGTATCGAAGCTCCACAAAAAACTGAATGTGGCGTCTACCTCCTTCCTCTGATCACTGATTTTTTTTATTTTATAAAAGGAAGCAATCAAGTTTGTCTCATTATATTGGTGTGCATTGTTCAGTTTTATTATCTTTTTAGGCTTTTCTCTTAATGTTTGTTCCACTATTTCAGCAAGGCTTGAAATTAGTCTAATTCCCCAGATCACACTTCTTCCAGTTTTAAAATGTAGATGAAACAGATTAAGATTACTGAGTTCTGAAAATCAAAGAGACAATAAGGCAGCACCATTAATGTGCTGTTTGCCTGTTAAAATAGTCTGTTTGCCGGTCCCGTGCTGAAAGCAGAGGGCAAATGGTATAATTAAAAGGCAACAGGTCTGCTGCAAGTTAAATGCTTTTTAATACAGCTTGTAGCTCACTGATAGAACTTGTTGCCCGAAGATGCTGTCAGAGCAAGAAATTCAGCAAGACAGAAGAATGAGGGGGAGCTTGTTGTGGATCTGAGCAGTGGCTCAGAGTGTGTGGTGGCTGTGCTAATCCTCCCTTGGCAGTGCTGCCATTGTGATGCTGAGTTTGTTTGAGTGATGGAAGCTTTCAAGATCAATGTGAATATCTGCAAATTGAGCTGAGGAGAAGATAAATGACCTGAAGTCTGTTCTTTCTTGCTTTGGGAAGATTTAAGGCAATTAGTGAAGCCAGGAAATTTTTTTCTTTTCTTGCAGACATATTCTATAAGACATGTAGTTGCAGTATCCAGTTGAGGAGAGTTGGGTCTTTCTCCAGACCATTTTCAGAGTGTGAAAGTTGGTGGGACTCCAGGCTACTTTCACTAGAGCAGTGTCTGTGCTTTTCCTAAAAGATGCATTAAACTTTCCCATCAATGCCTTACAAACCCACCACAGACTGAGACCACTTGGCAGTGACTCTTTAGAGAGCCACCCAAGCATCTCCTGATTTACTGAGCCCTAAACTGCTTTGTGTCTCTGAAGTACAAAAGGTAGGGAGGAGGAGTGTCTCTTATTACCCCTGCCTTAGTAACTGAGCCAGACAGCTACCCTGCCTTTTCAACTCCATCAACTGGTGGATAAAAACCCACATATTTTGAATTAAAGTGGAAAGGTGAACAGGAGAGATGAAAATAAGCCCATTACTCTAATGAGAATTTTGCCATAAGAGAAGTGTGCGTGCATCTTCAATGCTTCTTCTCTCCTTCCACTTTGTTATTACTTTCCAAGCCTTTTTTTAAAATGAAAGAACTTCTTAAGCCGGCAGTAGTTTTTCATGCATTTTATCCATTATGTCTATTAAAAGATCTTGACCCCTTCATTTCCACCTTTCAGGATAACAGAAGTAAGTTGTGCCAATTTAGTAGTCAGTGTGTGGAAATCAGTGTCTATGAAATGCATATTTTATTTGATTGCCTGCATTTAAGCCTGATTGTGATGTTTGGGTGATTTGAGCATAAAGTGGTATGAGAAGTATAATAATCTGTTATCAGAGGCAGACAGAGAGAAGGGGAAACAACTCTTTACATTCTGGTAGAACACAGAGAGTTTTACACATCATCTTTTCAAACACTGGCCTTTTGGAAATGTCGTAGAGCTGAGAGCCCTGTTGCTGTTTAGCACTGAAACTCGAGATCTCTGAAAGAGATGAGGCTTTAATGCCTCGCTTTTTTTACATCTTTTTACATTTTTTGCATTTTGGTAAATCCACCCTAGAAGTCAGTAAAGTTGCACCTTTCAGCTACATGCTACTGGATTCCACCAATCTTGACTGCTTCTAACAATCTGACATTCCTGTTGGATGTAATGGAGATAGAAACAGGCCTTTTGCCAACCTCCAAAACACATGGTATATTCTGCTAGCCCAGCATCTGAGCAATGTGTCCCAGAGACCTTTCCCTGGACACATTTCTTGATCCATTTCCCTCCCATAAAAGCAGGTAGCATGGTCTGGTTACAGTCAGATGGGGTGGAAACACAGCTTCTGCCTTGGACTGTCTCAGAGTCCACACTTCCCCATGCCCTCCGTGTGGTTTTCCAGTGTAGTGCTCCTCACCTGGGAGGCAATTTCTGCACCCCCAAAATGATGTCTTGGCTACTGGCCCAGGAGTCCATGGCCACAAAATCTAGAAGTCAAATCAAATTACTTATTTAGCCTCTAGGCTACAACGCTGTTGGACTGATGCTCATTGGGGGGAGATGAAGGCACCCTGTTATCCCCTCTGCTGCTGTCCCATGGTGGGACAGGCATGCCCAGTGGGACTGCTCCTTGCTTCACTGCCTGTGGCATGGAGGGAGCCTGCAGCTTTCCCAGGCATTTCCCTGGAGCTGTGTTTGGTCACAAAGGTGAAAATGGAGGGATTGTTTTTGAACCCCTAACTCACATCTATGGAAGCAGGGAGTGGATTTGTCATTTCTCCTCCATAGTACTGAGGCTATTGCGTGTAGAGTTCCATGTGGATGTTGCATCCCCCAGTGTGCAGGCACTATGGGAGAAGGAAGGGATGAAGACATAGCTGTAACTCCCCATCTTCCCTCTGCCTCTGTGTGGCAGCTGGTGATTAAATTGTCAGTTTAATGCATCCATCCATTTAACTCAAAAAACGTGAAGAGAGAGGGAAGGTGACAGCAAATACCTTCCCTGCAGTGGAATGGCTGCCTTGCAGAATTCCAGCTTTACTGTTTCCCAGTTCAGGCCCAGCAAAGTCTCCAGTGGATGGTAGTCACAGGCTTTCTGTGGTCTGATAAGGCTGCAAGGTCTTTGAGTTGGGAGCTCTCTCCTAGACACACACACTTGAGTGTGTGTGTATTTGCATGTGCACAGACACTGCTGGGCACAGCAGGGCTCATTCCTAGGGAACTCTGGGACTGGCACAGCACAAACCCGCTGCAGTGTTAGTAGAATGAATGTGGTTTCCTCATCTCCAGGCAGTCAGGCCCAGAGGTTTCCTGGTCCTCTAAGAAAAAATCGTTGCAGTTTTAGGGCTGTGCTCTCAATCTCTTAAGTAAATTACCAAGGAAAATGGTTGCTGCTCTTTTTTTTTCTCCTTGTGCTCTGCTAGTTCTGTTTAGGGCAGTTGTGCTGGATTTTCTTCCTTTTATCCTCTTGTTTTTCAGCATGTCTGCCTTTTTCCTTTCTCTTTGTATTAAGATTTGTCCTTTCTTTTATAGAAATTAAAATGCCACATCCCCGCTGATCTGAGACTGAAGCAAAACTGAGACTACAGAATAGCTTGTTTCTAATTGAGATTTGAAAAATATCACTCAATAATGCTTTAAGCTATTTTGTGTGGGAATATTTTGATTACATTTCTTATGCCAAGCCCACATTCTGGCATGGCAGGATAAGAGGACAAATGAGAGAAGTATTTCCACCGTGACGTGTCTATCCTAAAGAGCAGGTGGCTCAGGGTGGGAAGCTGTGTTGCATGTGCACACACATGGCTGCGTGGTCCGTGGGGCACGTGGTGATGAAAAACCCTGTCAGGTTTACTTACCCACAGGGCTTTTTTTCCTTTGGGATGTGTAAACTTTAGCTCTGCTGAGCTCCAGCTCTTTGGGTATTCCCTGAGCACCAGGTACATCTGCTGCTTTTGCACCATTTGCAGTGAAAGTGGCTTGGAAGATGGGCCCAAGACTTTCAAAGTCAGGCTGGGGTTCTGCAAAGGACAACTGAGAAAAGCCAGACTTGTATTATTAAGTTGAATTCCCAGCCTGGAACAAAAGCTCAGCTGGAAAACTGGTAGGAGTCTGTAAGTAAAAACAACCCACCAGCTGGAAAATGCGACTGCGGTGCGAGTGTCCAGCATGGGCGGGCAGGAGGGGAGAGTTGCCAGCAGGAATATTCTGGGAGTACTCATGGAGTTAAACACGCTTTGTAATGTCAAAATACAGACGGGTGTGGAAAGGCTGAGCAGCAAACAGCGAGCTCAGAGCTCCTAAATCTGCAGTTGGGCCATAAACAAGCGAAGGCCGATGTCTGTGGGCAGCTTGACTTGGGAGTGCCTGGTGTCTGCGCATGGCTGAGCTCGGCAGTTAAGTGTCATCCTACAGCTGGCTCTGGGAGCACGGAGCTGGTCAGTGACAGACAGCTCATACTAAAGCAGCTCTGCCATTTGGGCAGGGTTCAGATGGATAGCAACCCGTGAAAAGAGCTAAATTTGGGGACAGAAAAGAGCATCTGGATGCTTAATGCCATGAGGTGCTGTGTGAAGGGCAGACAGAAATGGAGACTGGTGAGGAGAAGTCTGCTTTAGTCTGGGTGCAAGACATGGCATCCCAGCATGGTGATGGATGCATGGGGTGGCAGCTGCCACGCTGCCTGTGTCCCTTTCTGCCCTGTACAATGGGAGAGCCCAAAAACTTGTAGGCTTTGAAAGCTCCCTTGGTGCTTGTTACTCTTTTTCCTGAACATTCAAGTCTGGCGTCCCACACTGGACATCAGGGAGCTAATTTGTGTGTGAATGCAGAATAACGGGCTGAGCTGAAACCAGAACCCCAGTGCCTGGAGTGAAGACATGGAGTCTCCAGGGCAGCTGGACCTCAATGACAGGCTTGTGTCCCATGTCCAAAACCAGCTCCTCTGGAGCCTGCAGCTCAACATGGCATTCATCAGCACTGCCTTCGTGCTTCTAAACCCAGGACTTGTGCATGCCTGGCCTCCTCTGCCCTCCCTGTCCAGGCTCTGCTTCTTCCAGGAGGCAGGAGGCTGAGCACTCCCATACCCTCTTTGTAAATAATTGTACTTGCACATATGGATTGCAGTCTCTTATGGAAGAAGTGTCCGTAGTGACAACTGTCTCTTTTCCTACTTCTAGCTGCTCCAGTGCTGTGTCCCTCTGGGGTGCAGTGTCAACCTTTTGTTCCTCCCTCCCTTGACTTGCTTCCTGCACTGGGTTAGAAAGCAAAGGGATGGAGTTGTCTGGACAGTGTGAATGCCAGGGGGCAGGGAGCAACAGTGCCAGCACTACCTCTGTGGGTGCAGGGCTCAAGACCCCCACGTGTCCCTGGAGCCAGGCCTGGCTCTCCTCCAGTCTCCCCAGCATCCTGTGGCAGGCAGGCAGGAGGCAGCACAGGCAAGTCAGTTAATGTTTGCTCAGCTGGGCAGCGAAGAGTGAGTGAATCCACGATTTTTGTCTCCTTTTTTTTTGCCTAAAAGATCGAATCTACATTGAATAAATTTGTGTTCCACACAGTAAAAACAAATGTAACTGCTTGAGTGCATGCGAGGGGCATTGCCTGCTAACTAGGGCACTCAGAAGAGCACTCGCTCCTGTCTGGAGGCAGCTGATTACTCTCAAGATTTGTTCTTTTTAGAGCAAACCTTTGCAGGGAGCAGTGGAGGAGGTGGCTGCTGCAGGGAGAGGGACAGGGGCAGCAGTGGCTGCTGCTGCAGCCCTCAACTGGCTGTGGGGAAGCAGAGCCAGAGTGATTTGTAGAGCAAATGGCCGAAATCTGCTGGAGCTGCAGGAGTTTGGGAACTGCTGAGCATCATCAGCTTCTCCTTGAAACGAGGCCTGTGGGACTTTTCTGTCTGACCTGAAGGCATTTGAGAGGAGCTGCAGGAGGATGCTGGAAGAAGAAGGGGTGTCTCAGCCATGAGGAGGAAGGGGGCTAGGATGCAAAGCCAGGGCCAGCCTCATCTCAAGGTTCTCCCCAGATCTGCAGCTCTGCCCTACTTTGTCACTCTGCAGCCTCTTCTCTCCCAGCAGTTCATCCGTTTGCAGCTTTCTCTCTCAAATCATCCTGCCGCCTTCAAGCATGAAAACTCTTCCTGAGGAGTGCAAAGCCACTGTGCCCTTGTCAGTCAGGTCTGCCTGGAGTGTTCAGAAGAGATGGCTCTTAGCTCTCCCCCAGCCCTGTGTGTGTGTATATGCTCAGTGTTTCCCTGCAGGCAGGCATCCCCCAGCATTGCCCCACTCCAAACGTGGGTTTTCCTTGTGCTGAGTCTGTCTCCCTGCCCACACAGCACCTGACATGCTGGAGCTGAATCAGAGCACTGCAAATCCCCGCCAGAGAGCTGGGCTCTGGCAAGCTTTAGAAGCCTTCTGCTGGGCATGGCTGGGCTGGGAGCTGTATCTGTGGGGCCACATTGGTGCCCTGTGCTGCATGTCTGGGTGCACAGGGGTTGGTCACTGGGCCAGGAGCTTTCCGTGGCTGCTTGGAGACATTTCTGCCCCTTGTGTGGTGCCTGCCTCAAGCAGAGCCCTGGGCAGTGCTGGTTGTGCAGCCAGGGAGGAGGTGACTGGGCTGACTGGGCTTTTCATATGCTGAGCACAGCTACAGCTGGTCAGTCATCCCAGGCTTTTATCACCCCTGTCTGGCCTCAGCCAGGAGCCAGTGATGAGTAATAGACGCTCATCATTTATCTTCCCTCTTCTTGCAGAGAAGTTTGTGTGCCCCAAGGCTGTGGGTCTGCAAACAGTTAACCCACCATACTTCCCTGTAGCACTAGGTACTGGGCAGCTACTGTGAGCTCTTCTCACACTGCATGTCCTTCCCTGAGCTGACCTGACTCACCAACCACACAGAGATGCCCCTTGATTTGTTTTGCTTTGATGATTTTCTTCTAGCCAAGCATACTGGATCATTTGTTGGAGGAGTTGGCTTATGGAGGAGGCCATCAGAAACAGGGGGAGAGAGTGGAACCATCCCTCCCACTGAGAGCTCCCTGTGTCCCTCCTCTGCTTTAGGCAACCCTGTGTTCATGGCCAGCTGAGGAGTGACAAAGAGAATTTCACTGCTTATTAAAACAAAGAGTCAGTCAGTGACAAACCGAGGGGATGGCATCTGCTCCAACAAACATATTTTTGCACCTCCAGTAAAGTGAAAGTATGCTGCCTATAATGTAGGGCCAGAGGGTCTCATCCACTTGATTGTCCTGGTCAGGGGTGCCCTGTAGCAGACCCCCAATAACTGTCACACAGGCTTCTGAGCAGTGACTGCATCTGGTGCTGGCATGATGTCCAGAGACCTCCCCATTTTGGTGACAGTGGTTGTGATAAGGAGTGAGCTCTTCAGCTGCATCAATCTTATTCCAGTACTGTGTCTGGTTATGGAGCGTGGAAAGAGATGTGACGTGTGCTGCAGGGCTTGTTTTATTTTCTGCTTCCTTGCTGTTGCTTTCACGCCTATTTTGCACAACCTCTGGCTGCTGAAAAGATGCCAGTTACCCCCCTGGACCTCCCTGCAGGCCCTGGAGCCAGGGCATTGCAGCTCTGGGAAGCAGCTCTGAGAGTGGAAGTTAATCCCACTGAGAGCTCCCTGTATCCCAAAGGTGAAATGAGTGACTGTAGATGTGCCTGATACGTGTTCTGCACTCCATGTGCTGGTGGGCAGGGGCAAGTCCCAACCCCAGGCCAGCTTGCAAAGGGAAAACCTTCCTGAGCTCGTACCTGCTTAGCATTAAGTGATGTGGGTCCCAGCCCCCCTTCCCCAGTCACTACACAGTGATTTATCATGTCTGTGATGTGCTGTTCCATGGATAACACCCGTGCTCCAGGTCAGTGAGTTGTTTGTCAGATTGATTGTATGACAGAGGCTGGGAGCTCCTTTGAACCTGAGGATGCAGCAGAAGCCCCTCTGTTGCTGACCACTGAGGGAGGAGAAGCCTTTCACATGCCAACAGTGGCAGTTTCACAGCCCTGCATGTGGCTTGAAAATCGACACACCACTCAGAGCTGGTGGGGTAAATCACAGAATCACAAAATATTCTGGGTTGCAAGGAGTCCACAAGGATCTTCAAGTCCGACTCTTAAGTGAAGGACCCATACTGGGACTGAACCTACAACACCAGCATTATTAGCACCGTGCTCCAACCAACTGAGCTAATTGTGGCTGGAGGAATAACAGAGGAATGGGGAATAACCTCATTAAGCAGAGAGTGGGAATAACCCCATTAAATGGGGGCTGCCTGGCCCCCAGACACAGCACTGTGCTGTCAAGCCATGTCTTGGGTTCTGCCTCTGCTGCTGCCTCAAACTCAAACTTATTTCTATATATACAAAGGGAACCCGTAGGATAAAGCTTTCCCCTGTCCTCTGCTGTGAGGATAAATTCATAAGTGACTGAAAATTTCCATCCCTGCTGCAAAGGGCCATGGAAATACCTGGAAAGGACAATAAATTTCCAAGCTGTGAGCATTGCTTAATCTAAGCTACTTTCCATGGTCTCTGCACTCCAATACTGTGGTTTCAGAATCACTCTACCATTTGTCCTTCAAAGAGCACAGCAAGGAAAAGAGTTTCTTTCCCAATTCCAGCAGTTATTCTGCTGGTACCAGTCTGTTCCTCTCATTTTATATAGCGTTTCTGTGCTATATCTATCAGACCTCTGAGTGCCCTGGAATCAATCAGGAATTCCAGCCTTGTGCCTGCTAATTGCGCGGCCGTTTGGTGGCTGGGAGCTCTTCCAGGTGATGGATGGTGTGTGTGGAGGTTTTACTCCATCTGAGTGACACCCCAGAAGCAGCTCAGCATTGTGTGCTCACCAGTCTGGGGGAGAGAGTCAGCCCTGCAAGACAAGCTGGGCTGTGTGTGCACAGGGGTGTGACCTCACTGCTGCTGGGGGGCACTGAGGCTGTCACCCAGGAGCTCTGGCTCTTGAAGGGGTGCTGGCTTGGCTGGAGCACTGCACAGACTTGTGTGTGATGCTGATATCCAAGGACAGACCCTGCAGGCACTTGATGGGCTTGGCAAGGTATAAGGAGTCAGTGTTCCTCTCTGAAATGCAGGCTGTGAGGAGCAGGAATGATCTGACAAATCTAGCTTAACCCATCTACAAGAAGCTGACCATGACGGCAGCAAAGCAACATGCAGCTGGGTCCATCTTCGGCCTCGTAGAAGCCAAGGTCAGTGGCTGGACTCAAAATAGCCCTAAGGTCTGTGTGGCCTCCATGACTGCCCACAGCTGCCCTGAGTGCTGTCCTGATAGCCCAGCATGTCTGGCTGGTGGTGCCTGTCCCTTGGAGAAACCTTCCTGCATCTATAAACAAATTTGGACCTGAAGGTAGAGCATGCCAAAGTGACAGGTTTACCTTTCTGAGGCACTTTCATTTTGCAGGTTTGACTTGACATGTCAGGCAGCTCCTCAGATTGTAACCCAAAAGAGTATTATAGGAGATGCTGTACTCGGGGTGACATTTTTAATCTTTCATCTCTTCCAGCTAATGCGTTTCGCTGATCAGTTTGCCAGGCAGAGCAGCCTCGCTGGCGATGCCAGGTCTGAGTTCCTCCCGTCTGCCTCTCATTCTGCACGCGCTGCCACGCGGCTTAACAATTGTGTTTTTCATGAATAATTCCTTCTCTCCACATCAGGCAGTCTGTGTCACTCTGCAGCCACCGGCTTTGCAGAGGGGAACAGCCGAGTGAAGGGAACAGCCGGCCCTGGGCGAGCCTGCCCTGTGCCTTCCTGCACTCCAAACAGGGCTGGCAGTGATTTCTCCTTCAAAGCAGCGTCCTTTGCTGCCTGCATGCACGCTGTGTGCATCTCCCTTTTGGTTCTGCTCTCTCCAGGAGCGTGGTTTTGGTGTTAACTGCTGAGGAGGATGTTGTGCCCTGCCCCAGGAGAGTTCCTGGCACCTCTGTTTGCTCCTCGCTTGTGGGGGTGCATTGGAGGGCAGTGAGGACTGAAACAGCCCTTGTCCCTGTTGTTCTTACCTGGGAGTTTGCTCTCTAGTTATCCCCCAGTTCCAGGGCTAACATAAATTCACTTTTAAGAACAGCACCCACCCTGACGCTCCTGAGGTGGGCATTTTGCAGTGGGTGCTCAGCTGGGGCTCTCCCCCATGCAGCTTTCCTTGGCAAGATTTCTTCCAGCTACAAGTGAATCCCATTGCTGTGGCCCCAGCAGCTGCTGCCTGCATGGCTTTCCTGAGATGAGCTGTGTCCTGAGGCAGCTGAAGGAGCTGGTTCAGCCCTAATACTTCAGCAGAACAGATAACAGCTTTGATGAACTGTATCATTTGCCCTGAAGAATTCTTGTTAGCACCTGATATTGACAGAACCACCCAGGATTTGGATGTTTGGCTTGCTCCTTGCGATCCTGAGAGCAGCATCCCGGTCACAGCAGAAGCAGTTCAGATCCCCACGTTTTCTCAGGAAAGCCCCCCTGCCAGAATAACACGGGAGGCAGCAGGTCAGGCAGGGGCTGGCAGGGCTCTGGGGGGTGTCTGGAGCCCTGACCCATGTGTCCAGGCAATGAGCACAGCAGTATTTCCAAGGGGCCAAGCCCTTCCAGGAGACTGGTGCAGGATTGTTTCTCCCACTGCGTTTTCTGACTTTTCTTCCATATTGTTCCAATGTTTCATCACAGCTGGCTTTTACAGACATTCTTCCTTCCACAAATACAGGAATTAGGCTATTAATATTCCTCTGGAGTGCCAGTGCCTCCAGGCAGGCTCCCTCCATGGGAGCCCCGTCCCAGCACTGCTTGCTCTGCTTTGGTACCTGACCCAAAATCCATGAAAGTCAAGGTGGAGATTCCCTGTGGACCTCCTGAGCTTTCAGTCAGGCCCTAGATATAATCATGCGCTCACAGGTAGGGAAACTACCTGAGGTCTGGAGTGCCTGAATCAGGATGTGGATGTGGGAACTCAGTGCCCAGGCTCTTCACATTCCAGGAGCAGGACAGAGGGAAAACCAGCCCAACTGTTTGATGGAAAGAACCATACTTCTGCAATCAGGAGGGTTGAGCTTCCCTTCTGCCATATCAGAGCTTTTTAATGGCTTGGACCCAGGACTTTGGCCAGAAGGCTTTGCCCCCATATTTTTGGTGACCCTTAGGTGCTGTGGTTCCACCTCTGGATCAGAAGCTCACAGACACACCGGCTCTGTTGGGTGCTTCTTGGGTAACAGCCCACGGGCTGTCATTTCTGTTGGCTTGTGATACTCGGTGCATGTTTTCAAATACCAACTGGAGTTGTTTGCAAATGCCTAGTAAATCCCAAAATAGCCTCAATTTGCTGAATTTTGTGAATAGCATTCAGCCCACTCCAGTTACAATAGCAGCCTGCCTCCGTGCCTCGCCGAAGCTTTGAGGAGGTACAATAGTTAGAGGGCCGAGGAGTGAGGCTGGGCGAGCAAATGTTATTATTCCAGCTTGCTGCACAAACAAAGGATGCTATTTGTTTTCCTGGCTTCTAGAGCGTTTTATTTGTATCAGCTCCAATTCTTTTGCTGCATTCCTTGGTTTTCTTTTGTGGCTTCCCAGTCTTTGGGGGCTCATTGTCCCGGTGAAGTGTGGTCTTTGGGATGGTGTTGCAGAGCTGGAGGACTGGTGCTGGGATGTGGATCACCTCTGATTGTCTCTCCTTTGTGTGTGGGTGGGCTGTGGACGATGTCTGTCTGCGAGGATCCTTTCTGCTAACCTGCAGTGGCATGTCCTCTGTGAGAAGTCTGGCAGTTCAGGGGCTGCCTTCCCCTCTCGCCCCAAGCTCCTCTTGCTCCTCTGTTTACATAATGGAAAGTTTATCTGCCGTGGTTTCTTTCTGGAGTCCGGCAATGCGATGCTGATGAGGAGTGACAGGAAGGTCACAGCACAGGGGAGGAGAGGGTGGGGAATGTGCCCTGAGCTCGACTCTGCCTCTCCAGCCCCTCTCAGCCTTGATGGGGCAGTGGGGACATCCTTAGCTGAGCTTGGGGTGGCCCTTCTTTTCCCCAGTTTGTGTGTGTGCTTCCTGTGAGATGCCCTTTACAGCTCTGTAAGGTCTTTTTTGTATTCATTGTTTGTGGTTTATTTCTCATTCTGCTTCTGGGTCTATGGGGGTGTGTGATGAGCCTGAGTGAGCTGCTGGGGACAGGCGGGTGCCAGTGTCTGCATCTCCTCTCCCCTGATGGGGGATTTTCCTGCCCCACCACCAGACTCACAGGTCCTGTGCTTTCCTTTTTATAGCGACTGTTGGGAATGTGGTGAGCTGCAGAGGGAGGTGGGCAGCCCTGTGCTCCTCCCTGTGTGTGCTCTGGCAGAACCAGCATGGCTGGGTGGGGAAGGAAGCAGGGCTGTGCACGTGCTGCCTGAGCCATTGGGCTCTGCAGAGCCCAGAGGCTGCCAAGCCACAAACCCCAGTGTCAGAATGGAGATAGGTACAAGTGGGATGGGATGGGATCCTCTGAGGATCAGGAGGTGGGACCCATCACAAAGCCCCAGGATGCTCAAGCTTTATTTATTTAATATGGGAAGAGAGCACTGGGTGCTGTGCTCCCTCTCTCCAACACTGTCTGGAGTCTCAAACAGAGAGAGGGGTTAAAAAGGGTAAAATTCTTTAGAATCTTGAAAATGAGAAGAAAAGCATTGCTGTCTCTTCAGATTTGCTGTAGGCTGATGGACTATGGGTCTGCACTAAGCAGTGGCTGCCCAGCAGAGACCTCTCCGAGGCTGGCTGGGTTACGGTGCTCAGCATTCATATCCAAGCTTGGCACCTATATCTAATCTGAAAATAAGTCACTATGTATTTCATTAAACCAGCTGCTGCTGCTTTTATTTGCTTAGTTTGAATGATGCTCTGTTCTGTTGAAAACCAATTTGTTTTAGAAAAATGGTCTGTGTTTGCAGCCGATGCACTGCATGGCCCATCCTGCCCCGTCCCTCCCATGGGAGACTCTCAGCAGTGGGGCTGAGCCAGCAACCCTGCAGGAAATGGGAGAGGAGGAGGTAGCCCCATGAGTGACATGCTGTCCTGGGACACGTATCTGCATGTCGTGGCTGTGCTGCAGCACAGAGACCTTGAACAGATCACTCACAAATGGTTCAGTCCCTCTGTTCCCAGTCTGTAAAGCAGAGATGGAGCAGCAAGTCTGGAGGTCCCTGGGTTGCCACAAGTACCTGTAGGTAGGTGGGCTGACAAGATTTACCTGTAATTTGGCCAAGATGAGGTGAGTGAGCTGACTTCACCACTTGTCCTGCTGGAAAGCTGCCTGAAGTAATTGTCTGTCCTGCCGTGCTCAGCTTCTCCAGGTCTCTGTGACTGTGACACAGTCTGAAAACAACAGCAAATGAAACCTGTTAACTTTCCACATATAATCCTGCCCCTCTTCACTGAATCAGGAAGTTGCAGGAATTACATTTTAGGGCTTCATGCCACAGCTGTGAGGGGCAGCAATGTATTCCCATTGTAAAGTGGAACAGGAGATTCTCAGGTCATGGCCCAGGGGTTGTTGCTTTGCAGAGGAAGCCCCCAGCCCCTGCCCCAGGGGGGGAGAAGGGATGGGCCGGGGGGAAACCTCCAGGAGAGCCTCTCGTGCTGGTTACATGTGTATCTCTTAACATACGGCAATTAGGAAACTTATTTCCAGCCCGCTGTTTGCAGTGACAGATTCCTGAACCCCAGCCAGCGCTTTGCGAGAGGAGCTGTTGTAGAAGAGGAAATGATGGGAATCTCGAGCTTTTTATAGCACTACCCATTCTCTCTCAGCTGCCTGCAGGGAGCCTGATGTCCCCAGCAGTGCACATGATGGGAACCACAGCGGGGTGGGTGGTCAGAAGGGGACCTGGCTCTAGGGGAAGGTGGGAGCCATCATTTCTACTGGTTGAAGCAAATTGGTCCCCTGCTCATCCAAAACTTGTGTGTGTGAGGATGCTGCCTGTTGGAAGGGGGCCTCCCATCCTCATCCTCGCAGATGGAAGCTCCCTGACTGCTTGCTGTCTGCAAGGGAAGGAGGTATTGGGGAATTTTAAAAAGTTAGTGGTTATTTTGATGCTTTGGCTGTTTAGCATTCAGCTGGAAATGCTGCAGGCTTGCCTGGTTCTTGGACTGAAGTGGAGCTCTGCTGGGCACATGAGTCCAGGTCCTGACCTGCACAGTTGCCTAAAAGTCTCTAGAAAAATCTCAACTCAAACAAGCAACAAAGACTAAAAATATTTCTCTTGTTTCACTTAAAGGCTTTAGGACTCTCCCAACTGGCTATGAGCTACATCACCAGGAGAGGATGAGAAATCCTCCTCCTCTGTCCAAAGATGAGGCTGTCTCTCCTCACTGTCTTTTCACTCTGGTTATTAATTTCTTGGATATCCAATTTATTTTTAAGATTAGTCCCTCTTTTAGCCTTTCTTTGCTGAGGCAGGGCTGGGCTGGAAATGAGCAGCACAAGACAGGACTGTGGTGGGAAATCATGAGCAGTGGTGATAGGAACTGGTCAGTGAGCTGAGGCTGGGACTTGCTGCTGGATGAGCTGGGCAGAACAGAAACAAATGTACAGGAAGCAGCAGTGTGGGAATTTAATTTTTTAAATTATAATTTAATATTGTTTTTTATGTTAACTCAATTTGCTGGAAGAGCCTAGGCTGGGCAGCAAAAAGAGAAGGAAGCAGAGCCCAGACTGATGACAGGAAATGGTTCTGATGGTGGGTTTTACCTGTGTGGCACTGCACTGGCTGCAGAGGTGCTGTGTCTCAGCCCAAAGGCATGATCAGGTTTATAGGGATGATGAGCAGCTGTGGATCACACGCTTACAGGACGAGCTGTTACTGGAGGCCAGTGGGTCTCCTGGGGCACACTGAGAGCTCAGGACTGCAGGAGGTATCTGACCAGACCTTCTCTCCTGGACTGGACTTGACTTGCTGTCCTAACCTTCCCTGAAGATACAAACATGCTCTGCAGTTTTGGGATAGGAGAACCTGATCTGATGTCTGTGTGCCGTTTCTGCCTCCCCTTGCACACATGCAGCGTGGAAAAAGGAAAAACTGGTTCAGAGCATGTGGTCAGAAATGTCCTGGTCCAGCTCTGTGTCTCTTTCTTCCTTACTCACCTTTTTTGTGCACCTCAAGGTCATTGGGCTGTTGCTTTCTGCAGATTGCATTTTCCGTTCCCCCTCTTGCTCTCGTGCTCAGCCAAGTCCAGCTGCTGTGATTAAGGCACCCAGGCTCTCACTGCAGTGGCCCAATGCCTCCAAGTGCTGGTTTCCTTCACACTCAGCCTTGTTGCCCATCGAGAAGCTGATTTACCCTGCAGGTCCAGATGGGCACATGTTAAACACCACCTCATCCCAAGTGCACCAGCTACAGAAAAAGCCCTTTCCAAAGGGCATTTCCCCTTGTCTGCTTTTACCCCATGCTCTCCATCCCCTCACAGAGTGAAACCTTCAGAGTACAAGAGCACAGCAGGTGCTGTGCCCTCAATTAATGCACATTTGCCTGTTGGTGTTTCAGAGATGGCAGTGACCACAATCCAGCGTGTTTCAATTGGGAGTGACGGTGCAGGAATGTGCTGTCATGCTGGTTACTGAGGGCTCCTTCAGCGTGATGCTGAGATCCAGGGATGTCTGTTAAAGAGCATCCCTTTTTCATCCTGACTTTGCCTGGCGAGGACAGAGCAGGATTTGCTTGGCAGGAAGGCACAGAGGAGGAAATTGTGGGGGCTGTATTTACTGCTGTTAACTGTCAGCATGGGATAAAAGACCAGCTGGATTCATAAACTGTGTGTAACCCACCTTGGGGAGAGAGAAATCTTGTTTGCAGTGCAGGAGGGAGTTTTCATCAGGAGTTCGTGGGCATAGCCAGAGCTTGTGAGACCAGAGCTGTATTGCTGATGATGCTGTGTGAAGGGGCAATGAGATGTGGTCAGTGCAGCTCTCCTCCACACTTTCTGGGGGGCCCCAGGGAGCTGCACCCCACCACACCAGCCCTGGAACACCACACTGGGGCTAACGGGACACCTGCCAATGCAAAGTCCTGAACCTTTCTGGCCTCTTCCCTCTGCGTCCTCCTGAAGGGAAGAACTGGTGTTTATAGTAGTGAAATTTAAACTATCATTAATTCTTCTGGTCTCCATGACTCAAGTAAAAATGATGCCATGACATCTGCCTGAGCCAACAGCTGGCTGTCACGAGGGGAAGGAGCACAGCAGTGATATGGGAGGGAACTGATGCCAGACTCAAGTCATCCCTGTTGCTTGGGATGCCCAGCAGTGCCCTGAATAGTGCCTGAACACAGCACAGGAGGAGGGTACCAACAGCCCTGGGCTCTCCTCCTGCAACCCACAGTGAGACAACTGCTCCAGAAGCTCCTGCGTGCTCCTCTCTGCAGCAATGGTACAACAAATTAGCAGGAACAATAATAACAAATGCCAGCTGAGCCACCCTGCAACACAGGGCATAAATCCCAGTGCCCTTGCTGGGCTGAAAATGCTGGTGCTAAGGTTGGGAGCAGCCTCTTAAAATGCAAACTGTCATTGGTGATGTGGAAATGGTGTGGTTGTAGCCTCTCATCCTCACTGTCTCCACTTGCAGTTAAGAGGGCCAGGTGTTCCCCGCCCACAGCAGGGCTGGTGGAGCTGACTCGTGCAGTTTTGGGGAGCAGCACACAGCTTCCCAGAGAAGCAGCGTGGCATCCCAGCAGCACACACTGACTGTATCCATCGACAGATTTCCTCTCAGCAGCCTGCAGCCCCTTTGCTCCTCAGCACTTTCCTTGGATTTTTTAGAAAGATTTCTTGGTCCTCACCTCAGCTCTCATTATTAAATGGGCGTTTTTCTACCTGGTGAGTTATTTTTGTGCCTGTGCCTCAGAGTGTTCTCTGAGGAGTCAGGGCTGCTTTTGAGGGGGGAAATCAGGGTGAAGGGTGGCAATGATTCTTTGTTACGTTTTTTCTCTCTGTAGCAGTGGGGCTGTGCTGAGGATGGTGCTGGAGAGCGGGGCTGGCAGGGCCCTGTGTGCACACGTGGCCGTGCCTGCGCTTGCTGCACCTGAGCTGATGCCAGACAGCCTCAGCTGCTTAATGACACCTGCTCCTCAGGTCAGAGTTGCTTTTCATGCAAGAACAGGCCCAGCTTCCCAGCTAAAGAAGGTGTTTAGTGCCTACTGGTTTTTGCCCAAAGCCTCATTTGTGCTGCCTGTGCCTGGAGACAGAGGGACCGGGTCACTTGCTTGCCTGTCTGTCTGAACACCCTCAGAGAGGATTTTGCAGAGGTAGTTCCCCAGGGATTTTGCTAAGTGCTGCTCCTCTTAATAATTTTCCAAATGCCATTTCTGTTCTCAAGTAGGGTTTTACTGTGAGTGTTAATAGCACAAAGAGTGTACTGTGGCTCTTTCTTGAGTTAACTACTCAAGCTGTTCAAGTTTGAAACTCAGTTTCCCTCTTTCATGCTGAAGTTGACCATATTTCATAACAAGATCTGCATTTGAAAGGGAAATTATGTTGGAGAGGACCACGCTGGTCTGTGCTGAGCCTCCCTGCAGCCTGTTTCCCTCCATGTCACTCCAGCCTGCCATGCTGAAAGCATCAGTGGGGCAAGAAAGATGAGTCATATTATGAGAGGATTTGTTTGGGGTGGGTTGTTCTAGGCTGAGAGTTGTACTGAGTCTCACCAACTTTTCAGCCAGGCACAAAGCATGGAGTGTCACTGACACTGTCCTTGCTGACCTGAGCTGCTCCCATCGCATCCATCTACATGTGGAAGGCTCTGCAGCTGGCAGCTCTTCCCCTGGATCCTGTCTGCAGCATGTTACAAGCCTCATCTCTGATTAGTATTGTACTATCTTATTTTTGTTAAAAGTAACAAAAATTGAAGCCCAGTCCCTGTTCTGCGATGTGAGTAGCATTTAAAGTTGATGATGATTGCAGTTCTTTTAGCCTCTTTTGTTGCACGGGGTGGTTTAGTATGTTTACCCACAGTATTTTTGGCATGTGGATTTCACAATTTGTTTAGCAATGTCAATACCATCTGGAGCATCGTCTATTTAAAGTACATTAGAGAGATGAGGAACAACCTATCATATTTTTCCATAGGGTGCATCAAGATTGGAAATGAGAGTCATTCAGAAAGGTTTAATGGGAAAGAGATGTTCATTGCACTGCACACTTGCCTCTTATCGCGAGTGGTTACAGCTCTGGTGCCATTCCTCTCCTGCTTCTCCTGATTGTATTGTGCCACTGTATAATATCTGCCTTGAAAAGCAAACAGAGCTGCCTTAAAGAGAGGATGAAGGGCTGGTACCTTTGACTTATTCTCCTGAATTGAGTAGGACAGCTTGCAAGGGCTGATCAGTGGAGAGGATATCTGATGTAGCCTATGATAAAAGCTGTGGGAGGTTAATGGATGCAGTGTAGGGATTTGATCCCAATTGCTGTGCTTTTGGGATGCTCTGAACTGGACCTGCTACTGAACAGCCTTGGTGGTGGCTGTGGACCTGACAGTGGGAGGGGTGGGCTCTCATGTCATTTGTTCATGGGCTGACACCAGCATGAACACTGAGCCCTAGCTCATGGCAGCTGCTGCTCCTGAAAGGAAAAGCTCTGCTCGTACTCTGTTATAGATCCCTTTTGCTTTGAGTAGCACCAGGATTCAGCCCTTGTTCAGAGACACCTACAGAGCTTAAGGGACTGTGTGAGTGTTGGGGTGGTGCAGCCCACCTTCACAAGCAGCATCCGGGCTGCAGGGAAGGGTGTCAGTGATGTCGACTTCAGTGGTCTTTGGAAATATTTTCTCTGTCCCATACATGAGTGCTGCCTCTGGTTGAGTCCTTGGATACACACACGTGGGGCTCTGCAAGCCAGCAAGTCTGGCCTTATGCTCCTAGTGCCAGGCTTGCATTTGGCAGGGATTTACATCACCATGCTTTCAGTTAGATCATAGTTTCTGATCTTCACAATAGCACCAGTGGGACAGGCAGTCCTTGCTGAGCCCCAGCCTACTTGGGGAGGGCAGCTCCAGGGGAAGGGACTGTCATCTGCTCATCTTGGCTCTGGTGGCTGTTTGGCATCACTGAGAGTCAGTGATGTCTTTTTTCCACCTTGGAGGAGTGCAGGGGAAGCTTCAGGTACCCTCACTATTACTAGCAGTGAATCATTCCTGAGTGTGAGCTCTCCTTGCTGTGTGCTCCCAGCTCCCACTAACCAGGGGGTTTCAGGGGATGGTGGGGCTCCAAATGCAGCTCACATCCTGGATACGGGAGCAAAGCATCAGCTAGGGACAGAGATGGGTGATCACTCGATGGAGGCTCCCTCTCTTCAAAGCTGGGGATGATTTGACACCTCTGCAGCATTAAAACTGAGCAAATCCTGGCTGGAAGGTTCTTGTGGCTCACTGGCCCCTTGGGCAACTAGTCCCAGCTCAGCGAGATGTGGTCCCCCTGCAGTCTCCATCAACTCTCTGCTGCTTGCACTTCATAAACCTCTGCACTGCTAAAGGGCATTCTCCTGCTCTGCATCAAATGAGAGTAATTGAATTTCCCTTTCCCTTCGGTATTTAACATTATTTTCAGGTCGTGTTGGCATTAACGAGAGCCCGGCCGTGGTTTGCATAAGGATATTTATAGGCCCCTATGCAGATGAGAAGTGCCATCTCCCCACATCGTGTGCCTGGCTTGGACGAATAAATTTCACATTGTTACTTTGAACTGGGTCACCAGAAGCTTCAAAAACATATTCCTCTGATCGTTGTGATACAGGTTACTTAACAAGGGAGATAAACTAGTACTTCCACACAATTGTAGGGAGAAATGGATTTGCAGAGCCCAGGGCGGTGTCGGGGCGGTGGAAGCTGTTCTGATACACACTCTTCAAAGCTTCCTACGTTTTGCCAGCCTTAGCATTTTTAATCATTTTGCTGGCTGGCATTCATCTGGTGAGAGTATCAAAGCACTCCTGCAAATGGGCGAGTGTTTCACCACGACCATTAGTACAATCCCGCGCTCGTCAGCTTCTTCCCCTTCAGGAGACTGCAAGAAAAACTCCTTGGTGTTTTAAGCTGTGTGAGTTTTTGCTCTCAATATGGAGCACAAACTGTAATTAGTTCTTGCTGCTGGATTTGGGAATGTCAAGTTTGTTTATTAGAGGAACTTGGGCTAAAGCTCTTGGCTCCAGCCCCCTCTGCCCAAGGTGCTTGCAAGGTGGAAGAAGGTGCTGATGGCCCATGGGAAACCTCCCAGCTCTTTCTCTGGCCAAGGGATTGTTGGCATCCCTGGTACAGGGAAAAGTACGCATTAGCTCTTGCACATGCCCACAGGAACACTCTCCTGCATCACAGGATGCAGATAAATACCCACCCTTAGGCAGCTGATTGAAATTGAGATCCAGGTAATAATTAAAATAATTGTGTTGACCTTAAACAGAAGGGTGACCCACAGAAATCTTGGCGTGCCAGCTGCACATTCATCACCTTGCAGCCAGAGGTGCTTCAGATTTATTTTAGCACTGTCAGAGTGTGGCAGATCCGTGTGTCTGGAGCTGGAATACTTGCTGGAGCAGAGGCACCAGGAGCCAGTGCTGCTGCACCTGCAGCAGGGAGTGTCCCTCTGTCCCTGTGTGCTGCTGGAGGAGGGTGGATGTCTGTACTCCAGCCTCAGCTGCTTCTCTCCCATGGCTGAAAAATGATCTGAACCAAACTGACAGAACTCCAAAAACACTTATTACACCATTGCTGTACCTGTGTTTGTTTTGGATTGGCTTGGTTTTTAATGGCATACTGAGGGGTTCAGATAATACTATCCAAATCCCAAATTTCAGCCTTTTTTCTCAGCTTAAAATGGGAAAAAATGATGACATTTCATATGTGTCCATAAATATGTGGGGATCAAATTAAGACACTATCCTGCCAAGATTTGGTCTTCACCGATGAGCAGGGCTGGTGAAGCTGCATTTGTTTTTGCAAAGCCGTTCCAGTCTGTGAGCTAGCTTTGGACACAGCAAAATTATCTAGTCTTGGCACCTTTTACCTGGGATAAGGCAATAAATCATGGCTAACTTTAGATATTAATCATTTGTACATATCTCTGTGTGAAGATGGTACAGATTTCCCCATTGGCTTTCTTGTAAGTTGTACTGACTGTGTGAAGAGAATATTTTCCTATCAAGGAAGCTAAATAGTTCATCTGTGCTCCTGGCTGTCCTAATATGTTTGAGAAGTCTTTAGAAAGCCCAGGAGAAGTAATTCCAGATTACTGAAAGCAATTTGTCTTGAAGAAGGGGAACGTGCCTGCATTTAACTGTCTCTCTGTAATTTGGGTCTCTGATTTCCTGGGGTGTAACTGTAAGATCTGGTACTCACCCTGCCTGCTCGGAGCTGGCTGCCTGCTGCAGTGCCTTCCCTACTGCCAGCCATGCTGGAGGATGAGCTGAGACAGAGGGAATGGTGCCTGCAGGTGAAACCTGTTTGTCCTGCCCTGGGAAGAGAAGATGAGTTGGATCTCACGGGCCGAGTACCAGTCTGTTTTGTGCAGCCATGAGCTGACTTCCTGGTGGGATGCACTGAGTGCTGGACCACTCCAGGTGGGAAAGCTCCAGCCTACTGTGCTGTGCTGGCTTGGATGTGTGCGCAACCATCATTCCCCTGAGAACATGTGATCTCTAGGGTCATTCTGACACAGCCATCTCCTCCCAGGCCACAGGGGCAACTGTCCCTTGTTTTTCCACAGGAGGATTTATCCTCTTTCCCCATAGACATGGGCAAGGCAGTGGTCACTGCCATGCCCCAGCTCCAACCTCCTGGAGCATGGCACAGAGCTATTAGCTTCTGTGAGGAGCTGAATTCGTCAGGAGAAGCTCATTTCCCCTCAGTGAGCTGGTGTGCAGGGGAATTTAAGCAGGTCCTGGGCTGCTCCTGGGCTGAGGGGCTGAGTGCAGGTGGCTGAGTGGCACAGCCAGCCCTGGTCCCTTCCTTCACTGAGGGGAGGGGGGCTCGTCCCTCTGACTTGTGCTGTACAAGTGAGTGCAGATGTTTTTATTTAGAACACATTGCAAGGGGTGTTTCTGTGGTGTCAATCAAACACTGACATTTTCCCAGGGTGAAGCTTGCTGAGACAGCAGTGGTGAGCAGCAGCCATGCGCAGGAGGGCTATTTCTGCCTGGTTTTAAGCAGCTACTAAGAATTAGTCTTTTATATCCAGGGCAGTACAGTGTGGGCAGCAAAAGTAAAATTTCAAGCTGCAGGCACATAATTAGGTTTCACGCCTAGGGACCCATGACAGAGAGAATGGCATCAGCTGATCTGAGTCCTGAGTCTGCGTCTCAGTCCAAGGTTGAGGTTAAGCACCTTGGTCCAGACTCCTGTGTCCTTGTGGTGCCTGTCTCGAATTGTGAGGCTCTGTGGAGCCATACCTGGCTTCTCGTCAGGACTGTGCTCTTGCAGGCTTACCCAGATCACAGCTCAGTATCTGTGGCAGGCAGGGGACTTGCGCTTTCAGGACAGCCAGAGACTGGCAGAGGGTCTGAGATGTTCCTGTGGGGAATGTCCCTCTCTAAAACAAAAGCAGGAATGCTCTCGGGAAGTTACTATTTGCTGTCTTAAGCATGAAGAAAATCAAGAGGGCTTGCTTCCTCTCCCCAGCAGACTTTAATGAAGGCCTCTATAGAGTGTGGCTTAATCGCTGTGAAATTATCGCTTCATCGGTGTGATCCATCTCTGTGTCTGTATCAGATCCCTCCGAGTGCCTTGGCTGTCATGTCAGCTCCGCCACGCTGCCGGGACTGACTCGTCCGGCCCCCTCCCTGCTCCCCCTCACACTTCAGATAACATGGAGAGAATTTTTCAACAGACAGAAGACAGCAATCCATAAGGATGGATTTGCATTAGTGTTAACAAAGGCCCAGATGGTGACAAATGAAGGCCTTGCCTCTGTGAGGACTCTGTGCTGGCAGTGCAGCATGTCCTCGTGGGGATGCTCTGGCCCAACACAAGGTGGAGTGGACTGGCAGAGGTGAGGAGGGGCTGTCCTTGTCCTCTTGCAGCCAGGGCCATATTACAGCTTTACTACCAGCAACCAGGGCCTTGGTCCCGAGCTCTTGGCTGCTCCCATGGTATTTGGCATGAGGAACACAGAGTGCAAACCTTACAGGGTGGCAGGGTGGGCTGGAAATGGGATGGGGTTTCTGCCCTGCATCTGAACTGCTTTGCTGTAGTCACTGTAGTGTTATCTTTTTTAATTCTTGTTGGCTGTGTGCAGCTATCCATCTCCTGTTCAGAATAATCCTATTTGTGTTGCAATAACAATAGAATTACTGCAGCAAGCATCAAAGCCTGTGTAGATCATAAGCGTTTTTTTCATAATCTCAGTGTGCTGATGATGATGATGATGACCTTTTGCTGCTGCATTTCCATGTACCTGTGTCTCATTCTTATTAAATATCCCTACATTGAAATCTTTTGCTAATCTAATCTCACCATGTGGCTGCTATATAATTATCTCATTTTGTAAAATATTGCGTCTGTCATTCTCCTCCCCACTTTTGGAGCAGAGGGAGGGCGAGGGAGATCAGGGAGCAAAGAAGCTGCTGGAGGAGGTAGCAGTAATCCCACTTAAGTGACAATTTGTACATTATCAGTTTGTAATTGTTGCTGTGTGTGCCACCTCCTAAGGACCATGTTCCCATCACTGTGGGAGTCCAGGAAGGGTGCCACAAGCAGGAAATGTGAACCAGGATATTTTGCTTTTTTGGAGGATTGTATTAAATTTCAGCTTGCTCTTTTTATCCCTATGGTTGCTACCTCCTACAGCTCCCCAGTGAGGATGGTGAGCAGAGTTGTTTCACTCTGACATTCCTCTCTGGGGTGGGGCTGGGGCCAGCAGCTTTCACCCTAAACCCCAGAGAGACACTGTCCCTCCCCAAAACACCTTTCAAACTTCTGCTCCACAGGAGCCTCTCATGCTGGAACCAAGGAGTTCCTGTGCTGCTCAGCTGGAATAAAGGTGGCTGCTGACCCAGCACTGGAGAAGGGCAGCAGCAGCCTGGGACCCAAAGCTCCTCACTGGGTGGTTGTCTCTGCAAGGTGCCCCAGGGCCCTTCCCTGCAGATCCACCCTAATCAGCAACTTAAAATAACAGAGAGAACACGCAGCCATTGTCTAATAACACGAAGCTGTGGGGAACAAAGAGCCACAGGGCTCTGTTTTTGTAAACCATCCCCAGGGAAGGACCAGAGCGCATCTGCTGTGGCAGGTTCTTTCTAGAAATAGCAAGTTTAATTAATCATCCTGTTTTCTTTTCTTAAACTATTTAAATTCTTTTTCCCCCAAGGGATAATGCATTGCTGCCTTTTAAATAAGTACTGCAGTTGTAAACTCCTGCCATACTTCTGTCTGGGAGCACATCTGTCTTCTGGCTTGGAGCACATCTGTCTGTGCCTCCCAACCCATTGCTCCCATGTTCTGGCACAGTGGGAAAATCTGTATTTCAGAAAGGAATCACGTGGATACTTCCAGGCTGCAGAGGGTGTCAGATGCAGAGCCCTTTATCTTCTAAACCCCCTTATCTTTTAATTCTGAGACGTTTTTGTCTGACAGTTCATAAATTAAAAATGTTTCTTAGGTGACTTTTTGCTCCCATTTCATATGTGAAGACTTTCCAGGCATTTGAGTTCTGTGAAGTCTTACTTAGGCAAAATGAGAAGCTCTGGTTTTATGTCCTTATGGGACGCACTTGGCGTGCTGCAAACCATGATGCTACAATCAGTGACTGTGCACTTTAAAAATACCAAGAGTTGTGACATTTTCCTGTAGCCCAGCATCACCCTGAAAACACATCAGATGTGTGGATTTATGATTTATCACACTGAATTGCAGTGAAGTTCGTGTCTGACCCTGACCTCGTGCTGCTCTCTGGTGGCTGAGGGCAATCCTAAATCGTAGTGATCTCTCTGATCATGTGGTACCTTCAGTGCCGGCTAAGTACACTTGCAGCAGACTTCCCAGGTGTGAGCAATGTGTGCTGGACACATGGGTTTATGGAGAGGCATCTTTACAGCCTGCCTTGATCACCTTTGCAGTGATAGGCCTCTGGGATTTTGCCAAAGCAGCAGCTGGGAAGATGGTGCCAGCGCCTGGTTGGCATTGCCGTGCTGTGGAGCCCTGGGACTTCTCTGGCTCATGGGGACAGCGAGCTCTGGACCCTGTGAGGATGTGCCACCTGGCATTGCAGGGGCTGCCACTTCTTCCCAGGGGAAGATGGTTACTGCTCTGGGCACACAAGGGTGAGTCTCTCCAGCCATGCCTGACAGCCCCTCTGCCTCTCCCAGGGCTTGTCCTGCCGGCTCCAGTGCCCATGGAATTGGGGTTGTTGCTGGTTTTCATTCTGCTCTTACTGCTTCTGTTGTTTCTACCTCCTCCTTTCCTCTCTGCTTCATGGTCACAGCCTCTGGTCATAGGTGGTTTTCACCACCACCTTGTCTTACTGCAATATCTCTTCAGGCTCTGCCTGCTTTTCTCACCATGTTTCACCTTTTCCACCTGCCTGTGTTAAACATTTTCCCCCCGTGCCCTTCCCATGTTTCTCCCAGGTTTCCAAGCCATCATCCTGAGAGTCACTCTCCTGTCAGGCGGCTGCAAAGGCATTTTTCTCTCATCTGTCTCTGCAAATTGACTTCTCTGCTTCAAAATACCCCCTCGTCCAGACCTTCTGTTGTTTGCCCTGGGCTTTCCTCCTGCTCCCTCCCTCCCTGAAGTGCATTTCTGCACTTTGTCTCATGTCTCTGCAGCAGCCTCCAGGAATACAGGCAGAGCTCCTGGATGGCTCCCACAGGCAGTGGGTGTCGGCTGTGCTGTTTGCCTGCATGGCATGCTGGGAGCAAAATCCATCTCCTCTAGGCAGCTCTTTGCACCTCTATGAGATTTCAGGGAAAATATATCTGCGTGTATATTGATAAGATGTACAGAGCAGAGAGGACAATTGAATTGCTGTGAGTGGCACATGCATCAGTGTCCCTGACAAGCCAGTAATTAGCTGGCAGAGCAGAGCGAGCAGCGGAATGAGCCCAGCAGCTTGTTTGCAGACATTAGGGGCTGACTCCCACCGAGTACCTGCTCCCTGCTCTGACATCTGGGGCTGTGATGAGACCTGATGGCTGCTTCTGCCTAAAGTCACCGTCACCTTGGAGATCACTACCAGTGAGCAAACCCAGGGACAGCAAATCCTCCTGCAGGTGCTGGCAGTCCCTGCCTGCCACAGAGTCGTGTTAGGACGGTGGGCACTTCATTGCTGCCTCTCCTTCTGGCTCTCAGGTGGGGTTGTTTGCAGGACTGAGGGGGCTCACGCTTGTGGCATGGTGGCAGCACCCCAAAACCTTGCAGGTGGAGACTCCAGGTCTCCCTTCCTACCTGTTCTGTGCCACTGGTAATGTGTGTCTGTGATGGAGGTGTCTTTGCCTTGGACCAGAGTGGGGGACACCAGGGAAGGAATACCCCACTCACAGTGCAGGGCCATTGCAGGCAGACACATCAGTAGATGTGTGCAGGTGGAGCATGGCAAGGAGAGGTCTGCACTGCATTTGTGAGCAAAAGTCATTTAGGGAAGAGGGATGCTCTGGGTGAAACATTCCTGCTTGGGTTGTCATGAGCACTGTGCTACAGTCCCTCAGCATGGGCTTATAAAGAATTAACCTACTTTGGAATAAGAGGGGTGATAGGTAATTGGATAAATCAGAGATTAGGAGATATGGTGTAAGTTTTCTCAGTGCTGATCTCTGTAGGATCAGCACTGCCCAATGTTTCTGTATGCAGGAGGCTGAGAACACCATGCCAAAGGTACCTGCTGCCCCTGGCTTGTCCTGGATGCTGGGAATAGGTCAGGTGCAAAGAGCTGCAGAGGACATCAGGTGGCTGCCTGGTAAAGCAGCAGAGGAAATCCAGCATTGTCGAAGGCTGAGGAGAAACGGTCCTCGCATCCATAAGCAATGCCAGGGGCTGACCTGGCTGTTGCTGCTGAGGAGCTCTGTCTTGGAGTTAGGATTAACACTTCCATGAAAATATTGACTTGGTACTCTGTAACGATCCAAACCTCAGGTTGTGTGTAATGGATTTTTAGGAAACAAAGGGAAAATGAAACCCAGAACACAGTTATGGACTGTTGCATTAATCTACTGTGTGTCTTTGTGGAAATAAATACTGCCTGCAGCTCTGATCCCTGCTGCAGAGAGCAGTGGGGAGCCAGGACAGGGACAGAGCAGGGTGACAAGGGCCATGGGTATCCTTATGAGCTTTGGCAATGTAAGTGACTCTCAAAGCTGCAGAGGAATAACCTGGGCTATGCAGGCAGGGCTGAGCACTGTGGGGTCTGTTGGAAATGTCTTTTCCTTGCTAGTGCTAATCAGTTGCTGGGGCATCAAATTAAATTAATAGATGGCAGGAGGAGAGCAAACACGTGGCTCCTCTATGGAAGGAGGAAGGAGAACAGCGGAACTGGCTGCCAGATGAGTTTAGAAAGCTTCCAGAAGTAATTAGACAAATTTTGAAGAGGAAAATACTATTGAGAATGTTGCTGGCACTGGCAGTGATGAGCTAAATCTCTGCATCATGGTATGCTAGAGGTCAGGAGGCTGTGGGGGCATCAGTGGGTGCTCATGGGATTAAATTACTTACCCTGGGCATCCCCAGTGGCTGTGCTTGGGGAGATGGTCCTGGACTGACTGAAACTGGTTCATCTCTGTTCTGGGTGGCAGCACCCTGCTCTCCTGGGGACATTTGCACATACTGGACAAATAGAGCAGTGGTTTGGTGGACCGCAGGGTAGAGGAACTGAGCATTGGACAGCTGAGCACAGGCAGCTCAGGGCTGAGGCAGCAGCAGGGCGTCATGCTGGCATAGCTGTGGGTCCTGCTAGGGTGAGGATGGCTGGAGATCCTAAAATCCTGGTGCTGGATGGATATGAGAGTTACAGTCACAAGAGAGTGAGGGTGTGGAGGGAGTCGAAATCCCAGGGGATATCTCTGGGCAGGAGGCATCACTCACGGAGCTGTAGGTGGAAACTGGAGCTCTGCCTGTCACCAGGGCAGCAGCCAGCATCCCTGTTAGACTGAAAAGCTAGGGCTTGTGTCTCAGAAAAACAAAAGGTTGTTCATATTCCTGTTTTTCTGGCTTTGTGAAGGTGTGTTGGGCTGTTACCTTCATGTGAAGGGGCTGGATAGCCACTGAGAGAGGTGGGGAATGAGAAATACCATCTGTTTCGTGCCCATTGGTGTTCCTTGACCCAAACACCCTGCTCGGTGCCCAGCCTGCTTGTCACTGCTGCTGCAGTGCTGCTGCCATTCCAAGGAGCACAAGATACCACAGCCACACAGGGAGAGGAAAAGCAAAGCAAACAAACAAGGAATACAACTTAAAACCTCTCCAAGTGTGCAGTGTTTTGTGACTAATACCAACGTAATTGCTGTCATTTTTACATAATGCTTTTATCTCCCAGATAGACTCCTTCTGGTCATTAATCTCAAGGATTTCTAAGTGAGAGAGCATCAGAGAGATGCAGCCATTATGCCCAAGTGTGGTCAGAGGGGTGCAGGGCATCCCAGAGCATCCCAGGGCACACTGGGGCTGTGGGCTCCCTGTGGGGGTGTGCTTACAGCTTTGCTCTGAACTCTCAGAAATCGTGGGGCTGAACAAGGCTCTTTATGTATTTTCCCTTCTCTGGTACCACTGTACCCTGCTGGCCCACGAACCCCTGGCAAAAGCCACCTGACAGCTCTCTCAGTGAGCCTGTGCCATCGCTATCCCCTGCTCAGCATTCCTCTGTCCCTCTTTAACCTTGCGGAGCAGCACTCCACAGCTTCTCCCTCTTTCCCAGCTCTCTGAGGTTCATAGACACAAAGGCCAGGGGGGACAGTTGCAGCCATCAGCTCTGACCTCCTGCCTAACACAGGCCAGGGAATTTCACCCAGTAATTCCTGCCTCCAAGCCCCTACCTTCTCTTTGAGCTGGAAAGCACCACATAGATGGACCCAGTGGCAATGTGTCTAGTTTTGAGGTCATGCTGGTCTCATGTAGGATTGTCTGCTGAGGTTTTTGCTTTTGGTTATTTTCTGTTTGGTTTTTCTGCCTGCTATGAGCTGGGTCAGATCCGAGGATGTACGGCTGTGCTGAACCTGCTCCTGCTGCTGGGTCAGGATCTGCTTGCAGAAGCCTCCTCCTGGAAGCTTGCTCCAGGTCAGGGTTGCTGGAGACTCCCAGCCACACAAAACAGCCTCTGCAGTGGTGGCAGAACCAAAGGAGCAGGGGCGAGGAAATCCAGGATAATTTCCAGGAAATCGTCTCACTGCCTCATTTATTTACTGCAAAGGTCTCAAAATGTCACCCGGCCCCCTGAGACACCCGGCCATGCTGAGGGTGAGCTTCCCTGAGGCCTTGTGACTGCTCAGGAGGAGCAGCCCGTGCTGAACTGCAGCCTCGCCCCAGTGCTTATTTAAGGTGACAGTGGGTAACACAGGGTGCCAGCTGAGCTGGATCCTGCAGCACGAGGATGCTCTCAAGACTGCTGCAAGCCTGAGCAAGGCTGTAACCACAAGGTCAGTTGTACCTGCTAAGCCTAAAATTGTCTGCAAGCCACCTTGGGGACAAGGGTATTATATACCTGCAACTGCCTGCAGGCACTGCTGCCACAAGGAGTGAGGGAGAAGAGCTTGGGGAAGGAACCATGGCCAGGATGTGAGAGCCACTGGGCACATGGGGCATGGGGAGGGCAGCTTGGCTGTGTCCCCATCCCACTTGTGTTATACACTGCACACTCCCTGGAAATCGTCTGGATTTCAAAGGAGGAAAATGAGCCAAACCCAAGCACCCCCTCCCACCTTTCCCTGCTCCCCCATCACCTGTATGAATGAGAGAATCTGGGGTGGTTTTCACCCTCAGGCAGAATCTCGTCTCACACACTGCTCCCAGCTTGTCCCCAGCGAGCTCTGGCTTGAAACTGAGGGCGTGCCAGACCCAGCAGAGGCTGTGCTGGAGGGCAGTGTGCTGCTGCAGGGTATTTCAGACCTTCCTAACTTCACTGGCTTAAGACTTTTCTCCTCCTTCCACTCTGGAAAATCAAAAAAGATTTCCTTCCTTGCGTCCTTCCTCCTTTTGGAAAACAATTGTCCTTATGGATCATGCAGAGGGATGCAGGAAGCATCTCCCACATGCTCTGCCNCAATTGTCCTTATGGATCATACAGAGGGAGAGGGATGCAGAGGGATGCAGGAGGCATCTCCCACATGCTCCCACATCCCCAGTGCTGTGTATCTGCAGGCTCTGGCTGGACTGTGCTCCTTGCCACTGCCCCTGGGCTGGCATGCACCAGAGGAAGCTCTCCTCTGCTGACAAAATGCTTCCAACCACACGGAACAATTTTGACATTTTGGGAGAGGAGAGAAATCTCACTCAGCATTGTGCATGGTTGGCAAAACTGCTGCTGACAGCATGAATAAAGGTGGACAGCTCTCAATCAGCCTTGATTTGCTATTTATTTCTAATTCAGACATATTATCAGCAAACCATCTCTCAGATCAGGTTGGAGGATTCTCTGTGTGAGTGTTGCACTGTGTTTGAGCTGCAGTGATATTTGTGACTTTTGGTGTGTTGTGAACCAGGAAGGTAGGATGCCTCCTTGGCCTGCAGAATCCTGTAGGGATTATTGTGGGTGTCACCACTTGCTTTTTTGGGCTTGGGCATCTCTGTTCCCTGTGCTGCAAATGCAGCCCGTGTCCAGGGGAGCTGAGAGCCTTGGGAGCTGTGGCAGAGTGGGGTTTCAGACCTGGTAAAACCCAACCTGCTGCAAAGGTTGATGTGAATATGTGGGAAGTGGATCCTGGGCAGCAATTTTGAAAAGAAGAAGCCTTTCCAAATCTTGCCAGGTGTGGCAGAGAGACCGAGTCTTTGCTTCGTCTCTGTTCATTAAGTGGAGCATTCAAATATAACAACCTTTGTGAGGCAAATGTCATTGGTGAAGCACCAAGATTTACTTTGTTCTTGTCAAAAGGCTGCTCTGACACTGCTGCACCTTGGCAGCACTAGGGCTGGCTGCCTGTCCTGCACATGGGTGTGCTGGCACATGCTGCTCCAGGGCATCCATCCCCAAGGGACAAGCAGCAGCCACCCCGCAGCTCCATCAGATGCTGAGCTTTTTCTGGGGTATTTCCCCAGGGGGCTGCTCAGAGCACCCAGCTTCACCATTTCATTCATGATATGCAGGTGGGTTTTCCCAGTGAAACATCACACTGGGAATGCACATACTTTCATTTCTAGTGAACATCCATGAGACCGTGTTCTTCCAACCCCCACAGATGAGGCCTTTGGTACTGATGCTCTGAATTAACTCAGGTGAAATGAAAATGTTGTCCAGCTCTGTGCGTGTGATCAGGATGATCTTCTCCATTGCCTGTTCAAGCAGATAACTCCCAGGTCACTGTCAGGAGGAAGGTTTGGTTTTAGAGCACGTAGTAGTAGCTCATTGCCCCACAATTTCTATGTTGTGTCAGGATGTAAGAGGCTGTGAGCACTTCCCATCCAGCACATCCCAGGGGTGGCCCCTGTGAAACCACCAGACAAGCTGCCTCCTTCATCCTTAGCCAGCGTGAGGGGATCAGGCAGGAACCTTTCTGTGGCTCCTGTGCCAATCCCTGCTGGAGCAGCACCTGCAGAGATGCTGTAGACATGCCTGATTTCCATGTGTGAGTTATGGCTTCCCCATCTGTAAAATAAGGATTCTTTCCTTTTTTTTCCCCTGGCGCTCTGCTGTATTAAGGGTCTGCTCTATGGTGTTGCATCTTGTCCTTGCTGCTGGGCTTGGAGGGACAGGAAACCATCACCTCCCCCTGTGCTCTGGCAGTGGTTCTGGTGCAGAAGGACCAGGCATCCATGGCCCCCCTGGAACTGACAGCCTGGTCCCCAGCAGCTGCTCCGTCCAGTTCCTTCCTCTCCCAGAGCTGCAACAAGTGTGTGCTCCAAGGGGGTGATTGCACTGAGTATTTTACTTCTCCCCCAGTGTATGGTGCCATATGGGAATGTACCATCAGTCAATTATAGCTTCTTTTCATCTCTAAATAAAATGATTTGTTAATTTGAGTGAGTGATCACTGCACAGCCAGGATGCTTTTCCTGCAATGGCTAACAGCTTGCACGCTCGCAGAGATGGATGGTGAGCCAGTGCCACTGGATACTTTCTGGGGTTGTTTTCAATTTAGCTGTGAATTGAATGAGAAGAAAAACGTTTCTCTTGGCAATTTGATAGGCGCTAGCTCTTCTGACAGATGTTGGAGTTTATTATCCCACCGGGACAATGTTTTGTAGTTCGGAATTGCTAATTGCTTTGAAGGCTTGGTGCTGGGGGGGAGCAGGAGGAGCTGTCTGCAGGTAGCGGGTGCTGCCAGCACCTGAGGACCCGGCGTGATGGACTCTGTTGCCTTCCTGCTAATGGCTTTTGACTGTGGCTGCCAGCCCTGGCCTTGGCACTGTGTCCTGGCAGGCTCTGTGAGGTTTGTCAGCAGGGCTGGTGCTGACTCCTGTCCCTGGGGGGGGCTGGGCTGGGGGGAAGCCCCGCTGTGCTGGCACCCATCCCTGTCCTGCTCTCCCCCTTTCCCAGCAGGGTGTGCAGGGCTGGCCAGCACATGGTGGGGGGGTGTGTGTGTGTGTGTGTGGCACCAGGCAGGCACTCCTGGCATGTGGGGCATTCAGCCCAGCAGCTGGTGTAGATGGTGCCTGGCAGTGCCTCCTCTGGTGCAAGTGGCACAAGCTCTGTGGCACTCAAACCAGAGCGGTGCTCCTCAGCCACCTTGTCTGTGTTACAATAAATTGAGGATATCTGGGGGCTTTCTGGGTGCTGCTGCATGTGGGTGCACGTCCTGCTGTGACCTTGGTACCAGGGAGCTGCGGCATGAGCCCACCCCCTGCAGCCTGGCTGTCCATCCCCAGGGCCATTTCTTCTCCTGCTTTGCTGCCCCTTGTGCTGCTCTCACAGCCGCAGCCCGATGTGCCCTCCTCACCACACATCAAACAGCCCAGCACATATCTGTGCTCTTGGGGTAACCACGGTGCTTCAGATGATGGCAATAAGTCTGGAAGAGCCCTGCTCCTCTCCAGCCCTCCCCATGAACTTCAGTGGCTCCAGGAAGAAGATTGAAAATTCACAAAAGCTGTTAAGAGGAGCCACGAGCTGGCTAATTAATGCAAATTGTTTGCAAGCCCATGGTCCCGAAGTGAGGCAGAGGCAGCCAGAGGTGAGCGTTTGCCTCTGCAAACAGCACTTGGCAAACATCAGCACGGCGGGATCTGGCAAGACCGTGCCAGCACTGGGGCACACGGGGTGTTTGCTGTGCCAGCCGGGCCGTGCAGGTGCTGCCACAGCTGGATTAGGGGAGGATTTTAGGCAGAAAGCTGTGCGAGCTGCTCTGATAACAGCAGCATAGCAGCTTCTCCTGGCAGAGATGAGGTTGTGCTCCTCCCTGCATCGAGCTGTCTCTGTGCCCTTCGTTTGGAGGGTATTGAGCTCTGTTGGGACCCTCAGCTTTGCTGTCTGCTGTGCCCAGCATGTCCCAGCACAGGGAAATGCAGCCTGGGGCTGCACAGTCGCCCCAGGAGTGGGAGCCGTGCCCAGAGGTCCCATGGCTCAGTGAGGGCAGCAGCAGGGATTGCTCCTGGGAAGCTCGTGCTCATTTTTGGAACTTTGCTTTCCCACCTGCTCCTAGAGCCCTTTACAGGCACACCTCCTTTCTCTGGGGCTGCCCTGCCACCCCTCACATCCCTCCCTGCTGCACAGCGAGAGCCTGGCAGCCCCTGTGTCCTTCCTGTGCCCTTGGAGATGAGAAGCCTTTGGCAGTGTGAGGCATGGCAAGGCCAGAGCCAGGCAGCAGCAGTCACCTCTGTGCAGTGCCCACTGTGCTGCCCATGGGATTTGGGTCCCTCCAGAGTCACAGGATGCCAGAGGCTGTGCAGGTGGTTGCCCACCATGCCCAGGCTGGGAAGAGCAGCCAGTAATGAGTGCCCAGCCCTGCTCTAGCCTTGGATGAATGCAGTTGTATGTGCTGTGCTCTCCTGATGCTGCTCCTCAGACAGAGCTTCATCACTTCCCCATCCCCAGCCCAGAGCTTTGATGGAAGTTCCTGCAAGGAGCTGGGCTACATCCATCCTTCTGACCATGCTTTGCCTTCCCACAGGGACTTGTGTCCTTGTTCTCTTGCTTCCTTCCCTGGTATTTTTATCTTTTTAACCCTTAACACAAATGCAGTGCCTGTCCTGGGTCTGGGATTTGTGTATCAAGTGGGGGCTGGCTGCAGCCTCTTAATTTTGCCTTTGACTTGCTGTCTGGGTTCAGACAAATAACTTTATCCCTCTGTTCATGGTGCCCTGGGCACCAAGCAAAGATTAGTCCAGGCCAGGATAAAGACCCTCTGTGTGTTAATGGTGAGAATTAAACCAAGTCTGGGTCCAAACCCAAACCTTGGACCCCGGCGCTTCCGAGCCTCAGGGAAGCCGGAATCTGAAACTTGGCTCCAAAGCTCCAATGTGTGTCTAATTAAAGCTGAAATAATGAAATCAAGGGGTATACCTGCTCCTTTCTAATGCTGCTTGTGCCCAGCCCTTGCTGGGCTGGATCCTGGCTGGGTACCCAGGGCTGCCTGCTGGAGAGCCAGGCATGCTTGTGCCAGGGCTTCTGCGTGGGAGGGGGCTCAAACACACTGGTTTTGAGTGAAATTGAGAAGAAGGGCAATCAGCATGTGTTTTACCCCATATAAAGTTTTGTGTAGTGCTCTTTAGGGGAAGAAAAGTATCCCAAAAATGGGACCTAAAGAAGCTGACAGAGCTAGAAATAAATTTGTCTCTGCCAGTTTCCTTCCACCCTGGTCCTGGAACCTGAGCTGTTGCTGCTCCATGGAGTGCCGGTGTCCGGGGATGGATTGCCTGTCTTGATGTCCCTGTGGTCACAGTGAGTCTGTGCCCTCTGTCCATCCACAGGCAGGGTGCTGATGGAGGCACACATGCAGCCTTGCAGCTCTCTTTGCCTTGCATGCTGCCATGGGGTTGGGCAGGAGGGTGCCAGAGAGGCCAGGCCCTGGCAGGACTTTCTTCAAGGGGCTTCATCCTTTGTCCCCTGCCCTGGCTTCCTCTGCCATGGCAGGGAATGGAGAATGAGCCAAGCCACTGGCATGCTCTGTGTCCAGCCGTGCTTCCCCCAGCTCTGCTGCCTGTAGCCTCCCCATCACTGCTCTCGGGGCACTGCTGGGTGTTCTGGTGCACCCAGGGCTCCAGTGACCTCCAGCTCACCCCAGATTCCCTAGGGCAGCTCCTCGTGCCAGCAGCACTGGTGTGTGGGGGTCACTTCCTCCCCGGACCACCCCTGGGGCCAACCAGGCAGGCTTGTGTCAGTGGGAGGGTGAGGTGTAAGGGCTGTGTCCCCCCAGCCATACCAGTGGTACCCACATCTTGTCTATCCATGCTTGGCTTCCCTGGGGGACCTTCTCCTCTCTAGGAGATTGGAACTGAGCCTCCTGCTCCATGGGACAACGTGTCAGGGAGGGTGCTGAGGTACTGGGACAGGTTGCTCAGAGAAATTGTGAATGCCCCATGCCTGGAAATTTTCAAGGCTAGGTTACATGGGCTTGGAGCAACCTGGTGTCCCTACACATAGTAAGGGGTTGTGGAACTGGATGATCTTTAATGTCTCTACCAACCCAAACCATTCTAGGATTCTGTTATTCCGTGTCAGCTTGCCTGCAGTGGGAGAAGGCAGAGGGATGGAGCACAGCCACCATTACACCAGGCAGCACCTCTGGGGATGTGGTTTGCAGCATCTCTGGGGATGTAATTTGAAATGTGTCTCTTCCCAGGGCCTGTGTGCCACTTTGTCCCAGTGGAGCTGTGCTGGGAAGGGCAGCAGGCCACATTCAAGGCTGCAGGGGAGGTGCAGCGAGTCCATGCCACTGCGCAGAGCTCAGCAATGGGCACGGAGAGTGAGGCTGCATGGGTGGCAGCTCCCAGGGAAGGGAGGCTGTGAGCTGAGCAGGAAGGGCAGAGCGCAGCATCCCTGGTCCTTGGATGCACTGTGGGATGTGGCAGAGCTGCTGTGGGTTTGTTGGCATTGCAATGAAACAAATTTTCTTGTTTGGGTGGTATCACACAGACCAAACACTGCTGGAACAGCATTTCCCCACCTTCCTGTGCTGCTTCAGCCTGAGGAGGGGCTGTCAGCCTGGGTTGTCCTTGGAGGGGCTGTTGGATCCGGGCACTTAGTGCTTTACTTCAGCTTCTGGCAGGGCTGTGGGCAGAGGAGAGGCGGGAAGGGAGGCTAGGAGGAGAAGTGATGGAAATCTCAGCTGGCTGTAGGAGAGATGGAGAAGCAGATTGTAGTGTAGAACTCTGATTGACCACAGTACCATTTTGTGGCTTTTTTCTCCCTCTCTCTGGATAAAGCTGCAGCGTGACATCCATGCCATTAAACAGGCCGTGTTCAAAAGAGAAAATTGCTGCTATTTTCCCCCTCTACTTTACTGCCATAAAAAATTGATCCCACATAGCATCCTTATTTCAAAGACTGCTAAAAAATTACAAAATTCTCGTTTTCATTTCTGATAGCTGCATAAAGCATTTTTTAAACAAAAGGGACATGAAACATGTAAAAAAACTCCTCAACCCTTCCCATCCCTTGAGGTTTTTGCTCCAGAAAGACGCCCTTATTTTGAGAAGTGAGTGGGGAGAGAGAGCTCAAGTGTGACAGTGTGAGAAGGGATTTGGTTTCTCTCTTGAAGCTGGTGATCAAAATTATGACTTTGCTGGGAGCTGGACAACAGCTGGAGCAGCAAACCCCCTTGCTTCCCTGGCAGGGATGGGATGGATTTCCTACAGTAGTTGAGTGCTTTTAAGGGATATTGGCAAAGAGCTTGCACTGAGGTGGGAAGGCAGCAAACTGGGGAGCTGAGGTCTGACAGGGCACTTGGGGTCAGTAGGCTGAGCCTGGATGCTGGGGAGAAATGGGGTGTCCAAAGCTGCATCCTCCTGGCCACACCAGTGTCTTGCATCTGTCCCTGCTCATCCTCCGTGGATTGGGACCTCCCTCCTGGCTGGCAGAGTGGTGCCCTGGTCTACCAACCGGCAGGAGGAAAGTGAGAGGAAAGAGTGGGAAGCCCAAAAATGGATTTAAATGGGTAGCAGGTCATGGCAGGTCCCTGCAGAGAGAGGGGATGAAGCTAAGTCAGGTAAGGACTGGGTCAGCTTTGAGTCAGTGTTGATGGAGCACGTGAGAAGGATGGTGTGGGATGAAGGGGAATCTGGGCCTGGTGGAAGGGGACTTCAGAGAGCAGGGTAATGAGAAGTCAGGTCAGCTCAGCTCTCGCTGGAGGAGGTAATGATCTTAATAAGAATCATCCCATTTAAACAAGATGCTTTTCTGGAAAGACAATTAAGCAGAGAGAGTGTTGAGAAGCACTGAGCAGGGCTGCCAGGACCCCAGTGAGCAGCAAGCTGCTGCTCCCTGCTTCCCACCTGCTCTCCAGCTCCTCCACTCTGCTCTCTTCCTGATCAATGCCCAGCCTCCTGCAGCCACTGGGCACAGGTGCAACTGGTGCCTGTCCCAGCAGCAGGGGTGGGTGCCACACTGCAAAGCCAACGAGGATTTGCAGCTGAGGAGTTTTTCCTGTGCTCGTCTGACTTGGCTGGGCGCCCTGCAGATCTGCAATTACTGGAATGATTCCTGGGGAGAAGTGTGGTGGTGCCAACAAGGTATCCCTGATGATGTTAGGTGGGACAAGGCTTGACAGAGGAACAGAGAGGCAAGGTGACAGCCCAACAAGCTGTTTGAGCTGCACAGGTTGTAAATGGTGTCACTAAAGCAGCATCACTGCAGGCCCAGCCTGCTCCCTCCGAGTGAGCAGGGCCATCAGCAGGGCCATCAGCTATGCCACCAGATTGTCCCCATATCTTCTCCCCATGCCCATTGACATCTGTTTGCCTTTTGTGTCCAGGAGTCCTCTGAGTTATGAGGCTCTTCCCTCCACCAGGATCTCAGGGAGATGATAAAGAGGTAGAGGAGCTCTCCATAAATAGCTCTGCCATTAAAAACCCTCAGCTCCTGTTTTAATGTTAGCAGGATTAGCTGTCTGCAAAAGCACAGGCTTAAGACTCGGCAGTAGGCTTTGCCCTGGTAATATGTCTCTATTTTCTCAGGCTTGATTTCTCCAGCCAGCCTGGCTCTGAATGCAATAAATTTTGCTCTTCTTTACACCTCAGCTGATGACTTATTTTTTGGAGCTTATGTCCTTGGCTAGGCAGAGACCCTGCAAAGCTGCATTTTGTGCTTGCTTGCTCTGAAACCAATGAGGTCCTTACAGAAAGGACTCGTGTGTAGCTATTAGGGTTGAAGGATATCAGTGGTGCAGCTCTCCAATACCCAAATGAATCTTTGTTTTGATTAATGGCCTGGGTGCAAAAGGGGATGTGTTAGTCGGATCTGTTGGGGTGCCACATGGGTTATGCAGGTAGAGGAGGGTCAGGTTGTCACCAAGGAGTCCCACAACCTTGAGGAATGGGAAAATGTGAAGAGCCTGGGATGGAAGGATGACACAGTGAATGGGTGAGTATGAGAGTTTCTTCTGCAAATGGGGGATTGGCTGACTAGAGAGTCTGAGCTGTGACTGTTGGTTGTAGGGTGACCATGAACTGCTGATGTGATGTGTTTGTGGAAAAAGTCCATGGGATATAGGGAAGCTCACAGGGGAGCCTGACACAGTGAGACAGGGAGTCAAAATGCCATCCCATGGGGCTCTGGTGGCACCTTGCTGTGTCCCCTGCCCTGGGAATCCCAGCAGATTCAGCCATGCCTGCAATGGGGTGACAGCTTCCAGCGGGGGGAGAAATGGGGTCTGATGGGGTACCTGACACAGCTTTGTCTGGGACATCTGCCTGTGAGCCCAAAGGCTGGGGGAGATCCCCCTGTTCTTGTAAACACAGCAAGGGAGTGAACGTGCAGGGCGAGAAAGGTTGTTCAAGTTCATGTACAGCATCAACCCCAGAATAAATGAGAAATTTCCTCATTTGGAGTGGATAGCTCCGGGCTGCAGACCTGAAGGTTTCCAACCACCAAAGGAAGCTGATTCTGGAAAATCACCCTACCAGCATGAGCAGAGGCAATCAGCCAACCTGTCTCCAGGCAAGTTGGTTAGCAGTTTCCAAAGGGGTCCCCAGCAAGCACGTGCCTGTGGTTTGTGACCCCCTGCAACCCTTCTGGCCACCGTGGCTCCAGCCAGTGGAGAGCAGAGTTGTGCCTGCCCCTGCCACGTGCCAGCATTGCTGGGGCCCTGTGGTGCACTGGCTGTTTGTTTTGGGTTTGGTGTAATTTACTTTTTCTTCACTGCAGTATAAACCCAGTGGGTCTTTAAGGCCATGCATGTGTAGGGGGATTTGCTGATGGCTCATCTTTCTAGCAGGCTTTTTCAGCTGAATGTCAGTTTATTGCTTTTGCAAATTGTCTTGTGCCTACACAGAACCGGCTGCCTCAGCAGAGGGCTTTGCCAACAGCCTGCTCTATAAAAGGGTTATTAGGATAACAAGAAAGAAAATAGAAACCTTTGCAGAATCATAACAGTATAGCGTAGCCCCCTCCCCCTCCCCTCTCCCAATTTATTACCCTCAAGTGCTTCTGAGTCGGACTTAAACCGTTGTGCTGCTGAACATAAACAGCAAGGTTAAAGAAGCCCAGACAGGAGCAAACTCTTTGGCAATTATCTGGTCAATGGCGGGGCACCGATCTGTAGCTCGGTGTAAACATCATCAGGAAAATATGTGCAGTTTGCAAATTAAAAAGCAATTGCATTGTCTCGAGCCAAGCCAGAAGCCTTCTGGTACGATCAGGGTCTCACCAGTGGAGCCAGCCAGAGCATCCTTCGGCTCTCTGACATCAGTCCTTCGTCACAGGAGCCTATTGCTGGATGTTTCTGTTCCATCTGCAGTCTTTCTGTACCTGTCTGGGGGGCATGTTTTGTCAGATGGTTTTGTTTTCAAAAAAACCCACAGACTTCACTGGTAAAAGGGAGGCAGGCAGAATAAGAAAAAAAAAAAAAAGCCAAGGTAGTCTTTTTGTGAAACTTTTGAAATTATATTGTGTTTTTCTAAGCTTTCTGGAGAGAGAAGCAATAAGTTAAATGTTCTGGTTGACACACTGCAGATTTGGCTTGTTTGTTGTTTTTCTAACTTTTTGGGTCAACTTCTTTAATAAAAAACCTTTTGGTGCTACTCTTCTCCTCCCTGTTTGTTCAGGCTGTTGTGCCTTACAGCTCCCTCTGCAAGAGGGGAGTTGTTCTCTCTTGTTTGAAGCCAGCTGGGACAGAGATTAAATGACTTTACAAAGCTCACAGAAAGCCTGAGCAGAGCTTGTGTCTTCGAGCCCTGAAGTAGCAAAAGGCTGGACCTGGCTGCCTCTCTCTGTTGCCTGATTTCCTTGGGGTTTGAGAGTCTTTATTGCTAATTCTGAGCTATACACTGAAGTGCTGAGCCTTGGAGAATACTATGATCTAGCAGAGATTTGTATGAGCACAGGTTGCATGGTTGGACCCAGAGACACATGGGGCAGTTTGGTGAGTGAACACAGCACCATAACCAGCCACCCTCTGAGTTCCGGAAGTTTTGTAGGTGACTGCAGGTCTGTGTTCATTTAAACCAGGCCTTTTGGTGGAAAGATGGTGGAAGTCACGTCCTCAGCTATCAGTTTTCCCCTCACTGCAGGTCAGCCCGAGCTGTGTGGAGCAGAAGGGCTCCCATCCTGCCAAAACCAGGACACCATCTCACCTCAGCTTCTGTGGGTTCCTGCTTCTATTTTCCTGGCCTCATTGTTTGAATTCTGCTCAGCTCCATCTTTCACTGGCCCCATTCACTGTGCTGCTTCTTTTCCTTCTCTGCTGCTTTCCCACTTTCCACCAAAGCTAGGAGAAGCACTGTTGATCTCCAGGTGGGGGACAGGGACAAAGCAGGGCTCGTGTGCCAGTGGATGGAGGTGACAGGGGGACTGAGCAATGCATTCCCATAGCAGTGCTTTGTGTGCACTGCTCATGGCCAGGGAAATGAGTAACAGGACACCAGCATTGTCCTGGATGCTGCTGCGCTGTGGCAGGCAGGGCAGGGATCTCAGTGCCAGCCACTTTTCAAAATCCTTTGCTTGATCACCCTCCAGGTCAGCTCCAGTGGTGGGAGCACTCACTGGGGCATTTCCTTTTGAGATAACAGATAACCAGCAGCTGCTACATGGGTGGGTGTTGGTTGGAAGAAGCCATGCTTGGTCCCCAGGGCTGAGCTGCCAGGAGTTCCCAGGGCTCCTGGCTCCAATCATCTGCTCCAGCAGCCTGGTCCATGTGTGTGGTGACAGCCCCTTGGATGTATGTCTGCACTGCCCTGTGGTACTGAGTGAGCTCAGCCACAAGAGGAGCTCCAGGGAGGTGTCTTGTTGGGGGACTAAAGATTCCAGAGGAGACACCTGCCCTGGGCACGTTTCTTGATGCAATTTCTCTGAACTGCTGAGCATTCTTCCTTTTTATAATTAATATTTCAAAGTGGAGAAAAGGACCTAGTGCCTTTGGACTGTGTGTGTGCAGAGGAGTTTTTTTTAACCATCAGATCCCTCTAGTTAGGCTGGGGAGAACAATTCAGGAGCTGCATTGCTTTGGGTGCCTCTGCCAGGAGTGAGCCACCCTATTCCCACATCCCTATTCCCAGGAAAGACCTGCTTGGCTCTCTCCCAACCCCTGTCACCTACACCAGGCTGCCCAGGCTGGCCCAGGAGGTGCGTGCTCATCAGTGGTTACACCAGGCAGGATAAGCAGCTTGGCTCTGCTTAAGCTGGGAATCAATAGGGGATTAATTTGTATTAAACACGCACTGCACAGGGAGGGTTTGCCCTTCTCCCCAAGGTGGTGTGGCCACAGATGGGACACAGGGGCCACTGACAGACACTCTGCACACACCACTCCTCGGCACTCAGCCTCCAGTGACCATCAGGAGCTGGTGAGAGGAGTGCTGGTGTCTAGGGAGAGCACTGGGGAGCTAGGAATAGTGCCAGCACTGGGCTCCCACTGTTCTAGGAGACATTACATTCTCCTTCACATGCCCCCATGCAGAGCTCCCCTGGGTGCTCTGCCTCCAGCAGTGCTTTGTGTTTATGGGGCATTTAAGGTCATTTCTATCATCTGCTTTGTCTTCTGAAGGTACGAAACAAATGTATTCCCACTGACACCAGCGTGCTTCCATGGGAATGGAATGTGCTCCTTTTGTGCCCTGGGAGACATCTCCACCAAGCTTGGTGCAGGTGTGCCTGGAGAAGTGGGGTCACCTGATGGGACTTGAGGCTTCATCCTGCTCCTCTGGGACAAATTTGCAAAGGGACTTTCTTGCATTCCCTTTCCTAAAATTGCACTTTAGAGCCTGTAAAAATGAAAAGCAGAGCTGAGAGAGGCCATTGGCAGTTTGTCCTCCTGCAAAGGCACCCAGCGGGAGAGGTGATGCACAGGGGAGGTTGCCAGCATGCCCTGCAGCCTGCCCAGAGGTAGCCACAGGTGGAGAGCTGCTCAGGGTTTGGTATGCCAGCCAGGATTGTTACCAGCACAGCAGAAGTCCTGCAGGTGACCTTGGCAGGGACACAGCCTGCCTGACTGGCTGGACTGGCATCACTTGCTCCCACCTGTGAGACTTGGTCCCTGGGGAACAGCCTTAAAGGAAGGCTCTGGTGCTTCTGACTTGTGGGCTGTCACATCCCACAGGGACAGTGCCCCAAAGGTGTTCCAGCTTGACAGAGAACTGGGAAAGAGCAGCAGGGTGTGCCCAGAGTTCAGGACAGAGACAAGGACAGAGGTGGTGGGGCATTTCCTACAGATCAGCTGTTGGTGTAAGTGAGCCAGTAAGGGATTCAGGAAAGACTCACTTATATGGGTATTACGTACAAAACTATAGTGCATTTGGAAGGAAATGAGACTGTGATGGTTTTTTTCTTTCCTGTGTTTTATGCTGATTGTGCTTGTGCAGAGCAAGGCCTGGAACCAGCCAGGTGCTGCTCCCTGCTCCTATTTCACTTTGGTTTGCTTTCTCAAGAGAGGACAGGGAATAAAAATGTTATTCGCTTTTCTCTGAAAAACTCTGGACATTCTCCCCACAGCTCTAATACCAGAACTAACCTTTCCCTTGGGTTTTGTTGGAGGAAATCAGTTATATTGGATGCCTTGATATTATAGTTCTCCTCTATGCCTGCTTCCTCCCTTTGTGTATGTTATTTGTTCTCAGTTATTTTTGTACCTTCTCTCTCCAGCAGCCATTCCTGACAGTGTTTGGGCACAGGCAATGTCCTCCATCCCATGTCCTGCCTTGAGAGTGTCCCAGCCCACAAGGTTGTTTTGGAACAAGAGGGTGCACGGGCAGGATCTTCCCATATTCCCATGTTTGACGTTAAGTGGCAAGTGGGTCACCTTCAATAAAATGTGACACACATTTGAAAAATGCAAAACTGAAAGGGAACCCCAGTGAGAGCAATGGTGGGGTTTGGGTTATTCAAAGGTACAAGCTCGTTCTGCTTGCCTGGGCCTGGCACCAGCTCGAACCACGGACCCACCGCAGAGAAACCGCACACGTGTGAGCTCTCCCCCTCCCGTGGCTTTGTACATACATTGTCTCCTGGGGAAATGTTCCATTTTGGGAAGCAACTGGAAATGTTTCTAACAAAGTATATAAAAATCAATAGACTCCCTGCTGAAGGGTCTGCCTCCTGCAGTGGTGAGGTGGGAGAAGGCATCTCGGTGCTCTGCTCCTGCAGCTCCCACCTCTGCACGATCCTGGTTGACAACAGGTTACCCTGAGAGAAATGATAACACCCTCGTGTTCCAGTTTATAAGGCAGCAATCAGATCAGGTCAGGTTTATGATCCACCTAGCTTATTACTATCTCCATTAGTAACTGCTAGCAGATGTTGGGAGAGAAGGATTATTACTCTCGCAATGCATACTTAGCTGGCAGATTACTGAAATTTTTTTCTAATCCTAAGAAGTTACTTGGAAGGTATAAATCCTTGAGTGATAGAACTTACATTCCTCTGTACTTTGATCTTGGCTAGCATAACCGATGATACTCTGATTAATCTGATTTCTGTTCCCTAAAAAGGTATCGTGTCCCTGGTATCTTGAGGCACTGAGTTCCACAGAGAACTGTGCTTCTCATCATCAGATCTGGACTTTGAAATAATCGAGCTCAGAGGTACCTCCTCTCTTATATGGGGATTTATACTCCTGTGTCCTTTGAAATTTGTTTCTTCCTTTAAGTGAATCAAATCCCCTGAATGTTTTCACTTTGCCACAGCAAAGTTCCTCCTGTGCTCCCAGCAGCCATGTGCCCTGCCCCACATCTTACCTTGTCCCCCTGCTGGGCACAGCAGAACCACAGGTGGTGTCACAGGTGAGGGACACACTGATTCATAGGCCTGCTGTTAATATAACAGATTTATTTTCCACTCCTGTTTGAGAATAAGCGAGAATCTCTGGACCATCACTTGCAGGGTGATGCATGTGCTTCCCTCTCTCCCTCAAATGGTTTGGGGTTATAATTTGGAGCTGCATAAGAGTGCATGACAGGTCCTAATGTTCTCCAGCAGTACCTTGGATGTGCTTGCCCTGAATTTCCTCTGTCTACATACTGTTGAATTCCTTGAATGAGCTGGCTTCTTCCAAAGCCACTTTCGCACATATCTAGTCCCACCTGATGTTTTTCTCTCCCTGCCTTCTTCTCAATACATACGTATTCCCCACTTAGGATACTCCACTATTCTCTTCTACAGCCAGCATTTTGATCCCTGTGCATTTGAAGACATCCTTCTCCTTCACCTTCTGCTCTGTCCCATCCTCTTTGTTTCTCCTTCTCAGGAGTGACCAGGCTCGGCTGAGATCTGTTGCACAGAAGAGTGTGCTTGACCTTTGTTTGCTTTTTAGAAGGTGAAGTAGCCCCTGCAACTGAGCAGAGCTTTACAAAGCCGTGAGCTCCTTCCAAGGAACTGAACAAATGCACCTTTAAAGGTGCTTGGAAGAAAAGCTTTATCATGGGTTTACTCAACTCTGATATCCACCCGCCCCTGCACTCAGATATTTTTTTCTCCTTTCCTCCCACCTGAACAGCAAAATATTAGGCCATGATGGGAAAGGTTGAATTGGGTGGCAGTGGTTCTCTAGACTGCAGGCTTGTCTCAGCCCTGCCGGGGTGTTTGAAGGGAAGACAAACACTGATCTCATAGCACCTTGTGCAAACACGGTGGTGTAACCCTGGTTCCCTCCTGGCGCTGGCTCAGGGTCTGGGCCTGGCATCACACTTCCAGAGGGAGGCAAAAGGAAAGACAGAAGGACCAAAAACAGGATTAGAAAGCAAGGGCCCGTATGCAGATAATACAAGCAGAGGTTGTTGTTTTTTTTTGTGGAGAAGATGAATGTAAAACCTGGTAACAGCCTTCAAATACGTAACAGCCTGCAGCTGCTGGGCAGGAGACAGTGATGAATCCTTCCTCTTTCCCTACACCTGCATAATTTTTAAATCCCTTGGTATCTTCCCTTGTGATCATCCCCTTTGCTGGAGATTCCATCTTCCCCTGTGTAGTGTGAGCCAGAGGAGCAGGTTTACCTCTGCCCCACGCTGTTCTCCAGCACCCTGGAGCCACTGGCTGCAGGAGCTGTGTGATGCAGGGAGGCTCAGCTCAGAGATCCCAAAGGTTTAGCAACCCTGAATCAAACACCAGGTCGAATTGTATTTTTCCTGTGTCTCATGATTTTGAAGGTCATCTTCCAGCCAGATGAGAGGAGCGTGAAGGGTGTGTGGATTGTGCTGCTGGGGGGAGCTCGTGCTTGCTGTGGTCACATTGACAGCAGCCCCAAAGTAGAGTGGTTCAGTGCCTCTTGCCTTGCTCTGAGTTTCAGTGCTGGTGCTGTGCTTGTCACACCAAAGTGCTGCCCTCTAAGCCAAGGGTGTCTCCAAGGCTCCTCTCCAGGACCCACAAGGGTCACAGCAGAAACTGCTGCAACATGCTTCAACCCAAGAATGGGCCATGCACGTGTCCTAATGGACAGTGTTGAATCAGCACCTCCAGACTTCTTACTCTGCTCTAAAATCTTGGAAAACTGAGATATCTTGAGCTCGAGATTTCTTCTGGCTCCAGCATTTTGGGTGTTTGTGCTCTGAATGACAAACACCCGAGTCTCCCCTGCAGCCAGTTCAGCAGGGACAGCAATAGGATGCAGTACCTGCACTGGTCAGGTGGGATCTGAACACTTTCCTTCTGCTTTGCCACTGCTCAGCTCAGCCTTCAGCAGGGACACATCTCTGCAGCACTTATTTATATATTTTCCCTCCCCTCACTCCTCAGAGAAATCAATTCCATTCCCCAAACAATGGCGAAGGCCTTGAGGAGATATTGATCTGTGGCAGAGCCAGAGACAGGAGCATTTGTGACACAGAGATGCTCTTTTGTAAGTGAAAGATAATTACCAGATCATGGGAACACTTGCTGAATAGGATGACATTAAATAGGCATCAGGGTGAAGGGCACCAGGGCCTCGGAATAAAGCATTGGAATAGTGCTGTCCTCCCTGTCAGCTCCAGCTCCTCCTCCCTGCTTCCCTCTGCCATCTCTCCTGTTCCCCACCCCAGCCCCTCCTTTTGTCCCCACACTCCTTCCACTGTCATGTCTCTGTCTTTTCCCCTTGGTTCCTGATTGTCCTGTCTCATCCAAATAAATACCTTATAACCCTGCTCCAAATGCAGCCCCTCCTTGCTGGCTGGGGCTCCCAGCTGCAGCAGGGACGCACTCAGAGCAAGCAGGTTCCTGTCCCCCAAACCAGGACAGCAGAAGGGCCTGCTCTCCTTGCCTTGCTTTTGCTGGTACTTCCAAACCCTGGATTATTTATTTCAGACCCCTTGAGCAGCACTGAGTCTGTAGTAATGAGCTCCATGGTGATTTTAGTAGTTTAGAGGTAAGAGATCTGGCATGCAGCAGATGTCCCCTAATTTGAAGTTTCAGCAAACAGGATGGGGTAGGGGTGCCTGCTGCAGGACCTGGAGCCCAGGTCCTGGTTTGCACTGGCTCAGGAGCTGATGGTGGTCTCTCAGCATGCTGGTAGTACCATGTGTGCTCAGACACCTTGATTGCTGCTGGGTGTGGGGACCATGCCATGGCTGTGTGGGTGAGGGTAAAATCAGGGGCTGGGTTTGCAGGGAGGGTCAGTAACTCCTAGAGCAAGAGCAGAGCTGCAAAAGGGATGCTTGGGAACCTTGTCTCCATCTGTGTTCCTCCTGGGACCTCATGGGAGGCTTTCTGTTGGAGCAATGCCTGACACTGCCATGACTGATGGTCCAATTTGGCTCATGGAAGAGCCACAGTGGATTTGTTGCCTGGGCTTTTCAAGGCATCCCCATCAGCTGCCAGCTCCAGGGTTCACAGTCCCAAAGCAACAAGGGCCTTGACACAAGGTGCATTCCCAGATATCCCATTGTCAGGCAGCTTTTCTGCCTTAACTCGGTGTTGTGGGCACTTGAAGCCACATGGGGATGTTGGGTCACAGGGCTGGATGACAATGTGATTCACTGATGACTGGGAGAACCACTGCCAACAGCATCTCAGGAATTGGCACAGCTCAGTGTATGAAAAAAAACAGCCCACAACTCAAAATACTACATTGTAAAATATCTGGTTTTATTTACACTTACACTGGTTGTATTGTCTTAATTCCTTGCAGTTACCGACCAAATTATTTATGCTGCGTTTTTTAAGATTAATGTAAGAGGAACAAGCATCAGCTCATGGGCTCTGCAGGTCCAGGAGGAAGGAGAGAGGGTTTTGTCCCTGTGGGGAACATTGGGAATTGCGTGTCCCATCAGCCATCAGTGGCTCACTGTGTCTCATCCAGATGGTTCATAAAGCCTGACACTGCAGCCTGAATGCCAGCTAGGTCTGTGCTCCTACACTTCTAAAAAATCCAGAGAGGTGCAGTCACCACCTGAATATCTGTGTGGGGAAGTGAGGCCTGGATGCCCTGGTTCTGGGGGTTTCTTTTCATTCCTGCACATTTCCAAACCCCTCTCTCCAGCATTTTGGTTCCCCCAACATGCTGCCTCTTATCAGCATGGAGTTGAAGGTAACTGAGTGTTTCCCTTGCTCCAGGGGTGAAAGGGCTCTGGTATCTGAGGGTGTGAGCTGATAACAGCCACAGCTACCTCCAGTCCTCCCCTTCAGCAGGTGTGGAGCTGGCACCTCTGGCTGGCACTGCTGCTGTTATTGCTGCTCCCCTGCAGCACCTTTGGGTTTTGCACCTTTGGATTCAGTGTATGAGGTGCAGGGCTGAGCAGGGTGCTGGAGCATGAGCTGTGATTTCCATGCCTCTGTCATGGTGACTCCCTGGAGCAGCCCCATGCCTGGGTGTTATCAAATGTGTCAGAATTATTCCCTGCCATCCCCAGGTGAGAGCCAGCTTCACAGCCTGACCAGCGCTCTGCAAAGACACCAGAGTAGGGCACGTTGTGCCTTTAAAACCAAAAATAATAATAACAACACTAAAAAGCCCATTACCATTATTGAATAAAAGACCAACAATTTAAAAGAAATAAAACTTCTTTTAAATATTGTTGCTGCGTTTCCAGCTGTTCAAATCTTCTGTATTTAGTTATCGTAACAACAAAGTGCTGCATCTGATTTGAGCAGCGGGGAGGCAGCACCATTATTCAGGAGGATTTGAAGCAGTTGGGTTTTCTTCCTCGCCTGTTCCAAGTCCCTTTGTTGCCTTGGCACCCCTGGCCGTGGCGGAGATGGCACCGCACACTGGCCCTGGCAGCGCTTGGCAACACGGCCGTGCCAGGCGGGTGCGGGGAGCTGGGCAGGGCAGGAGGCTGCCAAGGGCAGGGCGGGGCAGCTCTCAGCCTCCCCGGGGAGCTCTCGCACTGCAGAGTTCACGGGGAGAAGGAAAACAGAGCCAGTGAGAGCCCGGCTGCTGCTGGTGCTGCTGCTGCACGGAGGTCGAGGGAGGTCTGTCACCCAGAATTTTCTTAGCTTTCTGATGTTTCATATTGGAGTCAGAGTTTCTCACTTTCCCATGCCTTTTAACATAAACAAAGAATTATTTTTTGTTTATGTTAAAAAGCATGAGAAAGTGAGAAACTCTGACTCCAATATGAAACATCAGAAAGCTAAGAAAATTCTAGGTGACAGAGGTCCTCGTGGCTGAGCCGACCCTGGGGGCAGGAGCAGGGGGGAATGCTGCTGGCAGGGTCTGCTGGGTCTGCCAGGGTCTGCCAGGATCTGCCAGGGTCTGCCTGGGTCTGCCAGGGTCTGCCAGGGTCTGCCAGGGTCTGCCTGGGTCTGCCCGGATCTCCTAGGGCAGGAGGGCATTTGTGCTGTGTCAGCAGTTTGGCTGGACCATAGAATTGATTAGGTTGGAGAAGAGCTCTAAGATTCCGGCTCCAAACTCTGACCTGACCACCACCATGTTCACCATTAAACCATGTCCCCAAATGCCACATCTACTACCTGCTAAATCCCTCCGGAGATGGTACCCAACCACTTCCCTGGGGCAGCCTGTTTCAATGCTTCACAGCCCTTTCAGTGCAGAAGTTTTTCTTAATATCCAATCTAAACCTGTCCTGACACAATTTGAGGCCGTTTCCCCTTGTCCTATCGCTTGTTCCTTGGGCAAGAAGACCAACAGCCATCTGTCTAAAACTCAGGTAGTTGTAGAGAGTGAGAAGGTCCCCCCTGAGCCTCCTTCTTTTCAGGCTGAGTCCCCCCATTTCCTTTGGCCACTCCTCATAGGACCTGTGCACCAGGCCCTTCCCCAGACCCATTGCCATTCTCTGAACATGATCCAGCCCCTCAGTGTCCTCCTTGTCATCAGGGGCCCAAAACTGAACCCAGGATTTATGGCCTCACCAGTGCCCAGTACAGGCAGACAGTCACTGCCCTGGTCCTGCTGACCACACTATTGCTGATCCAAGCCAGTTGCCATTGGTCTTCTTGCCCACCTGGGCTCACATTCAGCTGCTGTGGACCAGCAGCCCCTGGTCCTTTTCCACTGGGCAGCTTCCCAGCCACTGCCTGGCCTGGCTGCAGGGGTACCCAAGGCAGAGGCTGGGGCTGAGTATCCTGGAGGCAGGGTGCCCATGCTGGCTGCTTGAGCTGGATGAATGACCTTACAAAAGGGACATGGAGGCCTGTGGCTTGCTCCTGTCTTGGAGAACAAAAGGTTCTTGTTGCAGGTGGCTGTGGGGTGCAGCCAAGTAACGTGGGGTGTGGCCAGGCAGCCTCCCTGCAGCAGCGTGTCAAGGGCAGCTTAGTCAGGGCATCCATGATTCCTGTAGGTGAGATGATTGCTGAGAACTTGGTTTTGTCACCCCAAACTGGTGGGAATGGAGGGGAAGGTGGAGGCACCTGGTGTGGGAGACTGCGGCAGAGGCTGGGGAGGCTGAAGAAGCAGGAGCAGGCTGAGGACAAGGACACGGCAGATTTCCTTCCTATCAAAAAATGCTATTTTGGCACCATCTCCCCAAGGTGTGGAGGGTTGGCAGAGATCTGCAAAAGCATGCAAAGGCTTTTAGAAAAATCTTGAATGGCCTTGATCAGCTGGGTGGAGACAAACTGCTACTGCACAGCCTCTGGGGACCACAGGGGCTGGTGAACCCGGTGGGAAGGACACACATTGTGTCCATGGGACAGCCAGCGTGGGCAGAGCCCTCAGAGGAGGTGGCAGAAGTGGCACAAGCTCACAGTGTCTGGCACAAGGTCAGCAGTGACCCTCACCCATCGCATTCCAGGTGCTGGGCCACACAAAAGCTTTGCAAAAAGGAGTGACCACAGTGTCCCTGGGCTCCTCGCCACTGCGGCGTGTTCCCCAAAAGGTTACCTCCAACCACAGGCACATTCTGGGTAATGAGATGCAAATTGATAGCAAGACAATAAGACTGTCTTGTAAGCCCTTCGACAGGGGCCAGTGTTTAAAAGTCAGCCTGATTGCCTCGCTGGCAATTTGCATAGCATTACCCAGAGAGATTTTCTTTTTAAACTTGAACTTTTTTTTTCCTAGAGGTCACCTCAAAGTAATGACAGCTCTGGCAGTTGCTTCATGAAAGAGAGCTCTGTGGTTGTGGCTGGAGTGTGAGGAGGAGACTTACCTAGAGTGGGGAGTGGGGACACCTGTGCATGGGAATTGGAGTGGGTTTTAGTGTGTGCACTGAGATAATTCACTAAGAGTCCCACTGGGTGCTGAGCACTGCATCTGCTATGGGAGGGCTGAGTCCCGGTGCATGAGAGGGATCAGTCCCCTCTGTTGTTATCTCCAGTGCAGGTACCACCTCCTCCTGGGCCTCACCTGCTTTGCTGGGATGGAAGGGGATAGGGTAACCCCACTGCCCACTTGGGATGCTGTGGAGAAGTCCTGGGGTGTTTGCACCTTCTTCTCCACAGTTTAGTTCAAGTGGGGATTTCAAGCTTTTTTCTTTGAAGTCATGGTAAAAGTGACCAGAGACCTCAGCCAAGGAGTTCTACAGGAGAGTGGTGTCCGACTGCTGGGACCACTGTGGCTGCTCTGCTCTGACCTGGGCCATTTACTTTGACAGTTGAATTCTTTGGATTTAAAGTTGGCAGGTGTCTCTTAGTCTTGCAGTTGGAACAAGATGATTACCTCAGGTCAGTTCCACCTGTTCTGTTCTGTTCTACTCTGCTTTGCTATACTCTGGTTTTTAGCAGGTTGATTGCTTAGTGCAGATCTTTGTAACCCCTTTGGTTTGACCTAGGTGAGGAGCAGTGCTTTCCCTGACAGCTCCACCAGCACCCCTGAGGAACAGCCTGGAGAATGAGCAGCTTGGAGGGAGATGGGGCTGCCCTCTCCTCCCCAGCAAAGTGTCTGCCCAGCCTGCGAGCAGGCGTGAGCTCTGCAGAGGTTCAACTCTGCTGCTGCAAACACAGAGCCAGGCAGTGCTCTGACAGAGCACCTCTCCTCACCAAGACTGTCTTCCAGACACAAAGCACGTGCTCTGTGCTCAGCAATCCCATGTGGCCATGGGATGGTCGGTGGCACAAGTGTCTGTTGGGTGAATGGGCTCCGCTGCCGGCTGTGCCGCCGCGCGAGCAGTCCCTGCAAGGCAGCACATCCCTGCCGTGGGAGGCACCGAGTCAGGGTAGGGATGGGTTTGAAGAGCCAGCTGGACAATTTTATCACCATTAATATCATTTGTAGTTATGCAGGCCATGGCTATGATACAAATAATTAAATCTCATGCTTCGCAGCATCAGCTGATCGCTTGCTGCAGTCAGGAGTGAATCTCCTACGCAGAGCGCACGCGAGTGATTAGCTCTGTTAGAAGGGTTGGTTTAGATCTCCTTCCTCTGGCTTGTTCCTCTATTTCCTCCCTCATGGCTGCAGCTGTGAGGCTCAGCACCAGGACATCCCTTTCTCCTCCTTCACAGAAGCCCTGCTGTTGTAGGATGCTGGAGATGCTCAGAGGAGATGCCATTCCTGCTCCTGCCACCTGGTTTGCAGGTAAATCTGCCTGCTGGGGCATCCTCTGCTCCTGCCCAGGGCCTTCAGGCTATGTGCTCATTTTCCTCCCACCTTCTGGCAGTCCTCAGATCCTGAATCCTTAGGATCTTTTCCTCTGGGCTGCCACAAAGTACCAATCATCTCCTGCCAAGCTGGTGTGTGGCCATGGCCTCATCTCACAAAGTTCTTCAGCCTCCTCATCACCTGGAGAGGTTCCATTCTCCAGGCTGAAGCCACCTGTATACATACACGTCATTTCCTTTCTCTGTGGCATCGTTTTATCCTGTCTTTTAGCAGATGATTGGAGATATTTGGCCTGAGAGCAGAGCTCACAACACTCCTCCAGTGGATTTGTCAGCAGCTCTGGCACCCTTGATGTCTTCTCCATTCCCTGAGCAACCGCTTTCTGGGACAATATCCTGGCCAAGCCTGGAAGGATGAAGATCAGCAGTGTGATGGCAGCAGGTTATTGACCAACACTGTCTTAGCAGGTCACTGTGGCACTGTGCCTTCTTAGCTGGGAACAGCAGAGCTGTTCCTGTGACTCTGTGCTTCATCAAGGGAATCAGGGTGGGAAAACTGAGCAGAGAATATTTTTATATTTTTCCTTCCAAGTTTTTTTTCCTCTTTCCCTCTTTTTTTTTTCCATTCCTAAAGATTGAGTATAATCAGAGCTAATCAGAAAATTATGAGCTGTCTGATTGCTGATTAGATTCCTAATGTTAATATAGTCAAGAAGCCTCTCTTGGTGTTGTATTTTAAGGGAAGTATAAAAATAACATCTTAGAAGGAGCAAACCAGAGCTGCTGGAGCAGCAGGAAACCCAGCACTGGCAAAGGAGAGCAGGGTTTCACTGCTGGCAAGAATTCAGGCCAGCAGAGAAGGAAGGGGCAAGACCTATCCAAACTGTATCCAGGTGTGAGGGGGCTGCAGAGCCTGGGAGGAAGAGCATAAAACCAGCTCTTCCCACAGGTTAGTCCTTGAGCACACCCAAACCTGGGAATTCTGCTGCTGTGCTCTGGAAGAAGGCATGCAGCTTGCTTACTCATTTCTCTTCCCAACAAAGAGAATTTTCACAGATAATTTAGTTCACCCATCTCCCAGCATCATGGCCCTCCTCACCTGCTGCTGCAGGCAAGGGGCAGCCTCAGGTGATGGGGAAAGGGAGTCTGGGATGTGCCCAACACCTCTAAGTGAGATCTGCAAAGACCTGCTGATAGAGGTGGAACACTCCTTGCCTGAAAGGCAGGAGTGAGATTCCCTCTGGGGTGCTGGTGAGCACAGAGAGGATGCTCCTGATCTGGGTGGGAGTTGAGGCTTTTCCTTGTCTGCTTGTGCTTGACTGAGCCATTACAAAAATCTTCTGAGCCTTCTAGAAGCAGATTTAGAGGGGGAGACACTGCATGGTGATGGCCCAGGACTGAGGTTTTGCCCTTTTTCCATATTTAAGCACAGTGGAGCTGCCAGCCCTTTCCACCACTTTGCAGTCCCCACCAGCAGCAGCTCAGCACTAACTCTGGGGCTGAATGCAGGTATTATGTTCTGGCACACCAATGTTCCTGTTAATAAGCTCCTCACCATTCACAGGGTGTTTTACTTTGATTCATCCCCACGGCAGTGCTGTATAATGGACTATATACTGTAATTGTCCCCCATTGTCACCACTTAATAACTTAGTATGATGTTATCACAGCCATTCGCGGGGTTTTTTGCAAACTTTGATGAATAATATTTTGTTCTTAGTCAATTAAAAAAAATTGAGGGAATGGTGAAAAGAGGTAGAAGTTGGACAGAAGTCTGCTCTAATTGTAGAGTGGGCTTAATAATAGAAATGTCCACAGTGTCCAGGCTGCTTTTGTTTCTGAGTCTCTGGGAACATCCGCTGGGCCAGCTGGGATGGAGCTGCTATTAAATACCATTTATTTTTTAAGACATCTTGATCAGCAGGAATTGGCTCTGTGCTTGGGGAATTTGTTTTGCTGTGCTTTCTCTTGACGAGTCTGAGCTCAGACACAGCAGGTGGGATCCATGTTTGTTTCCACAGACAGGGATAAGAGATGTGTTATCCATGGGGTGGGTGCAGGAGCCATGAAATGATGGACAAGAGAATGGAAATGTTGGTATTCTGTTGTGCATGGCTTGAGCATGGCAACAGCCTCAACATCTGTCATTTGGGGAGAACTTTGGGCTCAAGGTTGAGCAGCTGCAGGTAGAAGAGCTGTGCTGGAGGCTGGACAAGCATCTTCTCCACATTTGAGCTCACTGACTGCCTCTGCAAGTTAGATGTGCAACATCCCAACAAATATTTGTGACTCCCAAGCATTTGTCAGCATCTCTGAATGCTTATGGCACCTGATTCCATGTCTAGCAGGGAAAGGAAAAGTCCAGAAGAGATCAAACCCTGAATATGATGAAAAGAAAGGTGGGGAGGGAGTGCCCTGGGTGGGAGGCAGGGGAGGGCTCCTCTGCATCAGGCAGGGACCTAAATGAGTTTTTCCCTGTAACACGTGTCCTGACCTTTTTTTAAAAATGAAATCTATTTTATTAATTTTTTCTTTTTATCAAATCCATCCATGAAACATTAAAGATATGACTGTGGAAAAGGTCAAGAAACTTGTAGTTGTTGAAAACCTGTTCCACTTGATGGCTTTTCCCTCAGGGAAGCTCCTCCACACTTTCTCCTCCCCCACCTCGGTCTTTAAAGCAGAAAGTGTCAAGCTGCCTTGAATTTTGGGTTTAACAGAAACAGTAAAACATGTTCCTGGAGCAGGACAGAGGGAAGGGCACTGCAGGTTCCCTTGGGGAGCTGCTGTGTCAGTGCTGTCACAGGAAAAACCTGAGCTGGGAAGGATTTCTCCCCACAAACACAGACCCCAAGGGAGGGTTGTAGGGTCTCCATCTGTGCCAGAGCCACATGCCTCAGGAAAGGGAGAGGCTTCTCAGGGGGCTGGTCTGTAGTGAGGACATGTCTCAGGCAGATTTAATAAAGACAAAGCCTAAGAAATGTGTGTAGTGGTAAGTTGTCCTGGTTTCAGGACACGTGCCTTGAGTCCTCATCCTTGGCTTGGGTCTCTCTTTATTCCCCATGGGAATGGAAGGCAGTCACGCTTGCTGCAGGAGGGGAGGAGAAGCTGAGCTCTCCTTATAGGGGCTCTGTTAGCACCAACACCTTCTGGGTATCACATCTGCCAGGCAGGAGCCAGATTTGCAGTGGGCAATGAGAGTTGCTCTCCTTGCACAAGCAAAGAGAAGGAACGAAAAAAAGGAATTAAGATGATAACAGAGTCAGAAGAGGACCTGCACTGAAGTTCTTTGGGCAAGTTATGTTACTTGTAACAGAAGTAATATCAGAAGTAATGTAATATCAGAAGCCTGTGTAGACCAGAAAATAGGGAGATAAGGGCTGAAATAGAGTGGATACATCTGCCAGGGGCTGGGCTCCGTGTTGAACACATCAGACCCCCTTGCATCCATGATGGTTGGTCTCTTGTGTTTGGTTCCTTCTTTCATTGTAACTGAGAAAGCTGGGCCATGAATGGGGCTTGCTGGGCTGTAAAAAATGCAGAGTTGAACAACACTGAAATTTAAGGCTCCACACAAGAGAGAATAGGTGAGTGGAGGGCAAAAGCAAAGCAGCAACCACCCTGCTCCATCAGCATAAACTGGATTTGTCCAGTGGTCTGTAAGCATCAACATAGGGATGGGGACTGAAGGGAAATACTGTGTGAGGATTTGGGGCTTTGAATAAGAAGGCACAGGAGTGGGCAGGTACGTTGTGACATCTTGACAAAGAGCAATGAGGTCTGAAGAGCTGGAGCTTCAAGCTCTGCCGAAGAGTGGAGGCTGAAGGGCCAGGAAAAGGGGAGTGAGCACCCTGATCTCAAAAAAGGGTGTCCCAACAGGATAAGAACAGGTCCTGGCAGCCTGGAGGCTGCCCCTTGCCCCATGGAAATGCCAGGGGGAGGTGGATGAGTGTTGAGGTCACTGTGAGCTGTCACATTGGGAACTGCTGTTTGGTAGCCTCCTGAACTTGCTCCCTTCCATCTCCCTGAAACTTCCCCACCTCATGTGGAGCCTCTGGGCCTTCTTTGCTGTTCTTCTGGAAATTTGAGCAAAGCTGGTTCCAACTATAGCCCTTGTTTTTAGAGCAAAATGCCACTAAAACGTCCTTTTTATGACTTTTTGCACTGCAGTTGCTTTTTTTTTTGGTGTTTAAAACTGACAATGTCAATTGCTCTGCTCGTGTTCCTCTCACAGTGGCAATGGAGGCCTGAGTAACTGCTCAGCATGTCCAACCCTGCTCAGGCTTCAGGAGGGTGGCTGATGGCACTAGAGGACATCAGAAAAATGTCACATGTGTCCCTGGAGGGTTTCAAGTGGGGAAGTTTTGTGGGTTTCCCTTGGGGTTTGCCGGGGTTGTGGGGTGATGGTGTTTTGGGGCACTCCTGTGGGAATTTGTGCGCGCTGAAAATCTGCCTTAGCATAAAAAACTGATGGCAGAGAGGCTCTGGCTGTGCCGGGATGTGCCACATGGAAATCCCCGTGTGGCAGCGGATAATAAACGAGGTGATTTTTAGAGCTCGCACATCACAGCGCAGCAAGAGGTGATGCCTTAAAATAAATCAATTGTAAGTGGTTTCCAGTACAAACTTCCAACAGCCTCCGCTTGAATGAAAGGCTGAGAGCTAAAGGGGAGGATTTCAAAGGCACGAAAGGCTTCATGCCCATGGAGCAGGGACTCAGGGGCCTGCCAGGATGCAGGCTGTATTTTGGGTTTTCAGGGATGCCCTCCTGCATCTTACAGAGCTTCCGTGTTGCTGGCACCATATGGGGAAACCACAGGGAAGGGAGAGCTACTCCTTGAACTTCTTCTCATCTTCACGTGGAACTTATTTGTCCAAAATACGCAAGCACAATGAAAAGGAAGGATTATTTTTTTTTTTTTCGTTGAAGACTCTGGCTGCTAAGACCTGGCCAGGCAAATTCCTCCTTCTCCTGCCCAAGTGACAAGCTGTATCACTTCCTTTTTTTTTCCTTTTATTTTTAAAAAACACTGTTCCTCCAAGCTCTAAGTAAAATTGATTTTTAAGTGCAACTATCTCTTATAATTGCTGCTGAAATGCCTTGTGGTTTTTGTCATGGATTTTGAACTGTGACAAGTCCTTCTTGATGATTGTAGCAGGAGGTCCACAGGATATTTGAGTGTGGTTTAGGGAGCACCGTTTGTTTGAAGGTTTGGAGTGTATTTGGGGGAGATGGGGCTGGAGCAGTGGGCTGAGATTGTGAGTAACACACTGACACTTCCAACACCGCAGAAGCTGAGCCTGCCCTGGGACCTCAGGCCAGAAGGGACCATCTCCAAAACTCCTTTGTAGGAGCCATGTCCCTCCAGTCATCCCTCCCATGGGAGCCACAGCACACTGGCATGGGGGAAAGGAGAGGGAAGGAGCCAAGGGCAGCACCATCTCCTCCTCCACAGCTTGGTGAATTGCCTGCTGTCACTTTTCCCAGCTCTGACCTTCCGGCAAATGCATCTTGACCTGAATTGTTTCTGGTCATCTGAAACCTTACTGTGCAGCAAGCAGCTGTTTGTCACCCAGCAGGAGAGTCCCCAAGCCCTTCCAGTGGTGGCAGAGCTCTGGCAGAGGTGCTGCCCTGTGCCAGGGTGCTGTGTTTGTGCCCAGCAGCTCACCCACCCTGTCCCTGCTGCTGTCTCTGGGCACATGGCAGGGCCCCAGCAAAGCAGGCAATGACAAGAGCTGTGGGTTTAAAAGCTGTGGGTTTAAAAGCTGTGGGCTTTTAGCCTGGCAGCCCACCTTCCAGGGGCTTGGACTGGGATGGACAGCCCTGACACTGCTGGGACCCATCTGTCCCACCCACAACCAAAAAACAACTCTGGAGCCACGTTTCTCAGGTGGTTTGTATCCATCACCCCTCTGGGATGCTGCTGACATGCCCCAGCTCTTCAGCACCTCCTGGGAGGCAGCCTCCAACGTTCCAGCTTCAACCCAAGAGAGACTTTTTCCTTGACAGCCAGAATTTTAGACTTTCACAGGTCTGAGTACCATGGAAATGGTAGGAATTTCCATCAGGAACAGACTGGGATTTCTCTGCCATGCTCATCTTGTGAGCTGGTGCTCCAAAAGAGAGCGAGAGGTGTGAAATTAACACCATTTAAAGTTGCTGGGCACGGACAGCTTGGAGAACTGTGCTGCCACAGGGCAGCTGAATACTCCTGCTTGGCTCTCCTCTGGCTGAATGTTGGGATCTTAGAGCAGAGGTCCCTGCTTTCCTCTCCATTAACTAAAGGAGATGCAAAAAGCTACTGTGACTGCAAATAGCCTGGCCAAGGGGATGGAGGAAAAGGATTTTTCTCATATCCTGAGCAGAGCAGGCAAGTGTGCCCTTCCCAAGGGACCACCTGCATCCCAAAGCTGGACAGCAGCACATTCCAGCAGGATCTGAGCACGATGATATTTAGCAGTACTGTTTAAAGTCATCTCTAATGCAAGAGCAAAGTTTGCTGCCATATGTCCAGGGTGAAAGGCAGGAGGATGCGGGATGAGGCAATGCCAGTCTGGCCAAATGCTCCTTCTGCTGACTCCACTCAGAGGAAAGGGACAGTGAGAGAGGCCAAGCCTGCCCGCACCTGTTCCTGGCCTCATCTCTCCATCCTGCCTCCCATGGCTCTGTCTCACTGCTGATGGAGGTGGGGACAGATCCTACAGCCTGGTGTGAGCCCTTCCTCCCCCAGGAGGGATGGGGCAGGAGCCAAGGAGGGTCTGAGCAGCTGAGCTGAGGTTTTGCTATTGCTGGTCCCCAGGGATAATGTCCCCATGGGTTTACAGGGCACGGTGCTCCTGCCCTTCTCCCCTCCTGGGTGACAGGGAGCAGGGGCAGAGCTGCTCTCTGCTTGTGCTTTTGGAAAGCAAATATCCACCCTCATGGAGCACAGGTACTGCAGAAGAAGGGTAACAGAGAGAGGCTTTTCTGCAAGGGGAGAAGAGCTGAAGAGAGCACAGTTTGTGCCACAGGACGCCTGGTTCTCTGCACTGTCCTTTTGCCCTTGGTGCTTTGCTGTTTGGGGGAAGTTAAGCCCTTCTGGAGACCTGAGCAATATTTTGGGGTAGGAGAAACACCCTGAGCAGCAATGCTCTCCCTTTCCTCACCATCTCAGCAAAGACATTGGTACCTCTCTTCTTGGGATGTTTCACTCCTCCCCTCCCTGTGATGGTTGGGATGGTGCTGGTGTTCCCTATTGGTAAAAATTGTGGCCCTGGGGAAGGAGGAGAAATGAGAAACGCTGACAGGGGAACAAGAACCACATGCTACTGGCCTGCAGAGCCATGAGCTACTGAGGTGCTCAGTAAAATGAAGGAAGCAGTGGCTCTGGGGCTCATCCCAGGCCCCCAGTGCCAGATGCTGACTGTGCCACTGCCCCATATGGGGTCTGCAGCAGCTCTGGCCCTGGTTTAGCTCCAGCTTTGCACTTGTGACCTCACTGCTAGCAGGGCTGGCTCTGCAGAGGTGTCCCTCTGCTCCCTGCCCTGCCAAACCCCAGCAGTGAGCACCAGCTGGTACAGAACTGAGGTCTGGGAGCCCTTGGAGGATTTACCACATGCTCCTTGCTAGTCCCTGGGCCTTTATTTGCCTTCCCATGAGCAGGAGAATGTTAGCAGGCAGTGCTGGCTCCAGCCCCATCCTCCCTCATGCAGAAGTTGTATCCAAGCACAAGGGAAGGAGAGATGGGCTCTATCCATCCCTCTCCTTCCTCACAGCCAAGGGAATTATTGACAAACAAGTTAGTGCTTTGAAAGAAAAATGCCGCAGCGTATCTGAAGCTGCCTCTGTGATCAATACTGAGCTGTGGCTGAGCCTGCTGCTGACTGGATTTCTGATGATGGCTGTGGGGGGTAATAAGAGCCCTGGGATCAACTGTCTCAGAGATTATTACAGGATGAGATGCTTCACTGCTTTACAGTGTTTACTCAAGATTTATATTCCCTCTTATTACGTGTGGTTGGAGACAGAAATCATGACTCAAGTCCTCTGGATCATAAGACAAACAGCCTGTTTTATTGTTCGGAACCTTCTTACAGAGTGGGTTCAAAACTCCCGGGTCCAGACACTGATTGGGCTGGGGTTTAGCACAGCCCAGCTCCCTGGCCAGTGATATTATCTGCTTTCTGGATTGAACATGATTGGCTGAAGTCCCTGCTTGGGTCTGAATCCAACCTATCCCTGCCTCATCCGAGGACTTGCTTTACTCATGCCTTGGTTGAGTCTGGGGGTCAGTGTGGCCATATTTATCTGGCAGCTGCGTGCCAGCTACAACCGTGACACCCGATGTGTACACGGGTGGTTGTTCTCTTTTGTCCCGGGGTGATTGATCATTTTCTGACGGTGACACGTGCCGTTGGTAGGGTTTGCTTAGGGGTGGATGCCATGAATGGGGACAGAACGTGCTGGGGATGAGAGGGAGAGCCAGGGTGGAGGCACCCTGGAGCTGGTGGCAGGAGGTGGGACCATGAGAAAGTGCACTCTGCCCTGTTGCATGCAGGCAGAAAGGATGGAGACGTGAAGCACGTGGAATGGGCTTTTGCCTTTCCAGATGCTCTGCAGCAACAGGTGAGGCTTCAGAGTGTCCTGTCCATGGAAGAGGAGTTGGTAGCAGATGAAAGGGCTTGTGCCATCCTAATTCCCTCACTATGGAGAAGGAAGAGCTGCAAAACCAGCTCCTGGGGGATGTTCCTGCCTGCAGCTTGGGTTCCTCAGCCTTGTCATGCGTGTTTGATTTCACCTTCTTTCTTTACCCTTTCACTGGCACTTTCCTGCCTTGGGAGGAGGGCTGGGAGGTGTGATGCTGTGTGGCACTCCCTGGCGTGGTAGCACAGGGCTGTTTGGTTCTCCAGCAAAGATTTCCCCTCCCAGCTGTGTGCTGGGCTCCAGGAAGTTAATGCACTTCAGAGCCTTGGGCAGGGTGCTGCGATGAGGTGATAAGAGTCTCGATGAGGGAGTTAAATGAAGGCTTAGCAGGAGTGGCTCTCCCTCAAAGCAAACATCCCTAGGCACACACAGCTGCTGTGTGATGGGCCATGGCTGGGGCTTCCACACTGGTGGGGAGAAGCCAGGAACACCATCCCAGACTGCCTGAGGAGCATCCCCAGCATCCACATAGGCTTGGAGCATCTGTGTGGAGGCTTGGACACAGGGGTGGCATAGCTGCTGTTACACAGGGCTGCTCAGTCTCCTTCTGCAGAGTGTTTGCTCTAATCCTGTTTTATAAATCCAGCCTTGGTCTTTGGCCTCCCTGGGCTCTGCTCTGCTGCTTCCCAAGCTAAACCCACTGATCTGACTGAGGCAGGGGCAGCCAGGGTATGATTATTGCCATGGTGGGGCTGGGAGAAGAGATTTAGAAAATCACTGGACCAGTTTGCTTTGGAAAGAGTCTATGTAAAAATATCAGAGCAATGCAGGATAGCCCCAAGTGTGATGGGGGAGAAGGGGTGGCAGAGAGGAGGTGAGCATCACCTGTGGGTGTCTGCTCCATCAGAGCCAATCCTCCTGCATGCTGGCCTCTCAAGCAGTGGGGATGCCAACAGCAGGGATGTCCCCTCCACTAGAGAGGAGGTCATGGTCCCTGCCTGAGCCAGCTCTGGTGCTCCAAGTGTTCCCCACCACCACACTCCCAGCAGCTTCAGGGCATCAGACCAGCTGTCCCCAACAGGTGCTGCTGGGGGTGAGCACATCTGGGTGAGCCATGCTCAGGCTGGGGTGAGTGAGCTTGTGGGGGATCAGGCTGAGCAGCAAGGTCCTGGAGCAAAGCCAGGGAAAAGCAGCAGCCAGGTGTCTGGAGTTGCCATCCTCTGGGCAGACAGATGGTCACCCACCTTCTTGCTCCTTTCCTTTCCTGCCCATCTTTTGGGAGGGAGGGCGTGTGCCCAGCCGTGCCACCTTTGCTGCCACCTGCCCACTGCAAGTCCACGGCATCCCCAAGGCTCCTCAGTCCCAGGTGAGCTGGTGTGCTGAGTTGGGAGCTCCTGACAGATCTGCCCTGGTGAGCAGCGAGGCAGAGAGGAGCTCCCTGCAGAATACAAATGAGTCCAGGGCACAATAAGCCCCTGCAGCACCTTCCCCCTCACACACCCCGCTGTCACTGTCGGGATCTCCAGACACCAATCCCTTGCAAATCTCCTGCTGGCCTTTCATGACCTTCAGAGTCATTTCAATTCACTGTTTCCAGCCTCTAAATCTCCTGTCCTTAGCCCTGGGTGACTTCTGGGGAAAGAACCACGCTCCTTAAAGTGCCAGGGCAGTCTCTGCACCACAGCCTGCTGGAAATCTGCAGGTATTTCACACCCATGCTTTATTTTTGGTAATTCTTCTAATTTTTTATTGTTGTTTGAACCACACAATTGACAGCCCCAGGTCTGAAATCTGGAGAGGTTTTGGTGACTGCCCTGTACTCTGCCAGGCTCTCCAGTGCGCTGCCTGCCTCCTGGGCATCTCACAGTCCCTGCACGCAGCACACCTTGAGCTGGTCTGATTGATCTGTAACACTTGAAAAATAATGGTTTAATCATTATTAAGGATTAGAAATAATCCTTGAGCTGTATCGATCACAATAACATTATTCATGATGAACTCATTTGGCATTAATGGGAGCGTCCTGCAGCAGTGTGTGGCTCCGGGCAGACCCGTCACCTTCCCTGGGGAGCTGCCAGTGGGGTTTGTGGGAGCAGCAACAAGCCCTGCAAACAAACAAACAGCCCCAGGTCCTGCTGTCCCAGACAGCCCCCTTGGGGGACCCCTTGTTATTGGCACAGTTTTGGAGGGTCCTGAATCCAGCAATCACCCATCCTGTTCATGTCAGCAGCCCATCTCCGGGCAGGGGCTTGGGGGGCTCCCTCTAGCACCAGTCAGGGATGTGACAGGATGGGACTGCTCCCATGGGAGCCCCACATGGCATCACTCCAGGTCTGTGCCCCTCAGAGGATCCACTGTTACAGGCATGGCTGGCTGCCCACTTGGCCCCTCTCTCCTCCCTGTCACCATCTTGCTCATGGGACTGAAATGACTTTAGAGAGGAAAATGCTCCAGGAGCAACAGCTGGAGGGCTCTGGGGACACTTCTCTTGGGTGAACATCCAGTGGTGGCCAGGAGCCAGCACAGCACCCTGCTGTGGCTGTGCCAGCCTGCTGTGGACTCCCCCATTCCTGCAACATGCTATCCATCAAACAAAAACATCCGNGAAATTGCATCTGGTTTGACTTTGACAAATTGACATTTTCCAATGGAAAAATATCTTCTGTTGAGGTGTCGTTCCTGGGTGTAGCCATCCCTTACTGCACCATTTGCAACCCTCCAGGCACTTTGCACAAGGCACTGAATAGTTAAAGATGTCCATAAATCTTACCCCAGCCCATAATAAACAAACACACTCTTATCAAGTATAGAAAAATGCATATTTCATCACCACTGCCTTAAACGCGACTCAGAATAAATGCTTGTCTTTAATCAGCCATCTCAATATATAAACAGAGCACAAAAGACTGGAGGAGATGAGGTACAGAATTGGGCCACGGATTTTCTAGGCAGCTCCTGGGGGCAGGGATGTGGTATGCAGGTGAGACCATGAAAAACTGCCCTGAAAATTCATATCACTTGGCTTTTCTGTCCAGCCACATGTTGTTTCTCATTCCCTTCTGCCTGCCACTGGAGCCATAAGGATTTTGCTTCAGCTGATAGCTGATCTTTCCCCTTGGATGCTGGCCACTGAAAGCAAGCACTTTGATTTGGAAATCAAGATTAAGAGAAAGAGAAAAGATTAAACAGGAAAGTTTCGACCAGTACGTGCTGAGATTGTGCAGTGATGGATTTGTGTTTCCCTGCATCTGATAAGAACAAGCTGCAATTTCAGGCTGGGGAGGGCCAGATCTGTGATGTCTTTCACTTTACTTTTGAGTGCCTGTGCTTTGCCACACTCACAGAAATACAGCATCTGCTGCCACAGCCCTGCTCAAGCCACCCTGCCAGGGCTGGGGCTGCCACCCTCCTGCATGGGCAATGGGGACACTGTGGCACCTGGGGGCTTCCTTTCCCCTCAGCATCCATTTGGAAGGGCTGAGACACTTTGCATCCCTGTGTGCTGGAGAAACTGGTGACAGTGGGGACAGCAGCTGTGCCTGTGCCCAAGGCTCATATGTGTGTGTGCTCTTATAGCTGGCCACCGTTCAGGCCCTGGGGAAACAATTTTCCAGGGATATTGCTGGACTTCACTGCTGCTCCTGTGGACTCCCACCAGCCTGCCACATCCCTGATGAGCAAAGGAGTGCTTTTTCATCCTAGGATTTGTGGTTCATGGCTTGGAAGTCATGTGTGTACTAGCACTGGGAGTCTTGTGTTCGTTATGTGAATCTCTGTGGCGCTGCCCAGGCGGTGATTTGGGTTATTTAGCCCAAGATGTCACCCCATTGTCAGTGCTCCTTCCTCCTCCCAGCCAATCCAGTGTCTGAAAACAGCCAGGGCTCACTTCTCTCATGCTCTGGCTGCCAGCACTGCTTGCATGGAGCAGAGCATGTCCATCCCCCTCTGGGGAAATACATTTGCAGGGAAATGAGGAGCAGGGGAGGCAGGAGCGCTGTGAGGTACATCTTTGCTTGGTCTGTCTCCCAGTCACTCTCTAGGGAGCCCTCTAGGGACTGCAGCAGCCTCGAAAGCCTCATGGGCTGTTAGCCCTGTACAGATTGGCCCCCGGAGCTGAGACCTGGCAGTGTGTATTCCCTGGGAGCCTTGTGCAGCTGATGGCTGGTGGGGAGCAGGCTGTGCTGAGTACGGCATGGCCAGACATAAACCCCGTGCCCCGGTTAGCAGCCAGTGTCCAGCACCCAGGGGGGTCTGGGTGGCCCTTGGCTCTGTGGGCTGGCTCAGGACACTGGGCTGCCTCCCACTGTATTTTGGTGCTGATCAGGTTGTACAGCCCTGGCAGGCAGCTCCCACAAACCTGGGTGCCTGAGGCTGGTTGAGGGATGGAGGGAAACGTGCTCGTTTTGCTCTTGGCTTTATTTCCTTAGTGATGCAGAGAGGATCCTGTAGAAAGCCTGGAGCTCTTGCCCTGTCTCTCCCATTTGGTTCCACAAAAGGCCAGATTGCAGCTTCTTCCAGGCACTGCAGTACCCCAGGGGCTGCCCAGTCTCCAGGCCTGCCCTGCTGCACCCTCTGTGCTGGTGAGGGGTCTCATGGCTGAGCCTCCAGTGAGGGTGCCCTGGTGGTGAGCACTCCCCCATCCTGCTTCTGGCAAATCCTGGCTCCTCTAGTTACCCCAGTCTGGGCATGGCTGTACAAAGGGGTTAAGTCTGGGTGGGCAGTACGGTGCACCTCTGGGACCCAGCACTGGGGCATTTTGAGGGGGTTTTGAGGCATTTTTGAAGAGTCTGCCCTGCTCTGCACAGAGCTGGGGGTTGTCAGTACAGAGGCCTGGGTTCAGCCCTTGCCCTGTGCAACAAGAGCCTGCCCTGCTCTGGCGGGATGCCAACAGCTGCCAAGCTGCAGTGGCTCAGGCCTGTTGAGTTCAAGTGGCAGCAGTTCCTCTGGGGATACTGGCTGGCTCCAGACAAGGCAGGAGCAAGCGGGAAACACTGGCTCCCTGCCCCTGGAACACCCTTCCAGGGTGCTGCCCACAGTGTCTCCTCCTGCTCCCTTGCCAGTGCAGCAGAAGGGTGGCAGGGTGCTGCAGGAACCCCCAGTCAGGGATGCTGGGTGTTGGGGCAGCACCCATAGTCCTGGGCTGGTGTGGGCAACGCCTGGGTCCTCTTGCTTCCCCTAGGCTCATTTCTCCTCTCCCACTTGTTTTGCAGAGACTTGCCAACGCGGCAGAGAAATTCCAGAAGGCTCACCACTGGCAGGACAACATCCGGGTAAGGCTCCATGCGCACCGCAGCCGCTCCCACCCCTTCCCTCCTTTGGTGTGACTCGTGGCACAGCAGTCCCTGTCCCATCCCTCCTTGCCCACGTTCTTGTCCCCGTCGTGAGTCACGGCTCGGCACGCCCCAGCCCCACCACCTGCCACCGCTAATGAGAGCAAATGAAGTGATTTTGAGCTCGTTTGCAGCGTCGCCTCAGCCTGCACACACGGTGAGGAGCAGGCAGGAGGTGAAGGTCGAACTGACAGCTCAGCTCTGACGGGGTGGGGGCTGAGGAGACTCCCACTCTCCCCATCTCCTGCAGCCACTGGGTTTGGTGCTGGGGGGGCCTCGCACGGGGTGACAGCAGCGGTGGCTCATCTGTGGCACATGCCAGCAGTTGCGGTGGGGGCTGTTCCTGGGGAAGGAGCAATCTGGGCTGGGAGAGGGAAGACGCGGGTTTAATGATTGCATTTGACTTTGTAATTCTGGCGGTGATAGCACTCAGCGGGAAACTGAAGGATTCTGTCTGGAAATGCTCTCAAATTATAACCATAATACAAAAGGAAGGAAAGATTGTTTTTCTCCCAGTGTGAATGGAGTCTGCAATAAAAAATACTCCTGAACCACCCGGCCCCTTCCTCTTGGGTAGGGCTGCATCCTGCCCAGCCCTGAGGAACCCCCCTGCATCCTCTGAGGGGACAGCCTGGGGATAGCCCCACTGCCAGGCCCTGCTGCTCTATTTTGGGGGGTTTTTCACCATCCTGCTATAGGTGATGGTAACCAGGGTTCGATGTGGAGAGGAAGAGGTGGAAAGAGCAAAAGAGAAGGCAAAGGGTTCACCTGCATGGCTTTCATTTGCCATGTGGCCAATGTGGGGTGGACACTGGTGGCTGATTCTGTGTCCCACAGCATCCCAAGGAGCAGGATGAGCTCACAGGAATCTTCTTGTCTGCGTGAGAGCACTGGTGAATTGCTGTCACCTCTTCCCAAGAGGCCAGTGCAGAGGAGGTGAATAGGATAATGAGATTTGGTGCAAGCACCTGCTGATGCCACTGCCAGTGCCACACCGGCACCTTGGCTCGGGGCTCCCAAGAAAAGCTCAGAGAAGTGCAGGGCAAGCATGACGCATCTTCATCCCTAGTGTTGACCCAGTCTCATTTGTCCTTGGGGCTCAGGAAACAAATCCCTGAGCAGCACCTGAAGCTTGACTGTGGGTACCCCAGGCTGTGGTTGCCTCACGCACCCCATTGCTGGGCTGGCACCCAGAGTTGGATGCCACGTGCCTGGGGCATGTGCAGGGTAGGCAGAGGTGGCACAAGGTCACTGCATTTTGTAGCAATGCTTGGGGCTTCTGCTCATCCTCTGGAACGCAGGGCTGGGCTCCTGCTGCAGCCATCTCAAAGAGATCCTTCTTCAACCACACCTGGCTGCCTTTCACTGCCCAAAGAATAACAGCAGGACACAAAACACGCTGGGAAAGGCTATAGCGCTGGGGAGCTCTTGGCTCATTTTGCCATTCATGGCACAAACCTTTCAGAAATCCACTTTCATAGAAAAAAAAATATTTTTAATAGCACTGTTTGCAACCACTTAATCAAGGTAATTAGGAGCGAGTCACCCAGAAACAATGTGCAGCGATGCGTCACCACAGAGCTCGGTGCAGCTTTATCAGGACAGCCCAGGCCTGGCTGGGACACTTGATGGACGGGTCCAGCTCTGTGCACAGCCCCCAGGGTGCTGGGCATCAGCCCTGCCTGCCTCAGTCCTGCCTGCAACAGTCCTGAGCAGAGCAGAGGGATGAAGGGGCTTTGTACGGCTCATTTCTGGGGTTGGGCCTCCTTGTTCTGCCCTTCACCCATGGAATGGCCGGGCACGGCCAGACCCATGTGCCAGCCCCGCCGACCCGGGCTCTGCAGCTGCCCCCAGCTTGTTGCGGTGCTGGTGCCGGCAGCAGGCAGGGAGGGCGGCGGCGCAGCATCCCGGCTCCTCCTCTCCTCTCCTCTCCTCCCTTCCCACCGAGCGGCTCGTTCCTCCCGGCTGCAGCTCTCCCCTCCTCTCCCAGCGTGTCGCGTCCTAACCCCATGCCGGAGTCGATGACAGATTGCAGCGAGCGCGGTTATTTTTGTGTTTCCATCCAAAGGCGGCAGCAGATGCTGAGTGTTTGCGCTGCATTAGTGCTAATGGCTGCCCCATTAAACCTCACTGCAGATGGGTTGCTATGGAAGTCCAGGGGAAAATGAAGCAGGAGCAAGAGCCTGAACGGCTGGGAGCTGCTGCCAGCAGTCACTCACGATCCATCTCTATGGGGAAGGTTCCTTTTTCCTTGTTTTCTGGAGTTTCCAGCTACAAGCCAGCCACACTGGTATTCTGGAGCTGAGTTCAGCCTCCCACCTCAGCAGGCTTTGCAAAGTGCCTCCCTGTTCTCTCAACAATCTCTTCATCCTGTCTTGCTTCATCCCTGCTCGTTGCGCTCATCCACCCTCAGTCTTCTCACGTCTACCAGCTGTGCCAAGCCAGGGCTGTGTCCCCAAATCAATTCTGGACATAGGATCATTTTCCTTGGTCAAAAGTAGCCTTGGGCCCAAGGTCACTCATACTCTGAGCACCCTCATGAGTTCCCTCGAGCTTGTTTAACTCCAGGGCTGGGTGGCAGCTCAGAGTGGCATGGAGGGCAGGGATATGGGCAGCCCGTGGGGAGAGATCATGCCCTTCCCTGCCTGCACGAGGGTCTCTCAGGGATGCACATTCACCCACTGGAAAAGGCTGCAGGAGCTCTGCAAAGGTGAGAGCTGGGTTCTGTTGCCTGAGTGGGCTCCCACCAAGGGACAGGGCAACCACCTGGCCCTGGTATGGTAGGAAACCACAGAAAATTCCCCGTTTGCAGTGGCCTGGCCAAACTGTTTTCCCAGTGAGAATCTTCTGGCCTACAGGCTTCCATTCAGAGGTCCACTGGGATAGTCCACTCCGTGCAGAGCCATGAGAGTTTGTCCTTCAAGGCACATCAGGGCTGGTCCCCTGCTCTGGATGTCCCCAGTCCTACCCCTTGGCCATGGCAGTGGTTCTGAACCCGCCCTGTGCTGACCATCCCCAGCAGCAAATGCAGGTACCAGGACAGCCCACCCTGCAATGGAGTTTTCAGGTTTCCATCCTCTGTTTGCTGCCCTGCTTGGGCAAGGGACCTGCAGAAGTACCTACAAAAATGCTGAAAGGTCCTGTTGCATTTTTTGCTGCCATCCTTTGTATCCATCCTCACTGACAAGCTGCCATGTCACCTGTCAGACATCCCAGCCAGCTCCATGTTCTCCCAGCTCTTTTCCATGTGTGTGCTCCGCTTTCCTCATGAGTTTTCCTTGGGTTCTTTTCCAGACCTTCAGCCCCACCCCAGCAGCATCAGCAGGGTCTCAGGTGTCCCACACTCGCATGGTATGTGGGAGTTGGGCCGTGCTGACCTGGGGGATGCTGTCAGAGGTGCAGATCTGCACTGCCAGCCACGGAATGCATCCCAAGGCAACATCACCATCATCATCATCATCATCATCATCATCATCATTGCTGTGTGTCAGTCTGCTGGGCCTGCCAGAGCTATTTGTGCCTTTAAGGGACACTCCAGTGCTGCAGAGATCCATCCCTGGATTTATGTGCGCTTGGCAGGATTATATAAATTGCCTTTAAAAGTTGACTTCTTTATAAGCCATTTTCTGCTTCATAAAATGTTTATTACTGTTGTTTTTCTCCCAGTCTCCTTCCTCACTGCATTTTCCATCACTATACTGGGAAGCTCCCCTCTTCCTCTGCTGGCTGCCCCTCTGCCTCCCACCACACCCCACCTTTTGATGTTGGAAAGGGCCCTTTGAAGGGTCAGAGCCCAGCAGGCCCTTTTTCCTTGGAAAAGAAAAATAGCCATACATGGAGCTGTGGATGTGGGAGCTGCTGGGGACAGAGTTTAACCACTGGGTGGGTTTGGGGTGTGGTGACATTAGTGGAGGTGGCAGGGGGATCACAAGTCCTGGACAGCCCCACGCCGTTGCCTCCATCTGTAACCCCTGCCTGCAAACACATGAGGAATAACAAAGCCCAGATAATTTCAAGCTCCATTAGAAACAAAACTCCAGGGAAAAGGGGATCGCTGTTTGCCAAATGCGGATGGACAGGAGCAATAACAGAGACTGTGCTCCTGACTGCCCAGGAAAGGTGTGGGATAAAATGAGGGGACGTGGCAGCAATGTCTGGGTGCTGCATCCTCCAGGTGCAGGATCCTGCCCCATGCTGCTGCTCCACCTGGCACTGCTGGGTGTGTGTCTGCAGGGAGTGGCAGCCATGCCCTGGCTCTGGCAGCTCCCGTGGGCTGGGCACGGCCACACAGGCAGGGCTTTGTGTTCAAAGCAGCATCAGAAGGGCGAACGCCATCTTCTTATCCTCCTTTCATTTTTCTTCTCCTTTAATTACAGATCCTACTTATCGGCTGAGAACAGAAAGATTGTCTCCGTAACCTTGCACTTGCCCTTGTAGAAGGTTTACCTAAAAAGTTAGAAAATAAAATCAAATACTCTAATTTGCAGTCGTCTTGCCATTTCAAACCCAGTTTTCATTACAGCACAGAAAGTGCATTGAAGCTGTGTTTATAACCCCCTTTTAGATAACAAATCACATTTTCTTTTGGCTGGCGAGTGTGTAGAATTGATATTTTTTTTTTCAGTTTAATGGGTTTGTGTGTTCAGGAATGATCTCCATCAACTGAGAGTCTTTATTGTGTTTGATATAATGTCAGCTTTCATTACGCTCGGAGAATTACTGTGCTATAGCACCAACCTTGCTGCTGTAGCGCCGGTGTGGCCGAAAAGCAGAACAAGAAAATCATTCACAAAACCCCTGTGTCAGTGCTGTTCCCTCTTAAAAACCAGGGATGGGGCTTGAGGGGGCTTTCCCAACCCCCCACTCTGCAAGACATCTGGGCCATCCATGGTGTCTCCATGGCTGTGATGGTTTGGTGTAGGGGTTGCTGGCTTTCCTCTCAGTGCTGCTTTCCCATTCCATCCCGTCCTGTGCCTGGAAAGGCAGGGGGTCTCCAACAGCCTCTCTGTGTGTGCTGGCATCCCTGTGGCACCTGGGTGCAGTGGAGGGGAGCAGCAGCCACACCTTGTTTGAGGCAGCCTCAGAGGAGCAGGACAGACAGGAGATGCCATGTAAAGAAGAATAGCTGGCGAGATGTGATCAGATAAAACATCTTCTTGGGGAGATGAAAAAACTGTTGACAGGTCACTTAAATATTTCCCCAGCTCTGTCAGAGAGGCAGAGGGAGGAAATTGCTTTTAAAAAAAAGATGCCAAGGCAGATTATGATGACTGTTTCCACCTGTCCTGGGTAATGCATACGGCCCCTGATGGTGGATGGGATGCAGGGAATTCACAGTGCTACAGGAGAAGTGTGGTCCCCACCAGACCCCTTCTTGGTCTATCCAACAGCCTGTGGGGGCTGGGACTAACCATGAATATTGTCCTCTTCTAGGGACTAGGAAAGGATTCATCATGGTGTATATGGACAAGAATAGCTCTAGCCAGTGGAAATAAAGGTTCAGCCCCTACCAGCCACAGCCAGGCATGGCTGTGATTGCAGGTAGGAATTTCTCCCAGGAATTCATCCAGTCCCTTTGGAGCCTGTTTCTGGCTGTGGCCCTCACACCAGCCTGTGGCAGGTGTAGCAGGAACATTTTCTTTGCTCTGTTGTTCCCCAGCCAAGAGGCTGCTGTGCCCATGGCACAGACACCTTGGGCTGAGCACTCACCTGGCTGAGACCTCCAGCCCCAGCTGCCAGCCAGGACCAATTGACCTGCACAAACCAATCCCCAGAGACAGCCACTGGGCAGCCCCATCCCGCTCCTCGTGACCCAGGAGGGCTTGGCAGGGTGATGCTGTGGTGAGGACGTGCTGTGTCCCTGCTCACCCTCTGCTCCTCTGGCCACAGTGCAGGTGTGAGGCTGCAGGAGCTCTGTGACACACTGCAGGATGTCTTCTGTGCAACTATAAGCAAAAGCTGTCACTATTTTTGTGTGCTTAATGGTTCAGGGACGTGAAGAAGTATCTAAATACTCACTGTGCTCTCTAAGTGCTGATGGCAGAGGAAAGGTGGGCTTGTGAGCAGAGCCCCCACTGCTGTATGGGCACACCAGCTCCTGCTTGCTCTCCCCACCCACTGAACAGCCCATGGGTCTGACCAGGCACAGCTCTGGTCACTGGCTTGTCCCCACATTGGTAAGCCGTGGGCTGGGATGCTGGTCCTGCCACCACCTCCATCCGGTGGCTGGAAAACAGGTAGGTGCCAGCTCGGGATCCATCTTTTCTTGCCCACCACCCTCCAAGTTCCTCCTAACTGCCTGAAGGCAAACTGCTGCAGGATTTGGTTCTTCCAGAACCAATTAAATCTTGAAAGAGATTTGCTGACCAAAGGGTCACCTGTGCTGCTCAGAGAAATGAAACCCACAGCCGGAGGCTGAGAGGGACCAAAATCAATGCGCTGCAGCAGGATCTCTCTGCAAAACTGCCCCAAGGAGCTGCAGCATCTCCAGGGCACGTCATTAGCAGGGTGACCCTTACAAGATGAGCAAACCTGTGGAGTACTACAGATCCTACAGGTCCTTGGGAGAAGGATTAGCCAGATTAGGTGATTTTGCAGGAAAGCTCTATAGGGGAGAGCGAGCCATAGCTCTCCTGCAGTGTCCCTGCCAGCTGTGTGCTCCAGCTGGATGGCTGGAGCAGGGAGCTGATGTGCCACCAAAAGCTCTTTCGTGGCTTTTTTAGGGTGGTAACAGCTGCATGTGTGATATGGTTTGATTGCCACCTCGTTAGGTCACTGACTTGGAGGCTTGGGCCAGCAACCCCCTCCATCCAGACATCTCCAGGCTGCAGTGAGATAACAGAGCACTCTTTTCAGCATTATTTTTAGTTGTGTAATTGTTTTAGGCAAAAAAAAAGTGTTTGAATGTTTGTAGAGGGCTGTGTCAGGAGTTGTGGGAGGGAGTGCCCCTCACCACGCACCTGAGACACCTGTGTGCCCCTCCTTTTCCTGGGCTGTGTCTCATAGCTGTTCTGCTGGCAAGGGAGCCCCAGTGCCAGAGCAGGGTCCTCCCTTGTGCTGCTGGCAAGGCTCCAGCTTGCAGCTCTCCAGAAGCTCACAGCCTGGATATTTAATCAGCTTTTTGCTTGGTGTTTTGGTGTGAAAACAGTGAAGGTGTGGAGCACAGGGCCCCTAGGAAGAGCCCAGGGGGGTAAGGAAGGAGCCAGGGTCCCTGGAGAGACTCTGGCATGCAGCATCCCCAGGGCCACCTCCAGGAGGTCCCACCTGGGTCAAGCCTTGGCCAGGGGTTGCCCAGTGACACTGAACCACAAGGGTTTGTGGTGTAGGTGCGGTGGTTCCTTGGTGGTTTTGCTGGAGAAGCCTGGGCCGTGGCTTCAGGGACAGTTACAAATCCATCTGGGATTCCACTGAACTCCCACAGTGTTGCACTGAGGGTTTAGGAGCTGAAACAACCCCACACTTTCCCACCAGCAACACAGCCATGCAGTGCCATTGTGCAGGTGGCACTTGGCAATTTAGCCACAAGGAAATGGACAGTGAATAACACATCATGGAGCAGCAGCTCCTCCTTGTCAGCCTCCCCTGCAGTGGGAACCAGTGTGTGCTTCCTGCAGGCTCGGTTGCAACAGACAGCAACAATATTTTGCCTCAAAATCCCTTGACATCTTCACCCCTTTATTTTCTTTATTGGTATTTATTCTGAAAGGCTCTAGAAATACCAGTGCTATTTACATAAACTGGTGCTGTTTAACATGGACTGGAGGAGGAGGAGAGGATTATGTGAAGAAGGCAAATGTGGTTTAAAAAAAATATTAGGGAGCAGTAGTTTTGTTGGACCCCTTGTTGCCTCTTGGAACATCCATGGCATCTTTTTAGGACATCTCTGAGGGCTCTATCACGCCTTCTTGGAACAGACACAGGCTCCAAGTAGCAAGGACACAGATGCCCTGCCAGCTTCCTCAGTCTCCCTTAGACCCCATGGAAAACCCCCGGCTCCCAGCATCAGCAGGGCTGTGGCAAGGATTGTGGAGCCTGGCATCAGGGCACATCTCAGGGCCAGGGCTGTCCCACACGTGCTGTCTGGCGTGTGGAAACCTCAGCCACAGCCCGAGTGTGGCTGAGATCTCACCCAGCTGCTCCTGGGGTTGACAGGGCTTGAAAGAGTGCCTGGCAAGGGCTCTGTGATCCCTTGAATGGGAGGGAGGGACGTCCTTACAGGAGCCCTGCTCCCCGTGCCATGCCCTGTGCCGTGGGAGCGGGTGAAGCAGGATCAGGGGCTCTCCTGGAACATCATCACCTCGTGCCCTCTCCACTGCGGGAGCGCGGCCTCTGCGCGTGGGAGGGGAACCGAGCTTTTCGGAGGAGCCAGTGGCAAATAAAATGAATAACAAAGCACCTTCTGCATGGCCGTTGTTAGTCACACTCACTCCTGATTAAAGATCATTAAACATGAAATTAGCTCGTTTGTGTTACGGGTCTCCCGGGGGTTCCTTTAATTAGGAAGCGCAGATGGCCGCGGACCCAGGGAGACGGCGGTGCCGGCGAGGGGCAGGGGCGTGCGTGGGGCCGAGAGCCGTGCGGGAAGGGCAGCTGAAGAGAATTATCCTTTTTTTTTCTTTTCCTCCTTACTTGTTGTTGTAAACCCCTCAGCATTTCACAACAAATCACAGATAATTAATAAGTGTGTTCCCTTAATGACTGGGCTTTTTAATGGCAGAAATTGGAAGATGCTGCGTCAATTTTTTTTTTTTTTCACTTTCCCCTCCCGGTGCCGTCTTATCTCAGTCATTAAGAGTCGCAGAGCCCGCGGAAGCGGCGGCCCCTCTGCTCAGGAAGATGCTGGAATTGCCCTTTGCAATCCCTTATGGGGAGGCATGGGCTGCACGGCCTGCCAGGGTCCTCTGCTGATGTCCCAAGATCAGCTTCAGGGGCTTTCCCACCTCTCGGGAAGCCGGGAGAAGCCACTGAAAACCATTCTGGGGAGCAGTTTTGTGGCTAAGAGGGTAATCCCGGTGAGGGGTTAGTGACAGCCAGCGCTCAGGGGGGCCAGGCTGGTGGAAAAGGTGGTGCCGGCTGCCGGGAGAGCTGCTCGCCCCTGCTGGTCCCGTTCTCCAGCAGGAGCCCACGGCCAGGCTGGGATGGATGTCACGGTGCCACCGTGCCTGGCACTGGGCTGTGTCCAGGCTGGGTGCGGCACAGCAGGACAGGTGCGCAGTCAGTGCCATTGAGGTTTTGGCCGTGTTTCTCCTCGGGGTCCAGACCGCTTTCCCCGTTCCATGATGACAGCAGTGATCACCCCAGGGCGCTGCCCGTGCCGGAGAAGGCTGGTTGGCTGCTGCTGGTGATTGACTGGCAGACGTGTCAGCACCACGACGGCTGCGGGTGAGCCGGCATCGCGCTCGGTCCCGGCGCGCTGGGAAGAGTCTCCGAGTGCCCTTTAATTACCCTTTTTACTGGTACACAGAACGCTGTTGTGACAGCATCGCTGCTCTCCCAATTGCCTCCTCAGGAATTTTATCAGCTGTCTCGCGTCTTGACACTCTGGGAAGAGGAATCCAAGCAGACCTTTCTGCTTAAATAGGCTCTAAATACCCCAGATTAACGACGTGCAGTTCTCTGTGGAAGCAAGGACACTTTTCTCCCTGTTTCTGCAGTGGAGAGAGGGGCCTGGGTGGGCTGCAGGGCTGCTGCCTGCCATGCTGCCTATACCTGGCTCTTCCGTGGCTCCTGATGTTTGCAACATAACCAAAGCACCCTGGTTGTGGGGACGTGGCACAGGCTTGCACCTGGTGACAGTGCAGAGGCTGCGGTCACACCAGTGTCACTGTCACTGGGCTGTTGGCCCCGCAGTGCTGTGGGGAGCAGCAGTCATGAGTGGAGGGAAGCATGGCAGGCAACGGCCAGTCCTTGGAGGGTGGATGTGGAGGATGTGAGGCCCTGAACATATTCCAAGGACAGCATAGCCTGGGAAGGGTTCAGTCCCCAGCAACGTGGTGGCTGCCAACAGCATGAGAGAGGTGCTGAGGGGACAAGTCAGGGGGAGGACTCCTTTCCCATCCCTGTCCTTTACTGGCACTAACAGCTCTCCCCTTTCTCTGCAGGAGGAAGACATCGAGTACTACGACTCCAAGGCTGACACTGAATATGTAAGTACTGTCTCGGTGGCATCTCTGGCACAGCCACCACCCTGGTCCAGGGCTGAGCCCCTCGCCCGTCTGTCCCAGCACTGTACCAGGGTCATGGCACAGCATTTGTCACAGGCAGTGTAACCAGATTCTGCAGCGGGCAGCAAGTGCCCGGTGTGCAGCCGTGTCCCCCAGCTGAGCCATGGTGACATCTGTCCACGAGCACCGGGCCTGGCAGCGGGCAGGTGGGCAGGTCACTCTGTTGCCTGCAGAAGTTTCTAAAATTAAACCTGGCATCTGAAATTCAAATAAGAGCAAACCTTTAATTAGAGACTGAATCTAATTCTCTGCCCTACTCTGAGCACAGCCATCCTGTGATTTCTGGCAATCGGTGCTTTACCTACAGGCCTGTCAGCTCCGATCTCCCGGTGCTCCCAAGAGAGCCAGCATTTGCCAGCTCCTCCCTCCCCGTGGTGACAGTAAGGGTGACTTCACCCAGGTGCTGTGCCACGGGCACAGGGAGCTCCACCAGCAATGCTTGGTGCCCTGGGGCACCCCGCTCTTCCCTGGGGCACCCCACTCTGCCCCGGGCATCCCACTTTGCTGGCAGGTCACTCAGCTCCCACACTGTGCTGTGGGATCCTTACGAAATAGGGACCTGTCAGGTCAGTAATGCTCTTGGTGTGAGGCTGCTGAGCAGAGTCCTTGGAGCTGACCAGGAGCCCCAAGCACAGCAGGGTGCAGCCTTGAGGACAGCCCCAGCCAATGCTGGTGCACCAGGACTGCTCCTTATCCCCTGGCAGCAGATGTGCCATGGAGAGACAGTAACACAGCAGGAGGGAACATGGTGTTGGCAGCAAACCACTTGCAAACCACATGGCCTCATCCAAAAATAACACTCAGGTGACCCCAAGAGCATTCTGAAGGCCTTGTGCAGAAGGGAGGGGAGGATCTGGGCTTGACGGGGTCCCACCAGCTTGGGTGACATGCCCTGCACTGACCTCTGTCTCTCCTCTCGACCCACCCGGGAGTCTATGCCCCAGAGCAGAGCTGGGGACAGGCTGGAGTGGAGGATGGATGCCTTCAGAGCAGAGCTACTGACTAGCTGCCAGTGTCATTATCTCCAGGCAGTGACAGTAAGAGGGCTCCTTGGCAGGGGAAGCAGCCACGGAGAGTCGGGGAGGTGGGGTGGAGAGGTTGGGCAGATGCTGTGACTGAAGTGGAGGGCACTTGCTCTCCTGAGCAGGTCTCCCTGCCCACAGTCCCACTCTTCTACAGCTGAGGCTGCAGAGGATGTCTCCTGTCCCTCCCCAGCCTGAGGGGAGCTACCAAAGGAGGGAGGAGAGGATCCTGCCATGGCTGCTCTGGAGAGGATGGAGCTAATGGGCTTAAAATACATTAAAGGGGATTTTGGATAGAAGTGAAGGAAAAACTGGCAGGCGGTTGAGGCAGGAGGAGACAGCCTGGGGAGCAGAGCAACTCCCAACACAGGGGATGAGGAGCAGGACTAATACATCCATCAGGCTGGGCTGGGCTTTTGCCGTCACTGCTACAGGGCAGGGGACAAAAGCTGGATGTCCCCCTGCCTGCTGTTCCCCTGAGTGTCACACCCCACTATCCTGGTCACATTAGGCAGGATTAGGAAACAGGAGGCATCTCAACCTTGGAGCTGTGCCCTTGGAGCCCTCCCAGCACAGGGGGCACTGGGGAGAGGCTGTGCACAGTGGCATGGCACTGTGTCCCTGGGGACTGCAGGGCTCAGCTCCCTGACATGTCAGGGATGAACAGCCCTGCAAATCCATCACCAGCCACATCAGCTTTAGTCCTGCTCTGGGGAGACCCCAAGCAAAATTGCAAAACTGGGGGTGTCCTATTGTTGGTGTATATGGGTTTGGCAAGGAGGGCACTTCCTTACCTCTGCTGTTGCTTCCTTACCAGTGAAATCCCAGCAAATTTAATTCCAACAAAAATAATGGGGAAAAAAAAGAAGGTGCTGCTGAAGTAAAACAGGAGGGAGATGATACCAGAAGGTCTGAATGGAACGTAATAATGATCTTTCCATCCTTTCTTTATTTAGCTTCAATTTTTCTATTTAAATGGAGCAGGATGTAGCTGAGCCAGAGTTGGTGCTGATGGACAATGGCTGCTCCCCGTAACTGGGGCTTATTCACAAGCCTTACACCAGCTTTAACTGCAGTCAGAAGGAAATGAGCTTCCTATTCATTTTGCCTGCACCTCAGCTCCGCTATACCCCCAAACAGACTTTGGATTTCCAAGTGTTTTTTAACAAATGGAAACATCAGAAAATATTCCCAGGGGTCCCCAAGGCTGTCAGAATGTTTGCAGAAGCGAAGTTTTCACCTTTCCCCTGTAGCAAGGGCCATGGGGTTTATGTGGGGAGAAGTGTTGAAATCAGCAGACGGTCTCAGTTGGGTGTCATAGGCAGAACAACACAGAAATAAAATAATTTTCCATCTTTTGTGTTGCGTTCGTGGCAGGGGATGATGCTTTGTCAAAGCTGAGCCTGGGCCGTACTGTACTCAGGTGGAAAACAGCACAGCTGTGTGAAGGTATCCTGGCCCCAGGGTCAGCCCTCCAGCACCCACCCACCCTCCTGAGGTCCTGGGGAGGGGCTGATGGTGGGAGGCTCCGTGCCAGCCTCAGCCCCCTCTGGTGCTGGGGAGGTGGGGCTGCCCACTCACTGCTCACCCCTCACTGCTCACCCCGCTCAGTAGCTGCAGCAAGGAGTTGGGGGGGGGAAAAAGACCCTAAATGTCAGCAGCAGCAGATGAAGGGTGTTGGAAAATTTAATCTTCCAACTTTCTCAACTAATGTGACATTTGGATTTCCTCATGATAAGCTATCAGCCCCAGAAGTTTCTTTCTTTTGCCTTTTTTCTTTTTTCTTTTTTTTCTATTTTTTTTAACTTCTCTCCTCTGGCTGGTAATTTAAAAATAAATGGTCTAGAAAGATCTCTAAACAGCACCTTTGGCAAAGATTAAAAAAAGCAAAGGGGAATAGGGGAGCAGGCTGGCGGGAGATGCTGATTGTTATTTATAACCTGGGCTGCTGTAAAAGCAGGAATGTGGCTGGACCATCTCCCTCCTTGGCATTAAATTACCGCATTTCAGGAAAAACTGATGTGTGTAAGGAGAAAGACCCTTCTGCACAGGCCTGGAATTTCTCAGCCACGTGTTGGGGGCTGGCATTTATATCCATTATTAGCAGAATCACAGCGTGTTGATATGAATATTTTGCTGGCCTTTCCAGACTTAGCATGGATGGATGCCCCCGGGAGATTGAAAAGGCTGTGCTGGGATCTGGGTGTACTCTGGATCATGTGTGGGGCAGGTCGGGGGAGGCAGGGATGCTGTGGCTGGATCCACCCTGCGTTTGTCATCGGGACTGCCATTTGAGCAGCCGTCATTAGCTGTGATGGCTGGTTCCCATGGAGATGAGCAATGAACAGGGGGGTTTGCATCTGCGGGAGCTGCCAGGGACCCTGGGGACGAGGCATCGCCACTGCGCCAGGTCACAGCACCTCCAAACCCTGGAGTCCACGACAGTCCTGGTGTCCAGGGGCTGGCTGGCTCTCCTCAGCCAGCACCAGCCTGCATGGGACAGAGGGCAGACGCTTGCCCAGAGCGTGGCAGCCTCCAGTAGAGCCGCTGGATGGTGCTGATGGTGCTCACTGGGTGTTGGGGCATCTCTGGGTTTTGTCGCCTGTCTGTCATTTTGGGAGACTGAAGAGAAACTGTGACTGACAGCCCAGCTGCGAAAGCAGTGGAGATTGCAAAAGCTCTCAGGGAGTGATGACTTCTTGCTGAAGCAGTAAATATGTATCATATTGATATATTGCCGTGGAGTCGATTTCTAATGGTGTGTAGCAAATAATATATTCAAACTGTAGCATCTATTTGTGTTATGTTGTACATACTGTAACAGATAAATAGATGTTTCCAAGTTCTTTTGAAATGTAATGATGACGAATGCTGCAAGATCTGACTGGGGGCCTGCCGAGATGCTCACAGTTAAACCGATGTAAATTCAGGAGAACTTGAATCATCTGCTTTGCTCTAATTTTAATTTAATGCAGAATTTCCTTCCTCGGCCTTCCCAAGGTGTCCCCTTGCATTCCAGATGCTCCCCTCCCTGCCTGGACTGGTGACAGCTTCACCTGCCTTCATGTGGCTGGAAATTACCCCCTTTTCAGGGGCCAAATTCAGCCTTGCTTAAACAGAAATAACTCAGTTGAGGTTGGGGGATTTATGGATAAAGGGCAAACGTAGCTTGGATAACATCAGCTCTTTCTGCAGGTCTGTTTGCCATATAGGTGTCAGTGATGCATGAAGTGCCCCACGTATAGATAGCTGTATATTTGTCCTCGAGATCTATACATGCACCTCTTCACAGCTCCATGAATGAGAGCAGCCAGACAGCACCGAACCTGGCAGCATACAAATTAGCCCCTCAGAAGTGGGTGAGATCACAGAATAATGATAAACAGAGGAGCAGTAATTATATACAGTAGTTCCAGCTCCGATGAAGTGGGGAATAGCCATGCCAGTGTGGGGAAAAGAGGGAGGGTTGGATTTTCCAGCTGCTGCTGGTGGTGACAGGGGCAGCGGGTGGGCTGTGGCAGGGTGCCCTGCTGATCTGAGATGGGGAGGGATGGGGAGCTGTCACCAGGAATTTGCTGGGCTGAGGAAAAAAAGGGTTTCGTGTCAAAGCGGAGTTTTTGGTGCTGCGGATGCCCTCAGGCCACGGCTTTATCCCAAAGCTTGTTTTCAGCAGGCACCTCTGTATCACTGTCTGGTGCTCAGAGAGGTTTGCAGGGATGAATGTTGTGTGTGCTGTCCCCCAGAGAGCTGAGCCCCCCATGGAGAGCAGGCTTGGGGCCATATCCACTCTCCGGGCAGCCCATGGCCCACAGCCAGAGTGCCAGCCCTGCATCAGCACCACGATTTTGCACGGGCTCCGTCAGTTTTTTGCCTTTTTCTCCAGATTTACGTGAAATTGAGAGCATAATCTTGATTTTGATCTTGGAGACATGGCTCCAGGGAGCTGGGAACAGTCCCTGCCTGCCTCCTGCTTGGCTACTGCAGCTGTAATTGAGTTCAGCATCTACCTGGGCAGCTGGAGCCCCTGCACAGGGGTCAGCTGGGCAGTGTGTTTACACTCACAATCCATCGGCTGGAATTAAACCCAAACCTTGTATATCAATCCTGTTATTCTCCCGAGCTGTGGCGAATGGCTCTCAATGTCATGGGAATGTCACCACCTTAGTGGCTGGCTGGAGGTGTTGCAGAGGAGGTGACATTTCTCCATGTCATCTGTGAAGGGGAAACGGGGAGGGGGCCAGGATGGGTGTTAAACAAGCTTCGTCATTTCCCACAGTTTTCCTTTAAATATATGGCTTTTCCTGTGAGAAATTCAGGTCTTTGTTCCCTGGGTTTTGTTGAGGAGAGCCTGGCCAGTGGGAGAGATGCTTGCAGTGTGCCACTGAGGACAGCAGGATGGGACCATCCCCTATCCCTTGTGTTCCCTGGTGTCGTGGTACTTTGCTGTGGACAGTGTGGGGCATCCCTTCAGGTGTCTAGTCCAGTTTGGGCTTGACACTGTTGCCTGTCCCTGCCTGTGGATGGTGCAGACAGCTCTGCATCCCTGCCCCTCTTCAGCAGGGATGTAGCTCCAGGAGCACAAAGAGCAGGTGCTGCATCATCCTCCTCTCCCTCCTTCCTACCCTGAGCATCTCCCAGCTGGCTGCAAACAGCCTTCCCCAGCTGCTGGGCTCGTGGCAGGGATGGGCAGCTCAGAGCCAGCACCTTCTCCTGGGTTTCTCTGTTCCTGGTGGGGTGGGAGAGGCTATTTCTCCAGCTCTGTAGCAAGCCCACCCCCATTCTCACTCTTCCCCACACTTTCCCATGCTTCAGCTCCCACCCTGTCCCTTGTCTGCAACCATCCAGCTGTTCTGCCTGCACCAGCTCAGCCCTGCCTGCCTTTCCAGAGGGATTTTACCCTTCGTGCCATGCTGGCAGCAGAGCTGGGGAATGGAGAGGAGGGCTGGGAAGGTGAGGGACTGTGTTCCAGCACCAGCAGTGGGGAATTCGCTGTCTCTCCACCATAATTAAATATTGTTTGCATTGCTTATTGACAGAGCGCTAAGCTGCACTCCGTTTTAATTTGCTCTTTGATAGTTGCCTTTTGCTGCTAATTGATTTTCAAGGCCTTTTTTTTTTTTTTTTTTTTTTTTTTTTTCCTATTTCTGATTTAATACCTGCTGTGCTACCAAAGCTGGAGAGGCAGGGGTAACCAGGGCTCGCCTTTGTGCCCACCTGCTCCTGGCAGGCCAAATCCACACAAGATCTGGCAGGGCTGGTCTCCCCCATGAAACATTTGGTGATGGGCTTCACGTGGAGGTATTCTCAGTGTCCATTCAGGGTTGGAACCCTGGATGACCCCGTGTGCTCTGCTCCTTCCCCAGGACGATCCCGATGGAGAAGAGATCGAGAGGGAGAAGTCCAACTCCTTGAAGCTGGAGTTCACTGATGATGACAACTTCAAGACCAAGGTTAACTATTCATACGCTGCCGTGCAGATCCCCACGGACATCTACAAAGGCTGTGAGTGCCCCTCCTCACCCTCTCCAATTTGTGCTGCCTGGCTCTGCATCCACCTCTCCTGTCTGGAGCACTGCAGTCCCAGGGACCTCTGGGTGCCCTAGATGGGTCTTGGTGCCAAGGCAGGCCTGCTCCCAGACAGGCAGGCAGTGAAACAAGCAGAGTCACCATATCAGGATCGAGGTGACAATGTGCCCCTCAGGGAATCTTAAGAGCTCAGCACAGGCAAAAGAGACAGATCGGGGATTAGGAGTTATTAGGGAAGGGATGGGGAGCAAAGGAGAGGTGGTGATTATGGCACAGGGTAAAGCTCAGCTGTGCCCACATGGCTCTGATCCTCCTGCAGAAGAGCCCAGCAAAGCTTGAGAAGGCTCAAAGTGGGCACCAGAGACATTCAGAGGGATGGAGCAGCTCTGTGCAGGAGCAACAACAGAGGTAGCGCCGACCTGCTTGTAGAAGGGATTGAGACATAGCTGGACAGTGGCAGAGGATGAAGCAGGGATGCTGCCCGTCTTCAACCTACTTGGGGCTGAGGTCATGAAAAGGGAGAAAAAGCAGCTGTAGTCCCGCAGGAAGGCAGCCAAGGGTGTCTGCAGGACAGCGTGATGCCACCCCATAGCTAATTAAGCCCCTTCTGCCGCGACGTGCAGGGGGAGTCAGCCCTGCGTCCGTGTCCCTGTGGCTGCCGGAGGACACAGGCTGCTCCTGAAACTGGGATGGGGCTGGTGTGCCAGCTCGGGAGCGGGCAGGGATGGACGGATGGGACAGGATGCGCCACACCAGCTTCAGTCCCCACCGAGCGGTGTGACGGTCCCTGAGCTTTCAGATCTCTCCGGTACCTCGCCCTGCTGCGGTGGCACATGGGGACAGTCGGTCTCCATTTCCCTCTAGTGGCTGCTCGGCTCCGAGCTGGGACCGCTCCCCGATGGAGGGACATCCTCCAGCACCCGCCGGCCGCATCCTGCGCCCAGCCCCAGACCCTGCTGTCATGGGCGTCCCCAGTTGCCCCACAGCACCCAGGGCACCACTGTCCCCACACCTCTGTTTCAGTGGCACTTGCTGAGGTCTCCTGGGTGGTGATGGTGGCGATGGGGGCCGAGCTCACGTTCCTGCCCCGCACGGCTCGTTACGGGCACGGCTGTGCTCGGAGCCGCGTCCGTGCAGTGATGTCACCGCGGAGGCAGCGGTGGATTAGGAATTTGCAATTAGTTTTATTACCCAGATAGCGCTGGGCAGGCAGCTAATGAAGCACATCATGCGAGCCGGGTGGGCTGCCCAGGGTGAAATATTCGTTCCTCCTCAGCCCTGCTCGCCAGCCGACGCCGCGGCTGGAGCCCCGCCACGGCCACATAAATCACCCCACTCAGCCCTGGGACGGGAGGAGGCTGGAGATCAACGCGCTCCAGGGACTCACAGCTGCTCAGAGAGGGACGCTGGAGAGGGGGTGTGGCAGTGGGGGCGACAGTGCAGGGACTGTCAGTGCCCCTTACCAGACAGGGAAAGGGGCTGCAGCCACAGGCACAGAGCGTGAGGGCCCAGGGATCAGGCCACGTCCGGCCGCACCGGGCTGCTCCAGAAATCCAGGCTGCAGGGAAGGGTCTACAACTGCTGCTCCACAGAGAGCGGTGCGGGGTGAGGGCACGGCCCCACGCTGTCCTGCCAGGGACAGCCGTGAGCGTGGCGAGTCCCCGCAGAGCTGTGGGCGGGAGCGCGTCCCGGTGGGACCGGCGGAGAGGCGCTATCGCTGCCTGGCACGCTAATTAAACCCTGCGGCGACGCCCGCCGCCGTCACCCCTCGCTACACACACAAATTACATCCTATATGTGTTTTATTTACTGTGACATTTTTAATTAAATATGCAATCGCTCGCGGGGAGGGCGGGGCCGGGCTTTCTCTGATGGGGACAGGGACCAGATGGGGACAGGGACGGGGATGTTACCCGTGGGGCTGGCAGCTCTGACCTCGGCAGAGAGGGACAGGAGCCATCCCTGACCATGGACACAGCTTCATCACTCTGCTCGTGGTGAGAGTGTAGGAACTGTATTTGTTCACAGGGATGATATGGGGGCTAATTCCTGCCCAGAGAAGGGGTAGGGGCTGCATTCATGCTCAGAGATAATTTAAGGTCTGTGCTGGGGCACAGGGATGATACGAGTTGCATTTAGTACAAGCAACTGGTGTGGCTGAGGGGCCCCAAGGGTCTGGGTGTGTAGGTGCTGCCAGGGATATCATGGATGTGTCAGGGCCCAGCCCCGTGCCCAGCTGAGGCTGGCAGCAACTGCCCAGGGCTGCTCCAGGCAGGCAGCAGCCTGGCAGCCAGCTCATAGCCACTTCTCCTGGGAAAAACCACGTCCTGTGTCAGAGCCAAACGAGAAATCATCCTAAGTGCCCACATAACAGCACTGTGTGTGGGCACAGTGCTGAGGAATGGCTGGGGAGATACGGATAGAGTAAATCATGGTTTGAAGGCATGGCTGCCTGAGGGAAGGACAATTCTTCAGCAGTCATGCTAGGATTTCCTAATCCAGGATTCATCCTGGGTGAAACCTACCCACTTTCTGCCAGTGCCTTGGGACCACAGTGAAGGCTTGAATGGGTGATGACAGTGTTTCCAGAAGGGACAAGTGTGGGAGGAAGGCTTAGGAGAGCTAAATATACTCCTCAGATGTACACTGGCTCCTCTGCAGCACCACATTGCGTTGTTTTGCCCAATGCCAAAGAGATGGGGTGTTTCTGAGAGTTCTTGCACACCAAAAATGCACTGAGGGTCCCCCAGGAGGGATCAGTGCCTGATCTCAGGGTGCTGCTGGCTCCTTGCTCCTGCAGTGGCACCCACCACTGGCTCCTCCATGCTGCAGTCCTGAGGCAACCCAGCACCAGTGGTCATCGTGGAATTCCCCTCCCACAGCATTTGGGGTTTCCCTGTGAGCACAGGGAGGTGCCATCCCAGCTCCCTGCCAGCTCCATACCTGCCTCACCACACTGCCCCCCCTGCTCTGCCAGCTCCCCTTAATTAATCACAGGCTGGGGCTGCCAGCAGCTTATCTTTTGCTTCAATAGCTGAATAATTTAAATCTGCTGTTTGTCGGCATCTTAATTGCTTTTGTGTCAGGTGCAGGGCCAGTGGGAATGCAGAGTGGGCCTGAGAGGCTCCACATGGCCTGTGGGGACACAAGCCTTGAGTTTCCAGGCTGGTGACTGTCCCCAGGGAGTGAGGCTTGCACAAGGAGTTTTGCTGGGAAGGGGGTGAGATGACAGGCCAGCTGTCCCCAGTGATGGCTGTGTCTGCCCCAGAGCAGATGGGGACAGTGAGCACTCTGGGGAGCTCTGAAGAGTGGCTCATTTCTCCGGGGACAAGGGACAGCAGAGTGGTGTTGGAGCTCCGTGGAAGTGAGGGTGTCAAGGGGATGTAGGAGAAGCTGGAAAGCCCCCACGGGCTTCTTCTTGGGAAGGGGCAGAGGGGACACACCTCTCCCTCCCTGCCATCACTTGGGGACATCACAGTTCCCACCACCCCTCAGCCCACCCCCAGCTCCACTGTTCTCTCCACCCACTCCCCCGTCTCTCTGTGTCCTTCAGCCACCGTCATCCTCAACGAGCTGAACTGGACACAGGCACTGGAGGACGTCTTCATCGAGAACAGGAAGGAGGATCCCTCCCTGCTCTGGCAGGTCTTCGGCAGCGCCACCGGCGTCACCCGCTACTACCCCGGTGCGTGGCAGGGAGAGGGGGCACAGAGGGGCTGTCACCAAGGGCAGCCAAGGCCTTCTCACTGTTGGATGTGGGCGAGCAACCCCCTGGGCCTGGTCTGACACATGGAACTGTCCTGTGCCAGAATCCATTGGTGTGAGCTCCCCACCTGAGCCTGCTGCTTCCTCAGCCCTGGGCATCTCTCTGCCCTGTCCCCCATGTCCCCCTGTCCCAGACCCTGGGACAGACAGCCTTGCATTGCTCACTGCCTGCCTTCCCCCCACAGCCACCCCATGGAGAGCCCCCAATAAGATCGACCTCTATGACGTGCGCCGGCGGCCCTGGTAAGGGGGTGCTGGGCAAGGAGGAGGGTCCTGGCTGGGAACAATCAGCTCCCTCCCCTGTTCATTTCGTTTTGGCACTGGCAAAGGGACACCATAACACAGGCAAGGGCATCTGAGCTGAGGCACTTGGCTCCTTTTCCCCTTACCTCTTCCTGGGAAAGCGGAGCAGGATGGAGATAAATCCTTGGGTGCGGATGAAAGTGTGGAGAGAACCCTATGCCCCCTCACCACAGCCATGGCTGCTGGCATTCAGTCCTGGCCAGCATTCCCATCCAAATGAGACAACAACTAGCTTGGAAACCACGAGCGGGGAAGATGGGGGGATGAATGGGCAGGCAGCACTAGGCTGTGGCTCAGTGATAGCTGAGCAGCCTTTCAGCCCACACCAAGTGAGGTGAGACTGAATGGGCTCCCCTTACCCAGCTGGAGGTGCTGGTGTGGCAGTGCTGGTTATCAGCTGGAGCTGGGGGAGCGACAGCCCCATCCTGCCCACACTTTCTGCCTAAAACTGCAGTCATGGAGAGGAGAGTGGGCACAAACCTCTGGCACGTGTTCAGGGAGCCCTGCTGGGCAAAGGATCATCCCCCTGTCCGGCCCCCTGCCCACATCGGGAGGGAGCTGCCCCTCTTCCTTGCCAGAAAATTAATGGCCCTGCTACTGTGGTTAATTGCCTTTGATTGCTCCACATTAATTATTAACTGTTCCCTTCAGGGGTGTCTGCTCAGGTTATTGCAGAGCAGGGACGGGAAGACTGTTTTGGGGTGGGGGCTGCTAATGTGTATGGGGGCTACTGAGCCCAGCTAAGCCCAGCTCAGCCCAGCTCTCTGCCCACTAGCCATGCTGGCCACCTGGTTGTCCACCCAGCCATGGAGGAGCAGCACACCCTTCATGGGAGGTCTCTCCTGCTGGGAGACACCTGGGGGAACCCTCCTTTGGGGTCTTCTCCTGCTCTCAGGCTGGGGTCCCGTGCAGGATACAGCCTTCACTGCTCCAGGGCCACGATCCCGGCCGCAGCCACGGGCGCCACTCCCCTGCCTTCCCTGCCTTCCCCTCCCCTGATGAATGGCCCCATTAGCCACAGCCATCGCCTGCCGAGCCCAGGGTATTCATCTGAGCCGGGCAGCCTGAGATGGATGTGCTGCCACAACCCATTACCGGCAGCATCTTAGTTGTGCTCTGTGCCACACCAGCAGCCCAGCCCCGGGAGCAGGGCAGGCTCCAAGAGCCTCCTCCCATGCCGGTGGGGAGGGGGCCCATGGGCAGCTGCCTGTCCTACACTCCAGCACAAGAGGAAGGTGCTGGGGGATGCTGCACCCATGTCAGGAGGGCGCCGTGTGTGCCAGCATCCTGCCCAGGTAATCACTTGTAATTAGGGAGCATCAGGCCCTGGGATTAACAATCAGAGCCTGCACCTTCCCCAGTCCTCCCCAGTAGTGGTGAGTAATTGATTCTAATAACACACTAATTAATTCACACAAGGCCCGATCCTGATCCAGCCAATAATGAGGTTCCCTTGGCCTTCAGCCACAGCAGGATCAGACCTCTTGCAATGGGCTGGTGAGGTGGGGCTGTGCCTGGCCATGTCTGGGATGGGTACTAAGCACTGTGCCACCCTCTCCCACACACGATGGCACAGCAGGGCTGGGAACAGGACCGGCTGCCTCAAGAGGTGAGGAAGGGTTCCCTAATTGTTTTCAGTGGGGAAGATTTACGTAGTGTTATTATTTTTCCTCCTCATAGCTAAAAATAACCTAATCAGCCTGGCCTTTGAAGCTACCAGGGGGGTAAATAGCATCTTAATATGGATGTGTGTGTCAGCATAATCAGCACGCAGGAAAGGGCCTGCGATGATGGAAGAGTTTAGCATTTAGAGCTCATTAGGCTGACACGGTGCAGAGCGGCAGTCGCTGGCCATCTGCTGTGCTGTGCCACAGGAGTTGAGTCCTTGCCTCCACCTGCCCACAGCCACCTCATCCCTGCTCCTTGCCATGGAGTCACCACAGCCCTGGGTGCCCAGGGCTCCCAGCACAGCTCCCCACTGCCTGTGCCCTGGCAGGGCTTTGCTGTTGCACTGTGCCCAGCACAGTCAGGGTCCTCCCCAAAATGAGTTGACCCTGCTGACCCCACTCTATACCCCACAGGTACATCCAAGGTGCCTCCTCCCCAAAGGACATGGTCATCATTGTGGACGTGTGAGTACACGGTGGGGGCCATGGCTGGGCTTAGGCCAGGATGGTGACACAGCTCGCCAAGGTGCCACTGTCCCACCAGTGGCTGCAGGGAAGCTGTGTGGGATGGCACAGCCCTGTGTGCCCTCGCTGCCAAGCCCCCAGCACCCCTGTCTCCTGCAGGAGTGGCAGTGTGAGTGGCCTCACCCTCAAGCTGATGAAGACCTCGGTCTATGAGATGCTGGACACCCTCTCAGATGATGACTATGTCAATGTGGCCTCGGTGAGTCCCATGGGGCAAATGGAAGGGCTGTGTCCCCAGGCACCTCCCAGCTCCCCAGCACAGGAACTCTTTTCCCCCACGCACACCTGGCTAAGGGCTCTGCAGACAGAAACACCATTCTGTGTCTTCTTAACCACCCACCTGCACATAAGCAAGGAAGTGGCTGCATAAGTAAGGAAATGGCTGCTCAGGGCTTGGCACACAAAAGCCACCCCATCATGGGGCATTTGGCAGAGATGTTCCTGCATGATCCCAACCAGCCACCTCCTGTCCATCAGCAGCCATTGATACCTTGCACCCCATGGCTCTGTCACCAGCTCGTGACCTCAGGCAGCACAGTGGCCATGCCACTGCGTGGTTGGGTGCCCCGCCCCTGTCTGGCCACCACCAAGCCAGCACTAATTAAAGTGTCTGGCCTGGCTCTGTTAGCTGGATCACTGCTCCCCTAATGAATGGGCCCCACTGCCAGTAAATGAAGCCATAAGTGAGAGGCAGCACCTGCTCCTGATGACAGCACAGAACAGCACTGCACGGCTGCTTGCATAAGCTGGGGTCCTGCAGAAGTGAGGGTGCAGGCAAACCCTGCGCTGCCAGCACCTACACCACACAGCTCAGTGCTGGATTTGTCCCAAGCCAAGCTTCAGCCTCAGCATCAGCCCTCCCTGGGATGTGGGACACATCTGGGTCACCTGCTGAGCTGAGCGTGAAGAGTGGCTTGTGCCTGCTGGTGTCTGCCCTGTCCCCTCTCTGTGACCCACTCCCCTCCGTTTCACCTCCCAGTTCAATGAAAAGGCAAAGCCGGTGTCGTGCTTCAAACACCTGGTGCAGGCCAACATCCGGAACAAGAAGGTGTTCAAGGAGGACGTGCAGGGGATGGTGGCCAAAGGCACAACAGACTACAAGGCTGGCTTTGAGTACGCCTTCGACCAGCTGCAGAACGTGAGCTGGGGGCTGGGCCGTGGGCTGGGGAAGGGGATGCACCTGTGGGTGCTGGGACCATGGGACAGCTCTGAGCACCTGGCTGCTGCTCTGTGCTGAGGGCTCCTTGTGCTTTTTCTCAATGCTGAGGGAGATGCCCCACCTCCAGGCATGCTGTACCCAGGGTTTTGCTGGCGAAAAATCTTGCTAATAACCTGGATTGTTAAAAGTTAGCAGGGCTGGGTGGAGGGGCCAGACACAGCCAGGCACTGTGCCAGAGGCAAAATAAAGATGAATGGTGCTATTTAGGTGCCGAGTGGCATTAGCCACAACATCATTCCCCAGCTGACAGTGTCTCTCCTGCCCATTCACCCTGGTCACCCTCTCCCCAGAGAAATGGGCTGGGAAAAGAGATGGGCTGGCGCCAGCCCTCCTGGCTGCATCCAGCCCTGTGCCCAGCGCTGCTGGCTCCAGGTGTGGCCTCAGGTGCTGTGTCTGCCCCACAGTCCAACATCACACGTGCCAACTGCAACAAGATGATCATGATGTTCACGGACGGTGGTGAGGACCGAGTACAAGATGTCTTTGAGAAGTACAACTGGCCCAATAAGACGGTGAGAGGCTGTGGGTCTGTGTGCTGGGCTGGGGCTGCTCACCACAGAGGAAAATGGCTGCTCCAGCTCCATTGCTGGCTTCTGCTCCATTTGCCTCCTTGCCATCATCCCTCCCCAACAGCCTGCTCCTGCATGGAGCCACTGCCCTGCTAATGGGTTTGTAGCTGCCTCCCACTTTCCTGTGAAGGAGGCATGGGACCAGGCACACTGTGGGATGCTGGGGAGGGAGTGGGGCTGGTGGGCTCCCTGAATGCTGGCCCTGACGGGAGCACACCCCAAGCAGGGGACAGGGCTGCTGGCAGGCAGACGAACCAGCAGGAAGGTCCCAGTTGCTTCCGTACCTGGAAACCTGTCGGTGGCGGGGCTCTGGCCCATGTATCACCCTCAGAAAGCACAGACCCTTCCAGGAGCAGAGGCACCAGAGCAAGGACCACTGAGTCAGGTGGCTTGAGCCAACACAGTGATGCTAGAGGGCAGAACTATCACCTGCTAGGCAAAGAGACAGGGACTCCCTTGCTGCCAGCACAGCCAGCACTTGTAGAAGTCTTCTGCCCACTTTTACACACTCAGTGGGCCATGGCAGGCAATGGCACACTGTGCCTGGGGAGGCTGTCATCACTGGGAGCACTGTGTGGAAAACAAGGGTGCCCAGTGGATGGCCCTCAGTGCATGTCCTGCCACAGGTGCGGGTCTTCACCTTCTCTGTGGGGCAGCACAACTACGACGTGACCCCGCTGCAGTGGATGGCTTGTGCCAACAAAGGTGAGCGGGGCTGGCACCCAGGGGGCTGCAGGGTGCTGGGCTCACCCCTCGGCTCCAGTGTGTGCCACTAGCAGCCCTGCAGCCCAGGAGGGGTGGGCAGCAGGACAGCCAGACTGCTGGACAGATGGATCTCCAGCTGCCTTTCTCTTCCTTTTCCAAGGTTACTACTTCGAAATCCCCTCCATCGGCGCCATCCGCATCAACACGCAGGTACAGCCGGGAGCCGGGCAGGCAGAGCCCTCGCGGGCTGCCCTGCCTGGGGGCGAGTTCAGGCAGCCCAGCCCCACTGGGGAGAGCCCACGGGCTGGCAGCGAGTGTGGCAGCAAGCTGTGGAGCCAAGCTAAGCCCTCAGCCAGGCCCTGCGCTATTGAAATAAGTAATTCATCTTCTGCAGCTCCCCATGGACCTGCTGCCTTTTGAGTGACTAATTATGAAACATCAGGCGTTAATCAGCACAGAGCAGAGCTGAGCGCGGGCAGGGAGTGAGCGTGGGCTGGGCCAAGCCCAGCAGAGCTGTGTCTGCCCCACACCTCCTCTCACTGCCTCTTTTCTGCCCCTTTTCTTTATGGGATGTGCACGAGGTGCCATGAGGGTAAGTGATGAGGGTCCCAGAGCAGGGCATCCCCTCAGGGCAGGGCTGGCATTGTGGCACGGGGGCTGCCTCCCTGCCCAGAGATCTTCCTTGGCAAGGTGAGACAGGAAGAGGGACACCTGCCCCAGGAGAAGATGGCAGTCAGGAACACAGCAGTGACATGGTCCAGGCATGATGGAGCAACCCCAGCCCCGGGAATGGCTGGGGGCTGTGGGGCTCTGGCTGGTGCTGCCTGGGGAGCCCCTGCCCTGCCTGTGCATGGCCAGTGGTGAGCAACACCTTGTTTACATCTTAATGGGCCTGTAAAGGTCCCAGTTGGAGCCAGTAGCGCCAGGTTTGGTGGCTGCCAAGCCCCCTCCCCTAGCTCAGCCTGCAGCTGGGGGCCTCACCCCATTAATATTCCTGGGTGTGCTTAGGGACAAGGTGTCACTGGGCTGGAGCGAGGAGGCATCTGGCTCCCACATCCCTTTCCTGTGTCCTGTGTCCCTGCAGGAGTACCTGGATGTGCTGGGCAGGCCCATGGTTCTGGCTGGGAACCGAGCCAAGCAGGTTCAGTGGACCAATGTCTACCAGGATGCCCTGGTAAGGACCCCCCAGCCCTGGGGTGCAGGGAGGGACCCCCAACCCCAGGGTACCACACAGGCCTAGGTGCAGGACCCCAAGGGGCATGTGGGTGGGGACTCCAGCCCCACAGTGCAGTTGGGGACACTGACCCTGGGGTCCCACAGAACTCCAGGGTGCAGGTGGATGGGGACAGCAGCCCCAAGGTCCTGCACAGGACATGCCCTGTCTCCCTTGTCAGGGGAGTAACCCACCTCTGCCCCTCCCGAGGCCATTGAGGGGCCCTGGGACATCATTCTGTGCTTGTGCAGGGGCTGGGCCTGGTGGTGACAGGAACGCTGCCAGTGTTCAACCTGACGGAGGACAGCAGTGACAGGAAGGTAGGAGACTGCTGCCCCTGCCCTGGCTGCACTGGGAGCCCTGGTGTGGGGCCACTGTGGGGTGGGAAAGGTGCCCTGGTGATGTGTGTGGCTGCAGGGGGGACACTGGCATCCCTGGGGTGCTGCCTGCTCTGCACCACCTGCCTGCAGTGACAGCAGGGGTGACTGCCATCCCCAGCACCTGAAATGGCCTTGGCTAGCTCTCACAGTTCAGTTGGGACAGATGACAGCTGCGAGTCCCTGGGGGGTGCAGTGTCCCATGGGGGGCTCCTGGGGAGCTGGTACATCCCACCCTGTGCCCCTGCAGTATCCAAACCTGACCCACACGTCCCCAGAGGGAGAAGAAGTCTGTCCTGCTGTTGCCCTGTCCCCGGGCTGGTGGTGGCAGGTGACAGCCCTGCTCCCACCCACCTCCCTCCCTGCATTTCCTTCCAGAACCAGCTCATCCTGGGTGTGATGGGAATCGATGTGGCTCTCAATGACATCAAGAGGCTGACGCCGCGTTACAACGTGCGTGGGGGCCCCTTCCCCTCTGTCCCTGCCCTGCACTGCCTGATCCTGGTGTGGAATCCCTGTGCCCCAGCACTCCAGAGCACCTCCAGCAGCACCTAGCAGGAGCCATGGGTGCAGGCAGGGACTGGGACAGGCAGGAGAGCAGGGATCAAAGCTGTGTGATGCTCTGGGACCCAGAGCAGAGCCACAACCCTTGTAGGGTCAGCAGCGAATAAACCTTACAGGCCTGGGGAAAGGAGCAGTGGGAAAAATCCAGAGCCAAATTCTTGCCCCAGGAGTGGGAGATTGCACTGTCCTGAGAATAGAAATAAATGGAATAAAATGGGCTGAGCCCTGGGGGTGATGTGGAGTGAGCTCTGCCTGCAGAGGTGAGGGTGATCACACCAGCACAGCGTGTCATGTACAGAGCCACCTGGTCACCTCACCCCTCCTCTGTCCTCCTGCAGCTGGGGGCCAATGGCTACGTCTTTGCCATCGACCTGAATGGCTACGTCCTGCTGCACCCCAACCTGCAGCCCCAGGTGAGCAGGGGCCCAGTCCATGGGGACTAGACAGGCCCTGAGGGACACACGGTTTCCAGGGTCCCTAGGAGTTAATTGTGAGGGTTGTGATGAGTTAGTCTGGACTCTGCAGCAGTGTGGGAGCCCTGAGCCCTTCCCTGGCTCTCCCTTTCTTCCTGCAGATCATCAATTTCCGTGAGCCAGTGACGCTGGACTTCCTGGATGCTGAGCTGGAGGATGAAAACAAGGAGGAGGTGAGCAGACCAGGGCAGGGGCAGTTTTTAGGGCACAGGCTGGCCCCCTTATCTGCAGTTGCAAAGGGCACTCAGCCCTTCCAACCTGCCCTGTGGAGAGTCTTATCCTCAGGGTCCTGACACAGCTCCCATGGAGCCACAGTGGGGACAGGAGCTGGGTCACTGTCCCCTGGGTGCCAGCATGATGAACCTCCCCAGGCTGCTCACCCTGCACCCCATGGGTCCCCAGTGCCACCCCACTGGGCTGGGTGCCCACATGGCTGGGCTCTGTGGCCCTCAGTTGCCCCCCCTGTGTCCCGCAGATCCGGAGAAGCATGATTGATGGGAACGACGGGCAGAGGTTCATCAAGACCCTCATCAAGTCCCTGGATGAGGTAACACTGCAGGGAAAGGGGGTCATGGTTGAAACTGTCACTGTGCTGAGCACCCAGAACTGGCAGTGGGGATGAGGGGCTGTGTCTGGCACCGGGCTGGGAGACAGCAGAGTTGTGGCAGTGCCCCGGCCTGACTGGCTCCCTCTGACCCACAGCAATACATCGACGAGGTGTTCCGGACCTACACGTGGGCTCCCATCAAAAGCACCAACTACAGGTGAGTGTCACTGCCAGTGCACACAGACTGCCCTGCACTGGCTGGACCCACACCAGCACGGGGCTGGGAGCTTGTGCCTGCAGCTCCCAAAGTCCTCGAGGCCACCAGGGATGTGTCCCACGGGCTGTGAGGTTGCAAATGCACTGTCACATCATTGCACACAGGCAGTGATGTGCTGGAGGGCACTCCTGCCTGCCAGCGTTGGGCTCTGTAGAGCTTGGGCAGTGCCCAGGAGTCCAGACAGGCTGCAGGGCTGGCATGCAAGGGGCCAGACAAGTGACACCCCTGCCACCCCTGTCTGCCAGCGTTGGGCTCTGTAGAGCTTGGGCAGTGCCCAGGAGTCCAGACAGGCTGCAGGGCTGGCATGCAAGGGGCCAGACAAGTGACACCCCTGCCACCCCTGTCTGCCCAGCCAGGGGCTGATTCAGGTTCCTGTCTGCTCTAGGGTGGGTGACAGTGACATGTACCTGCCCTGCAGCACAGGCAGTGTCTTTAGAGCCAGAGGTGAGCAAAGTTCTGCATTTATTACCCAGTTTGCACCAATTTGGATCAGCAGATGTGTAAGAAAGACCCTGACATTGTCATTTCTCAACTCATGCTGCCTTCATCCTGGGAGGAGCCATGTGGACCCCTGTTGCCCAGTGTGCCCTCCTCCTCCTCACCACCCAGCTCAGGAAGGGCTGGCAAGGGTCACAGCCACTACCCAGCACTGCCAGGTGTCCCCAGTACAGTCCCAATCATGTCCCCCATGATGTCACCCCCGTGGAGCCAAGCAGCACTGGTGAGGAGGGGACAATGACACGGTGACACATTAGTAGGATGAAAGCCCTGTGCTCCCATGGCTCCTAAGGCTTTATCCCTTCTTTCATGGGCTGTGTCTCTTCCTGCCTTCCTCCCTCACAGGGATGTCATGTTCCTCTTCCACATGCATCTCCCTTGGTTCCTAGGCTGGCACATCCTGCTCATCTCAGCCCTGGCTAGGCAGATGTGCCAACTTCTGTGCCCACGGGTGCCCCCAGGACAGCCCTGGGTGCTCTGGGCATGACCCTGGATACCCCAGGATGACCCTGGGTGCCTGGGGATGCCTCTGGATGCCTCAGGACAGCTCTGGCTGCAGTTCCTGGAGAGAAGGATGCAGCAGGCTGTGCAGGAGGCCAGTGGGGCTGCTGCCTGCCATCGCCTGGGTCAAGCTGCTGCCGGCAGGTGCCAGGCAAGGACTGGGAGCTGGCCAAGGACTCTGGGTGGGTGTAAAGCCTTATACCAGGTGTCTGCTCTCCTCTCCACAGCCTGGGGCTGGTTCTGCCTCCCTACAGTACCTACTACATCCAGGCCAACCTCAGCGACCAGATCCTGCAAGTGAAGTGTAAGTAGCCGCTGGCTCTCCCTGCTGCCCTCTCGCACTCCCCCTCACCCCACACCAGCCCATGGCTGTCGGGGGGAGAAACACAAAGCAAAGACTTGAGAAAAGTCATAGGGACCACTGTGAGAGGCAAAATAAAGAGAAAAACTAAAGCTCAGAGAGGCGTGAGTAGAGGTGAGCGCACAGAGGGAAAGCAAGCTGCCTGCCTGGGGTGCCCCGGGGGGCCGGGGTTTGGTCCTTATGCTTTGCAGAACCCCAGCCCGGGGCTGCAGGCAGGCGCTGCCGGCGCAGGCAGGGAGTGCTGCCTGTTCGCCGCCCGGGGACGAGGGATGGCGCTGTAGCAGCCAGTTAATTTGTGAGCCTGGGGAAGTTTGCATGGATCTCTTTAATTTCCTTTGGTTTGTTACGATACTTTGGTTTCGGTTTCAGCCATTTATTCTTTTTATGAGTTTGGTTTCGGTTGGTTTCGATTTTTGTTTGGAATTAATCTATGTACGTGTGTGTTAGCCTGGCCCCCCTTTCTCTCTCTTTCTCTTTCCCCTGACCCCCAAGCCTTTTCCCCACCTCAGGTCCACGCTGCTCCCAGGGACCCTCTCCCCCATGGGAGAACAGGACCCTTCCCCTCCCCCCTCCAGTTCCCCCTGTTTCTCCCCCTTGGCCACCCTGATGGCCCAACCCCAGCCCCGCTCCGGATCCAGCCCCTGCCACCCCCTCCATCCATGGGCAGGAGCCCTGTGTCCCTGTGGGGACGCGGCCAGGCTGTCCCCATCCCCGGGAGGGGGGATCCCCCTGTCCTCCCCGGCTCTGCCCACTGTGCCGTGCATGCCCCCTGACTCAGTGAGGACATTTTGATATCAAGACTGTTGCAACTGTTTGCTACTGATTCTCATTTTCCTTTGGAGTATTGAATATATATCTATATATTTCTCTAGTTATATCTTTGCATTTTTTTGTTC
>VYXD01013453.1:252179-266020 GCA_013397195.1 Hylia prasina | reverse complement strand
TAGGGCTTAGGCATCATTTTTCCTGCAATGTTAAGAAGCCCGTACCTCCAGAGCCAACTGGGAACCATCCTTGTGGGGCACTCGAGCCTCCCTGAGGACGTAGGTGCAGGTCACAGGTGTCTCCCCACAGGACGGCCATGGAGAAGAAGCTGATCGGCTGCCCCGTGTGCATCGAGCACAAGAAGTACAGCCGGAATGCTCTGCTCTTCAACCTGGGCTTTGTGTGTGATGCCAGAGCCAAGGCCTGTGCGCTGGAGCCCATTGTGAAGAAGCTGGCTGGCTACCTCACCACCCTCGAGGTGAGGCCTGGGCACGGCCAGGCTGCCTCCCGATCCACCCCACAGAGCGTGGGCACCTCAGTAGTGTCCTGGAGCATGTTGGGGGCCACTGGGCAATGCTGGTGCAGGGGCTGTTGTTACAGAGAGGAGGGGATTGTGCTGGTTTCCTACAGATCAGTTTTAAAGGAGAACAGGATCTGGGCACCTGTAGCCAGTAATCCTGTGGGGAGGAGCTGACTTGACTTTCTTCTCTCTTCAGCTGGAAAGTGGATTCATCTCCAACGAGGAGAGTAAACAGAAGCTGGTTCCCATCATGACCATCCTGCTGGAGGAGCTGAATGCCAAAGGGAAGTGCACCCTGCCCATAGGTACGGTGAGGACAGGGCAGTGCTGGGAGACAGCTGGGCCATTCCCTGCCCAGGTGGGCTCTGCTTGTGCTGCTCCCAGCAGCTCCCTCCCTGTCTGTGCTTGGAGCTGGTTGTGTCTGAGCCAGCCTTGCCCCACCTGGCTCCAAGGGATGGGTGGGATGGGGTTATGGGCTGCAAACACCTTGTTCTGTGTGACACTGTGGTGTCCTGGGATTGATGATTGCAAGCTCCTGAGGGAGCACTGGTTTCCATGGGGATTGAGCTTTCCCCTTTTCCTGGGCAGATGAGTCAAACACCATCCACCTGAAGGTGATCGAGCAGCGCCCGGATCCTCCCATCGTGCAGGAGTACGATGTCCCCGTCTTCACCCAAGACAAGGATGACTTCTTCAACTCCCAGTGGGATCTCACCACGCAGCAGGTCCGTGTGCTTGACACCTTGAAGGAGATCTATTTCCAGACCATTGGGGGAGCTGGGCTGTCCTGGAGATCACCACATTAATGAGCACCGTTTGGTGCTGCCCTTGTCTTTGTGCTTGGGCCTGTGAGCAAATCATTCACCAGCACAAGGTTAAAGTGTACCTGGGGATGGAGCTTGGGCTTCAGGGTGATGCCCCACTGCTCTCCTCCCTTTTAACTCTTGCCTTCTCCTCTCCCAGATCCTGCCCTACATTGATGGATTTCGGCACGTGCAGAAGATTTCGGCAGAAGCCGACGTGGAGCTGAACTTGGTGCGCATTGCTGTGCAGAACCTGCTGTGAGTGCCTGGAGGGGCTGGGCAGCTCCAGGAGGGGGGTGGGTGCTGCCAGAGAGCATATCTCACTTTTTCCCGTCCATCTGCAGGTACTACGGGGTTGTCACACTTGTCTCCATACTCCAGGTGGGTCAGACCACGGTGCATGGGGCTGTGAGCAGGATTTGGGCAGTGGCTGTGCCTTCAGGGTGGCTGTGGAGGGGGAACAGCAGGGTTGGAGTGGGCCGGGCTGTCTCTCAGAGCTACAGCTGAGCAGAGCTGGTTTTCCATCACCCTCCAGTACTCCAATGTCTACTGCACCACGCCGAAGGTCCAGGACCTGGTGGATGACAAGTGCCTCCAGGAAGAGTGTCTGTCCTATGTCACCAAACAAGGTACAGTGACTCTGCCTGGGGATGCTGGCCCAGGCAGGGGGACAGGGCAGCCGACTGGTGACTTGTCCTTGCAGGGCACAAGCGGGCCAGCCTCAGGGATGTCTTCCAGCTGTACTGCGGGCTGAGCCCTGGCACCACCGTGCGAGACCTGATCTCCCGCTACACCCTGCAGCTCCAGAGGGTGGATGAGAGGTCAGAGCCCTCCTGATTGGTCCCTGAGGGCAGTGGTGACACTGGGGGTGGCAGAGAGAGTGAGCAGGAAGTCCTGACGCAGTGGTGGGGTGTGTGGAACAGAAGGGAATGTGGGGAGCTGGGCCATTTGGCACCTCAGCATTGTGGCTCCAGTCTCTTCCCTGCTCATCCCCAGGCGGCTTATCCAGTTTGGTTTAATGAAGGGCCTTATCCGGCGGCTCCAGAAATACCCAGTCAAGGTGGCCCGGGACGAGCGGAGCCACCCAGCCCGGCTGTACACGGGCTGCCACAGCTACGATGAGATCTGCTGCAAGACCGGTACGGATCTGTAGGGCCCACAGGATCCTCTGCTCCCTCTGGGCCCCAGGGTTGGTGGGACACAGGAGAATGTCTGCCTGCCCGCAGCTGTGCACTGGTCCTGGATTCTTGCCCCTTTGGGAGCCTTCAGACTGCAGGGAGACGGGAGTATGGGCCAGGTTCTTCTCCAAGTCAGGCTGCCAAGCCCCTGCTGCCAGGGGCAGGGCTTGGGGACCTCACTCAGCCCTCTGACACTGCTGCTGGGCACCCCACTGATGCCACACTGACACCCCACTGTGTTAACTCCCCAGGCATGAGTTACAAGGAGCTGGATGAGCGCCTGGAGAACGACCCCAACATCATCGTGTGCTGGAAGTGATGGCAGCGATGGCCCTCGCTAGAGCTGTGTCCCCTCACGCATCCCCTGTGTGTTCCCCGTTGTGCCCCCTGAGTGTCCCCGGAGCGCCCCGCTGGCTGCGGCCACTCCTCCCCGCCGCCAGGAGGCACCAGAGGCCGCCCCGCGCCGCTGCTGCAGCTGGCCCGCAGCGAGTCCTCCGCGCCGCCAGGGGGCGGTAGCGGCGGCGCCGTTACCACGGCGACGCGGACGCCATGGCTGCCGTGCCCGTACCGCTGTCCCCCGCCGAGACCGAGGCGCTGGTGCGGGCCCTGCAGGGCTCTGAGCTGCGGGACATCGGCGGGCAGGGGTGCGGGGACCCGGCGATGGGGTGTCCTCAGGGTGTCTGGGGGGCACAACATGAAAGCAGGGCTTTAAGTTTGGGGGGATCCCCTTTGGGGCTGTTGGAGGACAGGAGGGGGCCCAGTTCTGGGGCCTTCCCCGGGTTCACGGTTGAATAAGGAGGGGTCCCCAGAAGGTTTAGGGTAGAGAGGAGGAGTGCTGGTTTAGAGGTGACCCAAGAGGGTCAGGGTGGGGTGGGGTGAGAGAAGGGGCTGCGATACTGGAGCATTCCTAGAAGGACTGGGAGAGATTGGAGGGCCTGACGTGAGGAGTGGTCCCAGATCTGAGGGTCTGTGAGGGTAGGGGTGATGGAGAGGCTCCCCCTGGTTCTGTGGTGTCCCCAGTGAGGGTGTTGCTGCGGGCAGACAGGAGGGCAGGGGTCTCCCAGTGGAGCTATGGCCCCGGGCTCAGAGCACAGTGTGGGGTTGGGGATTACAGGAGCAGGTTTCCCTGCACGAGGGACCCTCGCCCAGCCAGCAGCCAGAGGTCTGTGGCACTGATGTCCTCACTGGCTGCCCCACAGATGGCTTCGGCAGCACGAGTATGTGGAGAAGCTCAACATGCATGGTATCCTGAGCGCCTCAGCGGGCCAGGAACAGCTTCTCACCGAGCTGCTGGTCACCCATGCCAAGGTGAGCCTCCTTGGGTGCAGGAGTGATCCCCATGCTGGGCCTTCAGCCTACAGCTGGGTTTGTCCTGTGGGCAGTGTGCAATTTTGGAGTAAAATGCAGAAGCATCTGTTATTTGTCTCTGGAAAAGACATTTGACTGGTGGTGTGCCAGTTTTGTTTTTTAAAATAAATTAAAGGTCAAGCTGTGGTATTTCTACTTGCTGGTGTCTGGTTTCTCTCTTGGAGGTTGTTTTGGTCTCCATGCATTGGCCCCTCTGGTTGCAGATCCTGCCCTATGCCTGAGGTGTCCCAGCCCCAGGGTGTGAGATTGCCTGGACCTGCCCAGCTCCTTGGGGTCACCTTCCCCCTCTGCAGCCCCAGGAGCTCTGCCCTGTTGTGAGAAGCTGCTCGTTTCTGAGCTGGATGAATACAGGGTGTGCCCCAAGGCTACCCTCCTCCCTGGGCAACTGCAGTGTGGCTGACCATTAGCAACAAACTGGTTCCCCCTGCACCACTGCTCTGAAAATGCTTCACTTCCCCATCCCTTCCCTGTCTAGATTCCTGTTCTCATTGGGGAGCTGATCTCTGTGGAGATCTGGAAGCACAAGATCTTTCCTGTGCTGTGCCGGCTGGAAGACTTCAAGCCAAGGAGCACTTTCCCCATCTATGTGGTGGTGAGTACAGAGGATGGTGGGAACGAGCCTGCAGATGGGTCAGGCACAGCTGTGCTTGAAAATAAATGTCACCCTGAAGGTCTCTCAGAGCTGAGGTTTTGCATCTCCAGTGGGACGCAGTGGAAGTGCCTGGTTTCCCAAAGCCTGTGCAAGCCTTGCCCCCAGGAGGGACAGGGACTCACTCCCAGTTAAACTTGGCTTTGTGGAGAGCTGTCCCTGCTCTAGTCCCACACCGGGGCTGGCAGGAGCTGCTGGTGGAGCAAAAGCCATTCCTGGAGGCAGCTGTACTCCTGGCTTGCAGGTCCCAGCGCTGCCCCTGCTCCCAGGCAGTGATACCCCTGGGGTATTTTCCCCACTCTGAGCACTGTTTTTCTCTAACCAGAGGCTCTCAAGGTGTCCCTGGGCTAACAAAAATGTAGTTTTTTCTTATTGAGCTCCAGGGACCAGTGGTCCCTTGGGCCATTCTTGGCAAGGGAATGGTCTCCAGATCTGGGCTTCCTTGCAGAGGGATGCAGCCCTTGACCTAAGGGAGATCTGCCTGAGGCTTGGAATTTTTAACCCATTGGTTAAAAATTTTTAACCAAGGTGGTTTCTTCCCTGAGCAGCCAATTGCCTCAGGACAGGTATCCCATAGTTCCCAGTCTTGGACAAGGCTGTCTGCCCCAGTCCCAGGGCCTGGGAGAAGCACAGCCATGCAGAGCACTGTCCCAGCTCAGACACTGCCCAAGGGCAGTGTTGTCCTGCCCCTGCAGCACAGGCAGAGCCCTGAAAAGCCCTGCCTGCTGCGAAGTGTGGCTCTCCATTGGTGTATTGGTGTGTTGGAGCATGGCTCTCCACAGACCTGTCAGCATAAATATTAATATGAACTGCATGAACTGGAGTTGTTTTGAAGGTTGCATCACTTGTATTTTTCTCTTGGACGAGTTTTTTGCCACAACTACATAAGCAGCTTCTCAGAAGAGCCCTTTTCCCTGTCCCAGTGCCCATGTCCCTGGCGCTGCTCCACTGCTGACTCACTCTGGCCATTCTCCTCCCACAGCTGCACCATGAAGCCTCCATCATCAACCTCCTGGAGACAGTGTTCTTCTTCAAGGTGAGAGACAGGTCCAGTTTTCCTCAAGTGAAAAGCCCCTGGGGGTGAGAGACTGTGGGGACTGACCCTGTGTGAACCCTTTGTGGTTGTGAAGGAGATCTGCGAGTCAGGAGAGGACAGCATTGTGGATTTGATTGATTATTGCCACCGCAAGCTGACCCTGCTGGCAGCTCGGAGCACCAAGGCACAAGCAGTGACCTCAGCACAGCTTCGTGCTGAGCATCTGGCCAGCCCCTCATCCATGCAGGTGAGGAGAAAGTCCTGTAGTTCCCTGGGGACGTGTGCAGTGAAGAATGTGGGCAGCCTGCAGAGCCACAGGGAGGCCTTTTCATGGGTTTGCAACCCTGGCACCTCCTGCCCACCTCAGAGGGTGTCTGGTGCTTCTCCGTGCCTTTGGCTGCTTCTGCCCCCCCTCCACTCTGCAGCCTGGCTTCTGCCCTGTCAGGTGCCAGTGCCAGCCTTGAGGCTTCCTGCAGGACATGCTCAGAGCTCTGGGGTGGGACACACCGGAGAGCTGATGAACAAAATATTCAGTAGAGGGGTTTGGCCATTTGCTGTTGCTCTTGGAAGCTGTGTGCATATCTCTCCCTGAGGTTTGGGAAGCCACCCTGGATCAGGCTGCCACTGTAGCCAGCCAGAGTTAACCATGAGAGGGTTCTAACAATCAGGAATATGCTTCCCCCAGCTTCCTTTATTCTCTGAGAATACCTCCTCTGAGCTGGTCCGGGCCAGCAGTGATCCCAGAGCTTTCCCACTCAGGTGTTCCCAGGCTAACACACACACACTTCCCCAGAGCAGGAGCAGTCTTTGCCTCCGGTGCTTCTCAGCACCTGGAACTGCACATCAGGAGGAGCATCTGGAAGAGCAGGGTTAAAGGGAGAGCCTCAATCTCCCCTCGCCTCCATCCTTTGGCTTGTTGCCCAAGCACATACTTCTCTTTCAGAAAAGGGAAGGAAGTGGAGGGATCTGGAGTACAATACAGATGTTTTCCAGGAAATGTTTTCCCAGCTGGGGAGGGGAAGGGGGTGTCTCTGTTACTGCTTTGACACGAACTTAAAAGCCCAGATCTTTTCTAGCCAATAGGGGCCTCAAAAGCACTCATCTCCCAGGGAGCGTGGTTTCCTCTGATTCATTCCAGCCTCTCCTGACTCTGTGTACAATAACCCCCTGTGAAAAAGCTGTTCTTTCCATCTCCTGTGTTGTGGAGCCTGTTGTCTTTTGGATCTGTGTATGGTGGTAATCCCTCTTCTGTTGTTCCCTTCGAAGGAAAAGATAGTCCCTGTCTCAAGGCAGCAGAGATGAGGTCTGGATACAAGGAGGAGCTGTAGGACAAACCTCACTAGGGCAGTTTGGAGAGGGAGGAGGCAGAGAAAAGCCCACAAAACTCTCTTAGTAACTTGTGGGGCACCAGCACAGGGAGCACAGAGCTGCTTACCACAGAAATCTGGAAGGCAACAGTTGTGGTGGCTCTTTGGAGAAATATAAGAAGCTGAGGTCAGCGCTCTGCACACCGAGTGTGAGTTGCATCTGGGACTGGAGAGAAGCTCTGCCTGAGGCAGGGAGAAGGACTTGGCACCCCTCAGAATGGCCCTCCCCATGGTCTCAAAAGAGGCTGAGTCAGAGGTGGTCACTCATGGGGGATGAGTGGGGTGTCCAGGCTGTCTGGAAAGGGAAGGAGGATGGGTGGCTGGAGAGCATGGCACAGCTGTGGGCTGGGATAACCACTGGCAGATATTCTAGTTGGCTGTTCCCAAGCTGGAGGGAAGAGGCAGACCCAGGAGGGGTGGACACAGGACTGCAGCTGCACCAGAGCCAAGTTTCTCCTCCTCCTCTGGTTCCTCTGCTGATCATGAAGCTACCCTCTCCTTCCACCCTCACATGTCTCCGCAGGGCCATGGGCCACAAGACGGTCCCAGAGAGGGAGAGAGGCAAAAAGGAGCAACCTCTTTCAGGGGGTATTCTTGTGCAGGAGCACTGCAGCCAGTAGCCACCTACTATATTAGGGGCAGGGACATGAGGGAAGAGCAGCTGTTGGCTGCAACCTCTTCTGTGGCTGCGCTGGCAAACAGGCAATGCTGGCACAGTTGAGACAAGAAATTGTTTTTCAGGGCTCTGTTTTCCTACCCAGACTATGGTTACCAATGCAGTCGGCAGCCTGCCTCCCTGTATCTCCTGGGTAATGGGGCCTGAAATCCCAAGGCTGGTCCTGTCCCTCCACAGGAGCTGCAGAAGCAGGCAGAGATGATGGAGTTTGAGATTTCCCTGAAGGCCCTGTCTGTGCTGCGGTTCATCACTGACCAGGTGGACAGGTAGGTGCCCAGGGGCAGCAGAGGATGTACCCAGCTCTCTGGATGGGATTCCTGTGGGGTCACAGAGGCTGCCTGAACCCCTTCCAGCAGCTGGCTGTGTCCACAGTGGCAGTGGCACTGTGCCCTGGGAGGCAAACACAGCAGCACTCCACCCTGCTCCATGGTACTCCTAGGATCTCAGATCATTGTTTCATTCCTGCCTCTCCCAGTTGCCTCAGGGATTTGTAGATACAAATTCTGGCATTAATCTCCGAGTGCCTTTTCTCCCTTTCTGTCATATCTCCAGTCTGCCCCTGGGTGCACTGACACGGATGCTGAACACCCACAACCTGCCCTGCCTTCTTGTCGAGCTGGTGGAGCATTGCCCCTGGAGCTGCTGGGAAGCAGGTATGGCTCATGGTCTCTGGGGCACCATGGTGCTCTGCTGGGATGTGCATCCACTGAGGGATCTACTGCAGGAGCCCTTGCAGAGCTGTTCCCCCTCTACCCTCCCCTCCAGCTCCTCAGTGCTCCCCGCCTGAAGCAGTTCAGCTTGAGAGTAGCTGCAGCACAGCTGGGCTGGGGACCTGGCAGTGTTCCCAAAAGCTGATCCTCACACAGGGCTGGGTCTCTTCTGAGTGATCACAGCCAGCACTGGAGTGTAGCACCTCTGCCAGCCCCACGTGCTCCTCTGAGGAGTTTTCTGGACACAGAAGGGCCAGAGTGCCCATCCCAGTTTCTCTGCACCTTTTGGGGCAGCACTGACTAGAGCCAGATGTGGTCTCTCCCAGGCAGCAAACTTTGCCCTGATTCTGCTGCTGGTCCCTGAGCTCCACTCGTGCCAAAGGCCCCTGATCAGGCTGTGCCCATCAGCCATTGTCCCCCACCTGTGCAGCGAGGGAGGCCCCCCACAGCCCCCCAGCCTCCCCCTGCCTGGGGCGTGGGAACCTGCGCTGCCCCAGCCCTGCTCGGGGGTCACGGCAGGGGCAGGGCAGGAAGAGCTCTGGGAAGCACGTGGCTGTGCCTGCCGAGAGCAGCCCAGCTGGATGTGGGAGCTTTCCTCCTTCCTCCAGCCACAAAACACATCCCTTCTCCCTGCCTCTCTGCTCGGGGTGGGAGAGGGAGCTTTGATCCACGGCCCTGAGGGAGGGACTGGAAAAAGACCAGCACAAAGGCATTTCCAGGCTGTGCACATGCAGGGTCACATCCTGCTCCATCCCCCAGAGCTACACAGTAGCTGTTGGAGCTTGTTTTGTCATATCTGTTATATTCATGCTGCTTCTGGCTTTGCCTGGCAGAGGAAACTCGAGAAGAGTGGCTGGTACCCCAAAATGGGTCTCTCCAGCCACTTTGTTGTTGCAGCATGGGCTGCCCCACTGCCCACCAGTGCTCTACACTCCTAGCCAAGTACAGAGGGAGAGGTCTCAGGGACCTTTCTGTTCCTGCCACAGCACTATTGGTTTAATACACATCCTTTCTGCTTTTCATGCTCTCTAATATTTTGCCTCGGTACCCAGTAGGCTGCTGTGTGGAGCAAAGGGTGAGGAAACTGAGGCAGGCAGAAGCAGAGGGTGAAGCAAGGCAGTGAGCACAGGCCAGCATCCCCCCTCTGAGCTGTCTTCCCTCAAGCAGCACTGCATCTCCCTGGTTCTTCTGTCCCTCAGGCAAGCTCAAGAAGTTTGAGAATGGCACATGGCACGTGGTGCCCCCTGAGGACCAGGTGAAGATGACCAAACTTGATGGGCAGGTGTGGCTTGCCCTCCTCAACCTCCTGCTCAATCCTGAGTGCCAGCGCAAATACCGCTTCGATGGCTTCAACAAGAGCCAGCTCCTCAAGGTAGGACCCTGCAGCACGAAGGTCCTGGGCCCTTGCCAGCACTGGGCTCCTCCAGATATCTGTCCCCATCCTCACTGTGGGCTCCAAGGAGCCAGTGGTGGGAGAACAGCGGGTCTGTCACTGTAGCAGCAGCAGCAAAGTTTGTGTTTGTGATTGCACTTAGTGAGACCCCCATTCGTCTCTCTGCCACTGCACCTCAAATCCCTGCTTGTGCCCTGCTGCATCCCCAGCTCTGACTCCTTTGTCCTGACCTCTCTCCGTTCACTTTTCTCTCCCCCTCCATGGCCACAGCTCCGTGCATTCCTGACAGACGTCCTCATTGACCAGCTGCCCAACCTGGTGGAGTTGCAGAGATTTCTGGGTTACCTCGCAGTGACAGAGCCTGCTCCCCCCAAAAAGGATCTCATCCTGGAGCAGGTATCCTGTGGCTTTTCCTTCACCTCTACAGCCACTCTGGTTTAAGCCTGATAGCTCCCTACCCCTTTTTTCTTCCACCAAGCTCAGCTCTGAAGTGATGATGCCCTGGAATAGCAGCCAAGTACCCATTTCAGTTACATCCTTATTGCCAGCAAAGCTGCCTGTGGCTGATGTGAGAGCCTTGTCCTGCCCCGCAGTGGCCAAGCAATCACATCTAAAGGCATAAATGCTGGGTTATAAACAGCTGTCCCAGTCACACTGAGCCCCTGGGATGGCAGCTGCATGGGGCAGACACAGGCATTGGCTTGTTTTGACAATTAACTTTTCATTTGACATTTATCAGTGTTTTCCTGTTGAATTCTGGACTCCCCAGGGAAGTCCCCTTTTACAGCCTTGGTCTGAGGCTGCTTGGCACACTGTGTACAGAGAGACATCATGATCTGGTGATAGAGTCTGGAGTTAAACTGGTCCCAGCTGGTGTCTGGGCCTTTGGGAGTTAGGCCATGAAGGTCTTTGAACAGCTGAGAGGTGCTTGGGGGTTTTAATCCATGCAGCAGTAGTCTCTGGAGAAAAGTGTTTTTATGTGTTTCTCCTGCCTTCTTGTGAGCTGAGGGGAGAAACTGAGTGTGGGGGCAGACCTGCAAAGAGGCTGCTGAGAAGGACTGGGAGCACAGAGGCTCTTCCCCACTGCTAGAGGCTCCCACATCACTTCCTGGAGGAGATGGGTATGTTTGGCTGTGGCTGTCTGGGCTGTCCCCAGTGGGAACATGCTGTCCCCATCACAGCTGGCTGTATGGCCTGGGAGGAGGGTGATGTGCCCTGGCAGAGGTGGCTGTGGCTGAGCTGGAGGCATGGCCCAGGCTGGGAGCTGGAGCTGGGGAAACTGCAGACTGGCAAGCTGAGCTGTTGGGGCTGGGGATGGCAGCAGGGTGGAGGTGGACATGGATTCACATCACGTGCCTTAACTGCCAGCGTGTTGGTGGCGCAGTGACAGGCAGCTGCCACACTGGGACCTCCTTCAGCCCTCACCCAGGCTGCTGCCCTTCTCCATGGCTCTGCTTTTGTGCCAGTGCTGCTCCTGCCCCTGCCAAGGGGCAGGCACGGGGAGCCAGCAGGAAGCACAGGCATGGGCTCCCTGCTCTGCCCAGAGAGTGGTGAACTCACTCCTTGTTGCTGAGCCAAGCTAAGGAAAGGCCTTTTTCCATTTGGCTGCTCCCAGAGCAGCCTCCTCCCCTTCCCTGGCTATTTTTACTCTGCTGGAGAAGGCAGCGCCGTTTGAAGCAGCATCGTCCGCTCCAGAGCCTGAACTCAGTGCACTGCTCTTGGCTGGGATGTTTCCTTTTGTGCCGGCCAGCCCTTCCCCGAGTGTTCATCTTCAGGGAAGTGATCAGCGGAAAAATCTGCTCAGACAAACGGCTCTGGAGCACGGGGCTCACGCCGCTGCCACACGCAGGGTGCTGAGGTCCCTTTTCAGCAGCCCAGGCCTCAAGGCTGAACACTCATTCTCAACTGGGCCCCAAAGGTTTTGCCTTGTTTCACCTCAATGCCCACTGGCGAGTGGATCCTTCCCCTCCTTGCACCCAAAAGCACACCCTGACACCCTCTGCACCTCTGCCTCTGCTTGCCCTCCTGGAGGGCCACGCGTCTTGTTCCCAGGGCTGGCTGCCTTCTCCCCAAACCACAGCACCTTTTTTAGGCTGTTAGCACCTCTTCCTCCTGCCCTGCATCTCCCACCAGGTTCCTGTCATCTGGGACCATATCCTCAAGAAAAACTCAGGGAAGTGGGAGGCCATTGCCAAGCACCAGGTGAAGCACGCCTTCAGCCCCACTGAAGAGGAGTTGATGCTCCAGGCACGCAGGTGAGGCCCTGGTATGGGTATGCAGAGTGCCCAGTGGGGCCTGTACCCCATTAGCAGGGCTGGAGCTCAGCACTGGGAGGACAGAGGGGTCTGTGGGGTCTGGAGATGTCCCCTCAGTGGCAGGCTGCAACAGGAACAGCTCACTGCAGGTCAGCAGTTCCCTGTTAGCAGCCTCACCCCTCTCTGCCTGCACAGGTGGGCACAGACGTACAGCCTGGACATGATGGAGGCTCTGGCCACTGACAAGCCCCGCTGCAGGGTGTGTGGTGTAGAAGCAGCCAAGCGCTGCTCTCGCTGCCGAAACGAGTGGTACTGCACACGGTAAGGGAGCCCTGCAGCCCCCCAGACCCCCCTGCAGCCCCTCAGTGCTCCCCAGAGCACCACAGATCTCACTGGAGAATGCTGTGGGAGGGCCAAGGAAAGCCAGGGTCCCACCACAGCTCAGCACCACTAGCTCTCTGCTGGCCACGTGCCTCTGCAAATCTTGTGGGGAGGCTGATGTGCTGGGCTGCTGGTGGAGGAGGTGCTGGTGAGGGTTGTGCTGCAGCTGTGAGGTGCTGAGCTGCCTCTGCCCACAGTGACAGCAGTGACAGGCTGAGTTTTCCATGGTGACACTGTCTCTCTCCTCTCCACCTTGTGGGGCAGGAGTAGGAAAGCACCCATGACCCTGTGGCTGCAGGTGACAGGTTGGGATGTGGCAGCTGGGACGGTGGCAGTAAATTAAATCTCTGGTCCTGAACCATCTGGCAAGGTCTGGCGTTAAACCTCCTTAACCCCCAGGACTGGGGCCACATCCACCCCCCTCTTGGTATAATGCTGGGCTGTATCAGCTCTCCCCCAGCTCCCAGAGGAGTGTGGTGCTGGAGTTTGTCCTTCTTGCTGCTTTGCCCCCAGGGATGGATGTGGCTCCACTGCCCCTCACAGCAGCTTCCCCCTCTGCAGGGCATGCCAGGTTCAGCACTGGCAGAAGCACAAGCCTGCCTGCAACCTGATGGCCGAGGTCCTGAGGGGTGTGGATGACCTGTGAGAGGAGTGGTGTCTGGCATCTGGCCCATGGCTCAGAGAGGGAGAGATTCCCCCGGTGTGCCGCCCACAGCTGGAAAGAAGCTGGCAAAGGCCCCTTCTGCCTGCTCCCAGCCCTAGGCAGCACGAGCCAGGGTCAGTCTCTCCTCTCCCACCACCTCACCATGCTGCCTTCTCCAATAAACCTCCTTGTGCATTCCACAGCTGCTTGGCTTCTGCTTTTTCTCTCCTAGCTGAAGATAACAAACTGCTTCCTCCCCTCCCTTCCACACAGTGAGAGGCATGTGTTCTTTTTCCCCTCTGCAACAACAGAAATCCCAGAGAACCCAAAAAGCCTATAAGGTTGTGGTTTCCTTACTGCACCTGGGGAGGGAAGGGAGTGAGGAGGCCTCTGTGCTGCCTCATACCATGCTTAGAGCAGCGTGGGGAGCAGAGGATGTGGTTTGCACGAGCATCATGCTGTACGATAGAGTTTCTTGGGTATTTGTCATCTCCCACCTTGCAGGGACGATTCACCCCATTTCCTCTCCCTTGATGTGATGTTAGCACCAAGGGCTTGGCCCCCTTCCCACCAACATTACCAGTAGACAGGGTTTACTGGTGGGGATGCCTTGGGGTGCATCCACACCTCTCACTGGTCAGCGGCTGCTGCCAAAGGGCTGGAGCCTTGGTCTGAGCACAGCTGGGAAAGGTTGGCCATGTCCTTTCTCTGATGGGGTGCCGGAGAATCCCTGACACCTAACAGTAGGCAGTGCACCAGGGCTGCTGCTGCAGGAGCCACGACAGCAGGCAGGAAACCATCTCGGTCCAGCTGCAGCCCCGGCTGAGCAGCCCGTGCTCGGAACTCAATGAACTCCTCACCCCAAACCCAGCCTGCACGTCCAGAGCTGCAGCCAGCAGGAGCAGAACGCTCTCCATAGCTCTCCGTCTGCTTCTTACCCGCTGCCAGGAGTGCCTCCAGCCCCTTCCCCACTGGGAAACTGAGGCAGGGAGCGCAGTTTGTCCTGTTGCTGCGAGAAGAGGCAGAGAGAGCGGAGCGGCT